>OZ038386.1:38538935-38901756 GCA_964036045.1 Eutreptiella sp. 'Long Island Sound 2002'
GCGCCGGGAGGTGGTCGTCGTCGAAGGGGAGGCTGCCGGTGGCCAAGGCGAAGAGAATGACCCCCAGGCTCCACACGTCCGCCTGCGACGGGGGGTGGGGGCGCACTGTGCAATGGGCAGTAACGCAACGAGCGACGGCCGCAGCGGTGCCCCGCCTTTTAGCGACACCCGACCCCGTCCACAGCCCTGCACAAGGGCTGTGGTGGCCACTGCTGGGCCGGCCCTGGCGACTCGCAAATCGTCCATACGCCAAGTGTTTCGCTTCCCGGGGACACCCGGCTGCCGCTGGCAGACCACCCAAGGGAGTGTGCCCCCTGATGGCAACCGTGCAAGCTGCCGCAACTTGCAGATGGAATGGCCCGAAGAGTGGTGGGGGGTGGTGAGCTCTTAGACCCGAAGCGATGGGCATGGCACGCCACTCCGGGTCGTCCAAAGAGATAAATCCGATGCCCGCTTTACGACAACTCTATTGAGTTCTGTGCTTTGAACAAGTGTCAAAAAAAGGCGGCCGCCCACAAACGCCGCACAAATCTGGATTGTTTGCAATCTCAATCTTTAGCACAGGCCACAACAACTTTTGCAAAACGGTTGCGGGACCACCGAAAAACGGGCCAAAACCCGAAAATATTTTCATTTGCCTTTTTCTTTTCCAATCGGGTGTTGCCGGACGAATTGTGACAAGTTCAGCCCCGGCAAGGGACCCATGTGGGGGCCAGTGCAAGGCGAGCTGTGGAACTCCACCATCCTAGAGCCGACACCCTTCGTGAGGGAAACTAGAACCACGACAACCGCGTGCAGTGTGGACAAAACAGAGCACGGCGGTGGTCCAAGGCTCATCTCCAGAAACAACTCGTCAAGCCGATCAAAACAATGAAACTGTCATGTGGCTAGGCGCCTTTCTGTAGCAGATGTGACAAAGGAGGACAGTGTTCGCTCTTCGTCATGGAAGGAGTTACTGCAGACCTGCCCTACGGTTGCTATGCTTAGCCAAGGAGGGGAGGCTGAGGGTTGCGGAACACACAGCACAATTATCATGCCTACAACTATGAGAGAGACAAGCGCACCGCGTGGCACACCGCATGCACACCGCATGCTAGTTCTTCATCACTATTTTACGCACGTTCAGCAGACTTCCAGGATGGCGGGGAGGCGAAGGCCTTGGGGTTGGCAGACCACTTTCCCTCTTTATTCGGGACACGCATAGTGTTGATGGGGTGCCGAATCTGGAGACAGGCGCCGCCCCCTGCCCCCTGCAATGCCCAGCGAAATCCCCAATGCCCCCTGCCCCCTGCAGTGCGGCGGTGCGCAGAAGGAGGCGGCGTTCACTGCCTGCTGCCCCTGGCAAAGAGCTTGTGCCTTGCGCACCGAGTGTCCACAACGGATGCACGGCCGGTGCATCGCAATGCGAGTACACGTTTCAAGTGACCGCAACACACGTCCGCAGCGGTGGGCACACCGGCGCGCACTGCACCAGATGGCCCCACTGCCCACTGCCCCCTACAGTGGGGCAGTACACAGCAGACCACCCACTGCCACCCGCCACCTGCGGTGCGGCGGTGTGCTGAAGGGTACCCCTCAACTGCACTCGCGGGCAGAGCGGCAGTGCGTCCCCAGGACAACGGCCCTCTGCCGCACACACGTCACACACCGCAGACACAGACACATGGCGCACCCGTTTAACATTTTCCCGTGTGCTAGACACCCCGGCCATTGCCATTTGCAGTCAAGAATCATTCACACTGCTGCCCCAATTACCCGCTGCCGGAAATGAGCGGGTAATGCCGCCGAAATAGAAGTAGAAAGAATGGGGGAAATGGGTCCTACTGTGACAGTTCTCTGATGTTTTGTGGAAAAGTGGGGACAACATTGCGTGAACAGCCCAAAAAATCACTTTTTGTGGGCCTTTGGGGGGGGGGAGGGGTGGGGGGCTTGAGTTCAACCAGAATGTGACTTGGCTGTCTCCCTTTTGACCCTCTGATTGTGGTGATCTCCGCGGTTGGGGCCGTGGCCCTCTCGGATGAATACCGGATACACACACTCACATGTGGTTGCACTCCAAAGCACTGAGAAGGCTGGCGGTAGGTGGGCTTTAAGACCGCCATAACACGATCCCCGCTTCAGAAAGTAGCGCCAAAATACATTCCGCGCAGTTCCAATCACGTTCACGCACCAGACCAGGCCCCCCGGTGCGTCCTACTCATCATCGGCGTTTGCGGGATTTGTGGTGACGGCTGTGGCATACAACTTCCGAAGACAAACCACTCGGGTAACCCGCTGTCGTACCGTATCAAGATCCTCCGGCAAACATTCAAAAGAAACAGCCACAGCAGGTGTGCAGTACAAAACGGGGTCCACCCCGGCGCTCCTCCAACGGCGGGGGGGGGGGGGGTGTCTCTAGCGTGCCAGCCAGGTACGCGATCGAATGTCCTAGTGCGATGACGTTGAGCAACCGGTTACAAAGCCGCCATTCTTTTGTGTTCCTGTTTTGCCCCTTGGTGCCACCGTGTTACTCGGTTATCATCGGTCTGAGCGTACCAGCGCCTTTGGCACACACACGCGCGTGCGCACACACACACACCCATACGCACACAGCAGTCTTCCAATCGCTCGCTCATGTACCTGCACACCGTTGTACATCTCGCCCTTCACGATCTCAGGGCACGCGTAGTGCGGAGACCCGCAGGAAGTGCGAAGCAGGCCGTCCTCAGGCATTGTGGAGGCCATCCCGAAGTCAGCGATCTTGAGGCAGCCCCGCGCGTCCAGAAGCAGGTTTTCCAGCTTCAGGTCCCGGTGGCAGATGTTGCAGCCGTGCATGTACTCCACGCCCAAGAGCGTGTGGTGGAAGAACACGAACACCTCCTCCGCCGAGAGCTGCCCGCGCTGCAGCACGTACTCGTACAGTTCGCCTGCAAAGGGGGGGGGCAGCGGGGGTCACCTACTGAACAGGACCCAGCGCTCTGAGAGGACGTGCCTGCCATGGGGCAGGCCCTGCGGGCGGGCGGCAGCGCCAGCAGTTGAGGCATTGGTCGAGCTGCGCGCGTTGTGTACATCCGCATCGCGGGTTTGAGGTAAGAAGCGCCCCCTGCGGGGCCCACTGGCCCTGGGCGGCGCACCGCCCCATCCGTCGGTCCGCCTGTTGCACATGCGCCGGCAGCGCGCACGGCACCCACCCCCTGTGGCAAACGGGTCCGGCGAGACCGCGGGGCCGACGTACGACACAAACGTCACGTCCCCGGCTCGCGCACGCGCCACACCGCGTCGAGGGGCCTTGCCGCGCGCGCACGTGCCACTGACATCCGTCCTGCGGCGGTTGCACATCCGGCTCCCTGTGCCCGTGCCCCAAGAAGCGCCTCCACCGCGGCACCCTCCCCCTCTGCCCCGGACCCCCACGGCAATGAGGACGGTGACTGCGACGGGGCCGCAGGGCTCGGGGTTGTTGGCAGAGGCACGGCCCACGACCTGCACAACCCACAGATATCGGGGGCGTCGCGCGGCACACGACGCCAGACCAAAGGGGTATGGGCGTAGAAGGGGGCGGTAGGGGGGGGGGGGTAGAGGGGGGCACTGGGGGGTGCCTCGCTGGCTCGCGCTGCAGGCGCTCAGGATGCGCCGGTGCACACCCTCTCCACCTCCGCGACGCACAGACACGGGGCACACCGCCAGACAAGAGCTCCAGGACGATGAAGATGCGGGAGGGGGTCTGCATGACGTCGTACACCAACATAATGTGCGGGTGCCGCAGGAGCTTGAGGATGGAGATCTCCCGCTCCACGCGGTGCTTGGCCTCCATGTTGGACTCCAGCATCGCCTTCCGGATGATCTTCACGGCCACCGGCAGTTTGTGCTGCCGGTGGCTGCCGAGCTTGACCTTCCCCGCGGTGCCCCTGCCCAGGGTCTGCCCCAACAGATAGGGACCGGCGTACATTGTGGCGGGGCGGCCCAGGGCGCTCCTCTGCAAAACCACAAACGGCCGCGCGGAGCTCCAGCCATGGCCCATCCACGCGCTTTCACTGCCCCCCTTTTGGAATACGACAGAACACGCTAATCTGCACCGTCAGTCCATACCACCACCACCCCATCCCCAGGGATGCATTAGAGGGGAAAGGGCCTCATAACCGGCCCCAGCAGTGGTTAGGCAGGCGGTTGGAGGAGGTTGCCAAAGCAGTTGGGGGCGGTTACTGTCGGTTACAAACGCCATTGAGGCTGGCACTTGGCGTCAGGGAGACAGTGGCTGGGCATAGGCTGGGAGCCCTGAAGGGGGGGGGGGGTTACCTCCCGCCCTTCTGATCTTCTGATGCATCCCCGGCCATCCCTCCCCACACCGAACCGCTCCACACCGCACCTGGTGTACTGAAGGAGACCCAGCAAGAGACACTACTGCCCAACACCCGCAGCAGTGGGACCAAGCCGGTAATTTACGGGGTTTTACAGGCTTTCTGGCCCCCGGCCCCCAGGTTGTGTAAATGGGTGTAAACCAAAACGGCGTAAATTCCCAAGAAAAGTGGCATAAGTCCCAAGTAATGGCGAAAATTCAGAGAACAGACGGTGTCGGCCAACAGCTCAACCAATCTCAAAAACTCAACGTGTTTTGAAGGTTGGTTGCTTCGGTCTTGTGACCCGAAGTGGCATTTTCCCACCGCTTCAATGATTGGTTTGGTGTTTGGATTAGAAACGAATGTGTGTGGATTCATACTTGTATGTACCAACAACCGGGGTTATTTTTTGGTGGGTTTGCCCATGGACTGCCGGGGGGTGGGAGGGGTTTGGGGTTTGAGAAATGCACCACGGACCCGCGCTTGGTCAAAAATGTGTACCGTCCCTCAAAAACACTACTAATTTGTACCTGCGGCTCACTGGTGGCTAAGTGGAAATGTGAAGTTGGGGCTCATTTGGGGCTCAGTTGTGCATTGCGATGTCTTTGTGCTTGTTTGTTGTGCGTTTTGCATGCTAGGTAATGTGCATTTAATGTTTTTAGAAGTTTTAGATACTCACTTGGTCAAGGTTCAAGGGGGGGGGTACTTTTTTTGGCGACGGCTCAGTTGACTGAGCGCCCGACTGAGCCGTCACTGAGCCGTCACTGAGCCGGCTCACTGAGCGCTCAGTGAGCGCTCAGTGAGCGCTCACTGAGCGCGCCAAATGGCTCAGTGAGCACTCAGTGAGAGCTAATTGGGGGCTCACTCAGAGGGTTCCCCCCCCTTTCCGCCTCTCCTCCGCCCCCCTATCCGCCTACCCATCCATTCCTTCTCGCTCCCATAGGTCCTCTCTTTCACACCATGTCTATTGTTGTCCCAGGCCTGGAACCGGCAGCTTCAAAGGCTCTCGCGTCTTTCCTTAGTCGCCCCCGGGTACCTACCGCTTTCACAGAGGCAGCGTACCCGGGGGTGCCTTCGACGGACCTAGAGCCCTTGAAGCTGTGGGCCCAGCAGCTCCCTGCCCCTTCCCCAGAAGTGGTCCACATCAACGTGACCGATGTGACCCTTCTTGGAAAGAGCTGGATGCACCGTTGCAACCAAATGTTGCGCCAGGTGCATCCAGCTCTTCGTGCCGTATGCTTCCGCTTTCCTGTGGCTGCTGTCCAAGATTTGGTGCAGCAGTCCTCAGGAAAGCTGATCGGTACCCCCCACGAGTTCGGGACACGGGTTCATGACACCAAAGATCTCCAACACGGTTGGACTTCAGATCTTGGTGTCAGCCACGTGGCACCCAAGAAGGGACTCCTTGAGCCCCTGCCTTTCGGGGTCGGGGTGGTGTCAGGGGAATGGTGGGAAAGCCTTTCGGCTTGTCCCATCATTCCTGAGTGGTGCCATGTGGTGCCCGACTACACCACCCCAGCCTTGTACAGGACCAAGGAGCCCGTGTTCCTCCGCGGTGCCGCCTCCCCTCCCCCCTACATCTCCCTGGCTGCCCCGGTGTTCTCACATGAACTCCCGGCTCATGACCTTGAGTCGGATGAGTCCTTGTGCGACTTGGGGCTCCGGGTGGTTAGGGGGGCGGTAGAGGCCAAGGAGTGCGAGAACTGGTACCGCATTCTCGTCGACTCCTGCGGCACCCAGCCGGATGCAATTTGGGATCTGCTGTCCAATGCACACTCTCGCGAGGAGTGCTTGGCTGATCCCAAACTGCCACGGCGCTGGGGTACTCGGCCCGGCAAGCTTATCTCTGTTTTGGGAAGGGACCCCTTGCAACGGGCTAGTCAGCAGTGCAGTGCTCGCTGGCCCGAGATGAGGGGTCTCTTCCCAACGCAGTGGTCGGCAATTGCCGCCGGGGAAGATGCTAGGGAGCAGACCTGGCACACTGACATTGATAAGTTGCCAGGTACGCTCCCTATCATGGGTGAGCTGCCCGACCATCTCTCAATGATGCTTGTCCTCTCGGACAAGTATCATTTAGAGGTGCACCTGGGCAGCCACCTGGGTGACCATGACGCTCTGCGGGTCGAGACCTTCGAGTTTCAGCGTGGGGACATGGTTCTCTTTGCCTCCACGCTGAGACATCGGGGTCTCGCCGCGCTGCCGGGGGTGGGGAAGCAGGTCGTTCTCTTCCGCTTCCTCACCCCCGACGAGCGTCACAAGTGGGTGGACGTGGAGCGGTTCATCCTTGACCCTCTGCCACGGGCCAAGGATGAGCTGGCTTCACGGCCACGGGGAGACGGGCCGCTGCCCAACCCCAGGGCTATCAGCCACTGGGGGCAGTACTTCGCCTTCGGCGAGGGACTGCAGGGCGCGGTCGGTCTGCCGCGGTTTGAGCAGCTGGACGACTGGCTGGCCCCCGTGGGCGCGTCAGGCCCCGGCTGCCCATACCACCCGCTGCTGCTGGCCAGGCCTGCCCTGGACGCCGCCGACCCTATGTGCCACGTGTACGTGGAGGAAGGCGACGTTCTGTGGACAAGCGGGCCATCATGGCTCGACCTGGGTAACAGTGGACCCGGGGAGGCCGCCATGCTGCAGCAGTATTGGGCCCCCTGCTCCCGCCCCATCTCCGCACAGCAGGCTTTGCTGCTCGGCTTCTCGTGGCATCGCGGGCCGGAGAAGCGGTGTACGAGGAGCGATGCGGGCGCCGAGGTCCCGCTTTTGATGCGCCGCATCTGCAGCGGCAAGGTGTTACTCCCTTCTCCCCCTGCCCTGCAGGATTCACACCGGGGTGTTGGGGGGAATATTGGTAGGGGGCGCGACAGGGTGGTGGTGGGGTGCACCAGGGTGTTTGGAAAGGTGGGTCTGGGGCTGTGGGCCTGTGGGGCTGTGGGCTGGCAGGGGGTTCTCTGTGTGCCCCACGAGCGGGCTTAACATGTGCACAGGGTGCCCCACGAGTGGGTTTAACATGTGCACAGGGTGCCCCACGAGTGGGTTTAACATGTGCAGAGGCTGGCCAGCACGTGGGCCTACTGCACAGGCCGTGCCAGTCTGCTGCTGGCCTTTACGGGGCCTGTATGGGGGCCTGTACGGGCCCTGTGTGTGGCCTGCATGGGGCTGTGCTCAGGCGGCTCCAGCACCCTGCCGCCAGTTGCAGTTGCCAGTCTGGAGGTGCAACTGAGACCTGACTGAGCCGTCTGGTGCGCTCAGTGAGCGCTCACTGAGCCATTTGGCGCGCTCACTGGGCGCTCACTGAGCGCTCACTGCGCCATTTGGCGCGCTCACTGAGCGCTCAGTGAGCGCTCAGTGAGCGCGCCAAATGGCTCAGTGAGCGCTCAGTGAGCCCAATTAGCTCTCACTGACGGCTCAGTGAGCTCTCAGTGGGGGAGGCGCGAACGTTACCTGGCACCTTCGGTGGGCGGCGCGAACGTTACCGGGCGCGAACGTTGACTCTGTGCTTTGCTGCTGTTTCCATCTTTTTTTTTGGACCCCCCCCCCCCTACGTTTGCAGGCTCAATTCCCCCTGCACGAGCCTTTGGTTGATGCAAACGGCAGCAAAACACAGAGTCAACTTTTGCGCCCGGTAACGTTCGCGCCGCCCACCGAAGGCAGCTCCTCACGACCACCGCTGGCAACGCGACGGCAACTGCAACTGGTGTCAGCGATGAAGGATGGGGCATCGGGAGCGGAGCCCGCGATGGCAGCGGCGGTTGACAAGGCTCGGGGGCCGGTGGGCCCATCACTCGCCGACCTGGCCATCGGGTCCCCGGTCCCTTTTCCCGTGGTGCAGCCACCCCGGGCCAGTGATGTACGCGCGGGCTTCTTGGGGCTGTACATTGCCCCGGTCAACAAGCAGCCCGCACCGGCGTACCTCCTCAACAGGACGGTGAACGTGAAGGGGGTACCGCGGCACTCCACCGAGAGGTGGTATTGGAGCGTCACCCTCAACGCGGTCACCGCCGCGCGACAAACGACGGCCACCCAGATGCACCTGCCGTGCAGGGTGACCCTGTCTGAGGATTGTGGGCTTGTGGCAGGGGAGGGGGGATTTTTTGTAGCCCGTTTTGCCTACCGGCTGGGGTCCAAACACTGGTGCTTGGACCTAGCCGTGGGGTCGGAGGAGGGGGGGTTGCTGGCGCGCGCTGGCTCAATTGCTTTTAAGCAGGTGCTGTCATGGGACGTGCAGGGGGAGGGGTTTTTCTCGGAGGCTTGGCACGCCATGCGTGGCCACGTCTCCACCCTCCGTGCCAGCGCTCTGGGGGGGGACGTCATTGACCCAGAGGTGGTCAGTGATGGGGAGGTGACGGATGGGGGGAAGAGTGATGGCGGCCGCAGTGATCGGAGTGCCCGCAGTGGGACCGCAAAAGTGTTCAAGACCAGGGCCGACTCTGGCCCCTGTGGTATGTTAATTGCGACCCTTTTTTTTTTCTTTCAATTTTGTATGCAGGCCAGAGGCCACGTCTTTCAGCCCTGTTACGGGCACGAACCAGAGCAGGGGTGTGCTGCCTTTGTTCACACAGGCCACACAGACCGCAAACAGTATTTGAAAACAGTATTGGCCTCTTGTGTGGTGCCTGTGTACTGCCTGTCTTTTGGTGTGCAGCGACTGAGAGGTAACTGAGAGCTCAGTGAGAGCTAACTGAGCGCTCACTGAGCTCACTGAGCGCTCACTGAGCCATTTGGCGCGCTCACTGAGCGCTCAGTGAGCGCTCAGTGGGCGCTCACTGATCGCGCCAAATGACTCAGTGAGCGCTCAGTGAGCGCCCAGTGAGCGCGCCAAACGGCTCAGTGGGCTCTCAGTCGGGTGGATGGAATTGTTGGCCGCCACAAACAGGTGGTTGTGGGCAGGGGGTGCAAGGGGGATGTGCCACCTACCACCAGGGACTGAAAACAGGTGTGTGCCAGGGCTGGGGGGGGGGGGGGGCTGCAGCGCATATTACGGCATCAACCGGGCGGAGGGGGGCATCAAAGGGGGCAATGGGAGACGCTGCGGGGGGTGGGGGGGGGGGGGAGGATGGGACAAACACCCTGGCGGCATCCTCGGGGGGGGGGGGTACGACGGGACAAACACGCTGGCGGCATCCCCGGGGGGGAGGGGGGGGGCAAACACCATGGCGGCATCCCCCCGGGGGGGGGGGGTGGGACAAACACCCTGGTGCAACCCCACTACCCAAACCCGACGAAGAGTGTGAATCCTGCAGGGGCAAGGGGGGGGAAGGCTAGGGACAACAATCAAGGGGAAACAGGTGGGGGGGATAGCAAAGAGATGTGAAAAGAGGTAAGTGTGACGCAAGCACGGGGACTGCATGTGGCAATACACCTCTACCACAGGTCCCACACAAAATGCCACCCAAGCGGCCCTTTTCCTTGTTGGGAACACAGCGCCAGCGCGCAACCCGGATTGAGCATCTGGAGGCCGCGGTGGCGGCCTCCCTATGTGAGGAATATCGGGCCGAGCTGCAACCCGATGGTAGCATACTGCTAGTCCCTGAGGACTATAGCCGGCCCACGGACACCACCCCCGACATCAAGTCGGAGGCCTTGCGCGTGCTGTGGCGGATGCGTAGTTCACAGATGTCGCGCCGCGACATGGCCTACCTGCTGCCCGACCTGGACAGCACCGTTAGCTGGGCCGACGTGGCCCCGTGGCTGAAGCACCTCAGCCAACCTGCTAGCCGGCGGGTTTGTATCCTTGAGGGGGAGTATGAGATGCAAGGGGCGTACTGCAATATTGCTGAGCGGCTAGCCCTGCTCTATGAAGCGCGTGCCGTACGCACACCGGAAGCCTTGCAACCGGGCGCGCGGCGCAACACCTGGGTGACCATCGGCGTTGACGGCACCAACCGGTGGAATCGGGCCTACGTGCACTCTGCAGTGGCTGCACCGGGTTGTGGGCCCACACAGCTTGCTAGCTGGTGGCTGTTCGAGGGTAGCGAGATGTGGGCCACGGTGTACGGCATGCAATCGGAGTGTGACTTCGATACGCAGCTCCGCGCTGCTACGGCCCTGCAACTGCCGCATGCGGATGGGGTGGCACGCAGCCCCCTATTCTTCATCCGGGCCGATGGCAAGGCCCACATCATGCTGGCCGGCGGGGACGGCTTCACCAAGAAGAGCCCCGGGGCCATGGTGTGCCACTGCTGCGGGGCAAACAGTGAAACGGTTTTGCGCAAGTTCGGGGGACAAGAGGTTGCCCTGGAAGGAATCAAGGGACATGTACGGCTGACCGGGGTGTTTCGTGACATCCCGGCGGACCGCCGCATTCCTGACTTCGGTGCGCATGGAGTCATGCGTGTTGCCATTGCGGGGGTCAATGGAATTGTGCGGGGGCTGGTGACCCATGGCGGGGTATCGAGGAAGAGTGCGGCCACCATGGTGCAGGGGGTTATAAACGGGGCACGGAAAGTGGCCCGCACGGTGCGGCCTGGAAAGTGGGGGGCGGACAAGGCAAATGCCAAAGGACAGGTGCGCATGGAGTTGGGGGCTGCTGCGCACTTTGTCAAGGCCCGGCTGTGGGGCCCACTGTTGCAGCTGGTTGCACCGGTGATTGGGAACCATCAAGTGGGGGGCAGGCCATGGGTTGATGTGTGCACGGAGTGGTGGGAGGCGTTTGCGGCCATGGCCGAGGTGGCCTGGAAGGCCGACTTTCTGAGTGGTGCAGAGCAACGTGCCTTGCTGCAACGGCAACGGACCATGGGGGCAAGGCACCTTGACCTGGGATGGGGGAAGACGTTGTGGACGCACATGTGGGTTGACCACATGTATGCGTATGTTGCACGGTGGGGGACCATTGCAAGGTTTAGTTGCTTTGCATTGGAGGGCAGCCACGTGCGACTGAAACGGTTGCTTAGGAATAGTGGGGGGGTTAGCTTGCTGAACGATAGGTCCGGCTTGCAGTGTGTGGTGGATAACCACACGCTAGATGATCACCTCCGCAAGGAAGGTTGGGAGGTGGAGAGTAGGGCCGTGACCAAGCAAAGGGGGTTCCAACGACGGTGCATGACTTGGTCACGTGCCCGGCGGGAGAGGAAGGGGAGGGAGAACATGGTGAGGAGGATTGTGGAACGTGCATTGCGACAAAGGACCAAGTAAGTGCTTATGATGGATGATTTGTGCCCGTGCATGTTAAGTGAGCCCTGAGTGAGCCCCCAATTAGCTCTCACTGAGCGCTCACTGAGCGCTCACTGAGCCATTTGGCGCGCTCACTGAGCGCTCAGTGAGCCCTCACTGAGCGCTCAGTGACGGCTCAGTGACGGCTCAGTCGGGATGCTCAGTCAACTGAGCCGTCGAAAAAAAGAAACCCCCCCGGTGAAATCCTCTTGGCCTAGGGATTGGGATCCCTTTGGGGACATTCCAAAACCCCAACCCACCCCCGAAAGCCACAACTTTTCACATTAAACCCCTTGAAAAACACCACTGAGCCCCAAATGAGCCGTTTTAGCCCCAAATGAGCCCCAACTTCACATTTCCAAGTGAGCCGCAGGTACATTGGGCAACTGATATTTTGGTGCATTCCAAAAAAGGGAAGGGGCTAAAGGGTGTTGGGTCAGGGTTAGGAAAGGAGCATGGATACTTGGCGCTTGATTGACGTTGGAGTCTTCGCTTTTTCTTTTTACTCCTTTTTGTTTGGCCTCTTTTCTTCTTCTTTTTGGGGGGCCTTGCGTTTTTTTTTCTGCTAAACTGCCCCATTGCATCAACCATTCGGTCCGGACAATTTTTTTTGGACCTTGTGCGGGAGGGTTTTTTTTTGGGATCTTTTTGAAAACCAGTCCACCCCGGGCCCTCCCACCTCTCAGCCCTTTCTAGTACCTCTACGCAATCTTCGAGGGCTATGCACCGTCTCTTTAACTGCATGATCTGCGACATACCCGCCCACGCCCCTACAACATCAAGCATGAAATGCAGTGATGCCACAAACGTGTAACCGGTGATCAAATACAACACTTCTTGTTGCTTCACCTAGTCATCGGGGTCTCTAGGCTTCTTTGAATCAAGTGCACAAACCACCACCGGGTAACTCGTTCGCATGCTTCGCAGTGCACCGTACGCAAAGGCTGCCCGGCGACGATCTTGCAATCTACCAAACTTCAAAACTGCAGCCCCAAGTTCTAAAGCGAACTCCCGCAAATCCTTCAAACGCGCGGGGGAAGAGTTAGAGTATGCAGCCAACTGTTGCAGGCCGTCGCTGGGCACGTCCAAAAATGCATGAGCCTCCTGCAATGCATCCTTCAATGCCAAATCTGCCCAATGGCAGTTGGCATGAATGGCTACAAAGTAAGCATGCCCTGTTACCTCTTGCTGTAGCGCACAAAGGAGGCCGACCAGACCCGAAGTTGTTCCTACCATGACATTCGCCCCACCCGTGCAAAGCCAAACAACCCGGCGGACCCAAACCTCCAAAGGGATGGCGGCTTGCTCAAATGCCACCTTGTAGGCTCTCAGAATTGACTTTGCGGTCCCCCCCCCCCTCCAATGCTTGAAGTGATAAACACTGTGTCACTACATGATTGGGGAGGGAGTATTGGACATAGACCACCTCTTCTGTTTTGGCTAACCGATCGGTGCAACAGTCCCAAGTGAGAGGAAAATAGGGGGCTGGGGAGAGGGGTTTGGCCTCCGCCGTGCACACATCAACAGCAACATACCCCAAAATTTCAATTGCGGACGGATGGTAGCGATGTGTCTTGATGATGCTTGCACCATTCAATTCACTTGCCTCAGCAGGGATCTTCACTCGTCTTGCCGGATTTGGCCTAGTTTTCTCTGGCATAGAAAACGGGCATCTACAAAGTTTGCATTCGACAATGGACACAAATCTTGTTCACATATGTTTGTAAGTGCAAGGAACGGCGGGCAAAGCACATAGAAGCAAGGAAAGAAAGAATGCCCTTGAATGCCTACTTCTCGAGCCGGGGACAAGCTCGAGGCAAGAATCTTCACTCGTGTGGCCGGATTGGGCGATTGGCTACAGAGCCCCTGCTAACTCTGACACAGGGAAGGGGCATTTACACAACTTACATTCCGAAATGGACACAAGTCTAGTTCACAAATATTTGTAAGTGAAGGCAATAGCAAGCAAATCATGTAAAATCCCTAATTTACACCAAATTTACAAAAATTCTATTGCCTTCGGCAATGCACCTCGAAGAGAGGTTGACAGTCAGCCATTCAGTCCCTGCGCCACGCGAGCAGTCAGTCAGACAGATACACACAGTTTGGGTTTTTTGTCAGTGGCAGATGCCTCCCCAAGCAGTGGCCGAATGGTAATGCAGCCGACCGGAGTCTCTTTGGTCGGCGGTTCGAACCCCGGTCGGCTGAATTTGACGCCGCCGCCGCCGCCGCCAAAAGTCAGCAGACCGGGATTCGAACCACCGACCGAAAACTTTGCGTCGGCTGTGTTACCATTCGACCGGTGGTTGTGTGATAGCGCTAGGCTTCCCCACTGCTTGGAGCCTGTTAAACGAAAACTTTTGACCCCCACCACCACCCCACCCCCCCCAAAAAATGATATCCAGTTTTAGGGGGTAGAGGCCTTAGAATCAAAAAATCCATTATGGGATGGTCTTATTGGGCAAAATAATGATTTTACAAGTCGTTGGACATCCAATATCATGCCTTGGGGTATGCTACATGAATGACCCCAAAAAAGGGGGGTACATGACGCCCGCGCCTGCGCTTGATCTAACAAGCTCTCTTCGAGGTGATTTACGAGAATATTCCTTTGTCTACCACGCGCAGAACGGAATCAACGTTTTTTGTTCGTCAAAAATGAATCCATAAAGTTTTGTTGTTCCGGGGGGTTTTCGAACGTGCCGGACGTCATGGAAGCATCCGTTTTGTTCATTTCCACCGTTTTCCATGTGAGAAGCGTATCGTGCCGTTGCCTCTACCTTGGCTTTCGTGCTCCGTGTGCCGCGCGTGTTACGCGTGTTACGTGTTCTAAGCGTTCGCTTCTAGGTGTGCCTCTGGAACTCGAATAACTCGTGTCGCATATCCGTGCAAGGCGTGTTCCGCGTTCCGCACGTAACCGACATCACGCTTCTGGAGGCCGGAACCCACGTTTTGCGCGAGCTACGCGTCCTCCTGTACCTCAGCCCTTTCTTTATGCCCGCACCGCTTTTCCCGGATAGCCACAAGCAGTGGCTCGCCAAGGGGGGCCACCTGGGCAGTTGGGGGAGCGCGGCCACGCTGAAGCACAACGCGTTCATCGTGTTCCAGATCAAACAACAGACATGTATGTGATTGTTCAATGGGGTGGAGTACGGGTGTTGTGCCTTTCGATGTCCCCCACGTCGATGTGGTTCGTTTCACATTTTTTTTTTCTGTTTCTGGGCCGTGCCACACATTTCTGCACAGCTGGGTGGCACGCAGCCTGGGTCAACCGCAAGAAGCCCGGCAGCAAGGATCGCCGAGAAGATGAGATGTACCTCACCAACGTCACCGCATATCAAGTATGCATGCATGACAAGTGCCATTATGTTCCGTTTCGTCGCACCGTGCCGGTCCCTAGTCTCCATTTTCGATAAGCTGCTTACCCCACCAACTGCCTGCAGATCAAGACGAAGCCAAGCAAGCCCCGGGATCCCGCAAAAGTCCAAGATTGCCGCGCTAAGCCGGATGGATGGTTCGAGTACACAAAGGTTGTTCTGGGCGTGCTGCGTGTTGCATCTGTATGTGATTCTGCCCCCTGTTCTACGTGTGTTGCGCGTGTTGCGCGTTCTGCACGTTCCGCCGGTGTGCCTCTCGCTCCGCCTCTGGGGGCACCACCACCGTGTTACGCGTGCTGCGCGTTCTGCAGATCCAAGCGAACCGGTTGTGGACCTGGTTGGAGGGCGAGGCAGAAGAGAGTGAGGAGGAGGAGGAGGAGGAGGAGGAGGCAGCGGACGATGGAGACGAGGAGGAGGAAGAGGAGGAAGAGGAGGAAGACGACGACGTGCCATTGACACCCCATGGCAAGAAGCAGGCCCGAGGCACAGTGAAGAGGGAGCATTCAGAGGACGAGCCAGATGATGTGCCGGAGAAACACTCCTCTTCTGCTGCAAAGGCTTCTGGAAAGGCAGCACGGTCCACCATGCTGGAGGTCAAGCAGGAGCCGCAGACAATGGCAGAGAAGAAGAAGCGGAAGGCAGAGGAGCGGAGCCCGCCCAAGGTGCCACCGAAGAAGTCCGAGGCCGAGATGCCCAAGAAAAAGAAGGACAAGGACAAGCCGGCCCGTGGGAACGTGTCCTTTGCGATTAGCGGGAAGGGCCCGCAGAAGAGCATCAGCGCCGCACCGACAAGAGCAGAGAAGTTCCAGCATGAAGGCGGGTACGACCGTGATCTGGACACAATGCAGAGAATCTTGGAGACGGACTTCAATGCGACCGTGGGTCGCCTGGTGATGCACTACAAGGAGTGCCTGTCGGAGGAACCCAGGTCCAAGCAAGAGCTCGGGTTGGCCCTGCTGCTGCACACCAGTGTGCGGGCCCTGAGCGTGCAAAGCGTGCTGAGATGCGGGACCAAGAACGCCCAGTCGGCTGCAGCAGCCCGTGAGCACTTCGAGAAGCGCTACCCATCGAGCAGCCCGAGACAAGTGGCGGAGGGGATTTTGAAGGGCCTTTCGGTTTGTACGGGTTGCGCCGCCGCGCCGCAATGGCCGGTGGACCTCAGCCCGCCGGCAGAGGGCCTGAGTTTGGGCAAGCTGAAAATGGAGGGCCTGCGAGGTGGTCGTGGAGGTGGGGTCAGCGATCGGGTGAGCGCAATGGGCATCGAAGACATCGTTGACATGGACACGGATGTTTTGCAGGTGTTGCGCGCGTCCTCTGTTGTGTTTCTACGTTGTCGCTCCGCGCGTCATGCGCGTTCTGCGCGTTCTGCGTGTTTGCTTCTACTGTGCCTCTGGAGGACCGATCGTGTTTTCCGCGTTCTGCAGGAGAAGTTTGTCCGGTTTGTCCGGATGGCCGGCCTGATGGCGTACGAATTGGAAGAGGAACGGCAACTCGAACTTCCGGCGTCTGGAGCATGGTCGTTGGTGCGCACCCGAGAGCCCGCAGAAGGCGCTGCAGAAGGCGCTGCCGCACGCACGGAGGTCTCAGCAGGGGGCGATGATGGTCCGGCAGGTGAGCAGGTGCGCGTTGCGGGGTCACTGCTGTTTGCGCGTTATGCCCGTATGGTTTTGTTTTGCCTCTGGAATCCGCCCTGGCATGTGTTGCGCGTTCTGCGCGTGTTACGCGTTACACGTGTCTCGATTCTGGCCTTCCTCTGGAGGACAGCACCCCGTTTTCCGCGTTCTGCAGGCGCCTGTGCGAGTGAAGGAGGAGCCCCCCGACTCCCCGGAACGCCATGCCGAACCGGAGACGGCAGCCGAGGGCAAGATGACGGACGGCGAAATCCAAGAAGTGTAGAGGGTTGGGAGGGCTGGGAGGGGGAGGACGGGTGGGAGGGGGAGGGGTTCCAGGGGTTTTTCTCCCCGCTTGGGGAACCGAGTCCGGGATGGCCGGACCCCGACGAGTCCCGGGGGCGGCAGAGTTCGCAGCCCGCTTTGCGGGTCCCCCCTTGGGAAGTTTCGGCGCAGACAGGCGCTTTTTCTCAACAGGCGCCGGACTGGTGGCGTCGTAATATGTGGTAGCTATACCCGGTTTCTTGGCTGTACGATAACGGAGTATTATGGCGATCGGACATGTAGTGCCCGGCGCCCAGCACAAGCGAACTGGTGGTGTCCCGTAAAAAAAGATACCACACCTGTTACGGAGGAGGAGAGTGAGGAGGAGGGGGAGGAGGATGAGGAGGAAGAGAGTGAGGAGGAGGAGGAGAGTGACGGGGAAGAGGACGAGGACATGGAGGTTGACGAAGATTAGGAAGGAGAAGGTGGTGGAGGGCGGACGTGGTGGAATCGTGAACTTCATGGCCGCCAAGCCTCTGCCATCCCTACCCATGGGACCAGTGCGAACCCTGGGGGACAACCGCGTAGGCTGGATACCCAAACTGTGAGGACGCGGCCCCCCAAAAGTGCGCGCGTGTGCAATAGTGACGTGCTACGCGTGCTACGCGTTTTGCGCGTGCCGGAAGTCTGCTTCTAAGTCTGCCTCTAGAACTCCGTGCTGCGCGTTCTGCGCGTTCTGCGCGTGATGCGTGTGTTGTTTGCGTTCTGCACGTGCTGCGCGTGCTGCGCGTTTTGAAGCAACACGCGCAGCACGTATTGTGCCGCGCAGACCGCTTCCGGACAATAACGTCCCCTCCGTAGACAAAGGAATATACTCTTCTTTTCGAGGAATTTACAAAAAATTATGTAATTTACAGTGTAAATTGCTCCGACCCCTGAATCCTCCTGTCCTTTCCTCCTGAATCTGACTGTTCACTGTCCCACTCAAGCCGGTAACAAATGGGGGGGGCCGGGTTCGATTCTGCTGTTTTGTCTTGCATTGTCTTGCACTGTGGCAGGGTTCTATTCAACTTCATGGACCGGGGCTTGTGCATGCAACCGAACCGCATCCGGCATTTTGCGGTACGCTGGGAAGTACTACCAGCTGAAGTGCCCCGTGGAGATCCCGATTGGTACGACCGAAGAGGTGCCCTGCTTGGCGATGGCAGAGGTTGCAGAGGAGTGAATCCCTGCACAACCCAAGGCCAGCCAAAAGGGTGGAAGCGGGGGCACCAGGGAAAGTAGTATCAGTGGAGGAGGCGGAGGAAGCAGAGCAGGTAGAGGAAGCAGACGAGGTGGATGAAGTAGAGGAGGCAGAGGAGGTAGAGGGAATCGAGGCAGAGCGTGCTGCCATTATGGCAGCAAACAAGGCGCATCTGCAGTCTCTTGGCATTCCCCAAGCCAGAGACGAGGTCAAGAGTGCGCTAATACCTCGGCCTCAGCATCAGCGCAAGGGGAAGGAAAGGCAGGCAGCCCCTGTGCGCCAGTCGCGTCGGCTGCACGGAATGGAACCTTGTTCCAAGGAGGAGGAAGTGGAACAGGCTCTGGCAGCCTTGATGGAGCTGGGGATTCCAGTTGGGTCTGCCCCCAATGCCCTTCAGCAGTGTGGGTTCGATGTGAACCTGGCTGCTGTCACTTTTTTTGAAGGTGGCCAGGACAACGGCAGCAACAGCAGTAGTAGCGGCAGTAGCAGCAACAGCAGCAGCAGCAGCAACAGCAACGGTAGCGGCAGTAGCAGCAACAGCAGCAGTAGCAGTAGTAGCAGCAGTGGAGTTGGCGCAAGTAGCAGCAGCAGTGTCAGCAGCAGTAGCAGCAGCACTAGCAGTAGTAGCAGTAGTATCAGTAGTGGACTTGGCGCAAGCAGCAGCAGCAGCAGCGATGGTAAGAGTAGCAGCACCAACAGCTCAGCAAAGGAGCATCTGCTGAGCATGGGTTTTCCTGAGGGTAAAGTGGAGTTCGCCCTCGGAAAGTATGGGGGGGGATGTAGGAGGCATCCCATTGGCTGTTGGAGCCAGGGAATGCCCGTGCTGAGGCGCTAGCGAGGCGGCGCCACCGGCAAACAAGCAAGAGGCAGCGGGAGTCCAATTTGCCGCGAGGGGACAGAGGGGACAAGGGACACAAAACCAGATCTCGCACAGGCCCATAAAGATGCGCCCATTCCCGAGTATCGGCTGCATTGCATCGATGCCTGGATTTTCCATGATCCCTATTTAGCCTACCTTCCGCCCCAAAAACTGTCCAGGATTGCTGCCCCCCCCATTGGAGCCCCTTTTCGACGATGGGGGTACCCCAAAAGGTGCTCCAAGCCCCCCACCCCCCCCTGGGGCAACATGTGTCAGTGTACATGGCACCTTCACTGCCGAACGGATGCAGCAGGTGTTGCTGTTCAAAGCTCACACCAAGGGACACCCACCCTATCCTGGGATCTTACGGTATCATAGTCAGCGTGCGGAACCGTTGGAGGGGAGGCGGGCGGGGGTGCACTTTGTTGGTCCTGCCCCCCTCCCCCCCTCTTTGTCTAACAACGACCATCCCGTCGAACCGCACTCTTCAGGAACTTTGCCTGTCGTTTGACGAAGGGGTGCCAGAGCACACCCATGCACAGACCTTCATACAACGTGCCAAGTAGCTTCGGTGCAGTTTTGCCGTGTTTGGATACTGAACTCAACGAGGTCTAAGGGCGCATGCAGGACAGACAGTGGTGGCGGCAGGGGGCAAACTATGGCAAGTAGGCGAAGCTTTGGACATGTGATCCTCCCCGCTCAGGTGCAGGGATTCTGAAGAATGAGTTCCCCCCTCGCCCCCACCTTCCGCCCATTTCACGTCACGCCTTCCCAACTAAATGTGCGCCAAGCCCATTTATACCATTGTCAGGTCAAGACCACCAAGTTGTTCTTGGACTGGAGCTGCTGCTGCTGCTGCTGCTGCTGTTGCCGTCATCATCGTTGTTTGTTTCCAGTTCTTTCAGCCAGGTCCGCTGTCTCGCCTCAAAAGGGGCTGCAGTTCCGCCCCCTGAATGCCTCTGGTTCCCGGCAAGAAACAGATTTGCCGAGAGCGTGTGATGCCATGATTTTCTAGCGGTGTGTGGCCACTGGAAATTCAAATTACGTGCATTGCACGTTGAGTGCACTGATTTGATGCTGGGATTCGATGCCATTGTTGTCAGCTGTGGAGCCAGCTTTATGTGGATCGCTTCCTAATACAAGCTTCTTTCAGCCTCTCTTTCACCCAGGAAGCGCTCCCTATGATACTGTGTGCGCGACATGCCGTGGGTTGGTCTACTGGTGACCCTTGAAAGCAGGGCACCTCATCTGCGAAAGGTGGCGCTTCTGCGGAGCTTCCTGTTCTGAGGTCGTCGGGTCCCCATCTGCATCCAACAGTGAGAGGGGGGGGGGGGGGGGCTCTGCCCTGCTCATGCCCGTGTCCAATCGCTGACGAGGGGATGGGGGGACTGCCGCTGAGACGGGTTTGTTTCCTTTTTGTGCGCTCGGAAAGAGCGTGACCGCGTGCTTCACTTGTGACGTCCTTGAGACGCCATGGCGGACCCTGGTGCCCTGACAAGACGGCCGCCCGCCTGAGGCTACGCGTCCCGCCCGACACTGTTCAGCGCCTGAAGGATCTCCGCAGTCCAGTGTCCCCCGTAATGCAAGGATGAAGCATCCCTTGCTGTTCAACGAGACCAGCCTTACCTTCCAATCTTGCCTCCAGTCTTGTCTTGATGTCCGGTCCCAACGCCACTCTTGTCTTTATCTCCCACTCTGAGGAACAAGCCCTCTGACCCAAGCCCAACATGGCAATACTCCAGAGGCCCTATCAGACATGACCAATGATTGACAAGCGATTGCCTCAGAGCAGTGACAGAAGCAATACTGCGAGCATGGGCTTGGTGTTGCTTGTGCGGGCTGGGGATCATGAGTTGACAGGATGTGAAGTGATTGCTTGTGGACGTGAATGATGTGCAGTGGAGCAAGTGAGCGATATGTATTGGGACGTGTGTTCAGGGGTGAGAGGCATTTGTGTCAGGGGATTTAGGTGCGTGCATGGCGGGGAGTGAGGAGTGCGTGTGAGGAGGAGTGAGAGGGGACAATCTTGCATACGGTGCGCAGGAAATGCAACGTTTTTGTTCTATCCAGAGTACCCCCCCCCCCCGCTTTGCTCTGGCCACGCCCTTGTCCAAGCTACAGTAGGCGTAGGGACCGTATTAATTTGGGACCTAATTCAATTCGGTACCAAATGTAGTGATGTAGTGCAGCCACAAGACATGGGTTTGGTGACAAATTCGCCAGTTACGTAGGGTCATGGACACATTTGTTGTGAGTGTTCGCCCACTTGAACCCACATAGCTCTGATTTTGGGGATATTTCTGCACCATATCCCCCTTTCTTGCATCAGCTCACCGTGGCATAGTTGTATGTGTCGCGCGCAAGCCACGCCGGTGTCCAAGCCACAGTAGGCGTAGGGACCGTATTAATTTGGGGCTTTGGCGTGGCTTATACAAAGGGAGGGGGGGGAGGGTACAATGACCCCAATTCCGAGTATTTTTCAACACTGTTAGAGCCAACGGGGCTCCGCATACGGTGGTGTTTGTGTCTCCTTTCTGAGAATGCTTTCCAAAGCCAAACCAGTCCTCTGCCTTGGAAACCCCGTGATTCAAGGCTGATGGATCCACATTCCACCCTTTCCGCTTTGGAAACCCCCAATGTGGCAGGGGTTCAAGGGGCACCCATGTTGTGTGACCCCTTCGGGTGTTCAAACACCTCCAATGTGACATTGCGCTACAGTTTGGGCACAGAGATGTTGGATCTTTAAAACCAGAATGAGGAGCATGAGGGTTTTTGAGAATTCATTGGAGGAATGCACACTCCGGTAAAACTGATGACAATGATGATGGTGGACAGGCTGCCCACTATGCTAAGTGTCCCCCAAGCCGGAAAGTCCCGGAACACTTCGGATTACCAATACCAAACAAAGGAGCCGACGGGGGAGTTCATCGGCATGGCGCAAGAAACGTTCTGAACAAAGGAGCTATGGCCCAGAGATGCCTGGGCGAGGCGCCTAAGCCAAGAGTGAGCCGAAGGCCAAATATAGGACAGCCCGGGGATGAACCACAGGAGGTGCCTGGCCCTGAGCCGGATACGGACGACAGCTCCACGTCATCCAGCGAATCTAGTGCAGCATCGACTGGTGGAGGCCAAGGCATCAGGACAGGAGAAGCTCCGGTGAACGGGAGCACGGAAGTCGACCTTGATTGGGGCGAAAGAGAAAGGAGTGGACCATGAGAATCCGCAGCCCCAGTGCCAGAACAAGCGGATCCAGGTGATAGGGCAGTAGTGGCCGTGGCAAGCGATGCCACGATGCCGGACGCACATTCGGGAGGAGAGTCTCACAACCCCCACTGCCCAATGCCCCAAGTTCACAATGGGGGCCGGGATCCGGGAGGTTCAACAGGAAACACAGAAGAAGCGAGTACAAATGGGGGCGGGGGCTGTCCTGGACACCCCCCCCCCCACGGAGATACGACCCCGACCCCGTCCCCAGACCCCCCCCCCCGCCGCCAGCTTGGTGCCCGCCGACCCCACATGTCAATTGGTGACTGATCCGTGCACGTGAAGGGTAGGTACAGGGTACATCTTAAACTCCATTTCAATACTTGTAGGGCCCGCGGAGAGGACATGGCAGCAACATCATGGCTCTGAGAAGAGCTAGCATGTCATCCATCATGATGATGATGGTGGTGATGATGATATCCATGCTGCCTTATGCAACATTGGTAGACAAGAGATATGACTTTAACTGGAGAATTCGACAACATATGTTCAGTGATGGATGACCGTCATGACTTGCCCCCCCCCCAAAAAAAAACAAACCTAACATCATGGCCAAACAAATCTAAAACGGCTTAAAAGATGGTGAGTTTGGGATCAAACCAGGATCAACAAAGGTCAAAACAATATTATTCACAAAAGGGATCCCATACCCATTGGGATGCTTGGGCAAGTGTTTGTTGCCCATTTTGAGCCTATGACGACTTGTTTTGGCCCCCAAAAGTTGTCGTGGAGCAGAGTCCAGGCTTATCTTGGGGTCGTGGAGTAGAGCCCTTTAGCAGGTTCCTTCAAGCGGGTCTTTGCAAGGTTGTTAACAGGCCGGTTTCCAGGCATTCTTCGGCTCACTAAGGAGGTCATGTAGAGTGACCTTGTTGGGCTGCTTCAAGTGGTGTGCATCATGTCTCTTCCCAGCAGCTGGGTCCCAATACTCAATCTTGATCAATGGAAACAATTGCTTTAAGGGCAGGACAGTGCACCCCCGCACCCAATGTACAGTAACCATGGGGTTCATGTCCCCATGGGCATCTTCAACCCTTGAGACATGCCTTACAGGCATGAAGCACATGGTTAAGCTGCCTCTGCTGTACACATTTCCCTGGGCCTAGATGCCCATGAACACCCAACGCCATGGTTGCCCAAGCTGCTATGGTGTCGAAGTAAAAACAACAAACAATTTCTTTCGCGGAAAGAGTGGCTGCTACGGTGTCAGAGTAAAAAGAAGAAACGGTTTCTTTTAGGGAAGGAGTCCCCGAGTGCTGTCCGAGGCAGTTGCATGGCCATCAGTATGGCGACCTGATTCCGCAGCACATGAGACTCAAGTTCGGGTTCCGCGTGTGCGGCTTTCAGCGCCGCAGCGTTCGTGCTTTTAGTGGCCGCTTTCAGAGTGGCTGTGTGCCTCAGAGTACTGTACGTTCATATTGTGGACTCCCTAATAACCAAAGGAACAGCCTCGAAGCAGGTATTTTTGTGTTGCGAAGCCCGGATAGCCCATGGTTGGTGCATCATATCTGCCTTGACAATTCATGTGTCCATGGAAATTCAGCATCCCACGAGAAGCTGCGGGTTGAGGCTGGCACTGGTATTGCCAACGTGTCAGAGCGCCCCTCGTCAAACCAAGCTTTGAGGTTGACTGTGAAACATGAAACGAAGTTTCTGTTTTTGGACCAAAAGGAAAGGCGAAATTTGCCCAGAAAGTTGTTTCAAAACAGAGTTTGAAGTAATTTGCCTGTCCTGAAATGTCTCTTTTGCACGGTCCCAAAGTTTAGCTTTGAGTTGCTTTGATGAACATCCGTGTCAAAAACAATTACATGGACTCTCCAACCCCCCCGCCCCCCCCCAAATCGGCGGCCGAATTCGGCCGACCTCGCCGATTTGTTCCGCTGATTTGTTGGGTTTCTGAATCACCCCGAAGAGAGGTTGTTAGATCAAGCGCAGGGGCGAGCGTCGTATACCCCCCTTTTTTGGGGTCGTTCGCGTAGCATACCCCAATGTATGGTTTCTAAAGTCTAACCCCTTGTAAAATCATCATTTTAGGACCAAAAATGATCCCCCAATGATTTTTTGGATTTTGACCCCCGTACCCCCCCGCACAGGGGTACCCTTTTTTGAGGGGGGGGGGTGCGGGGGGGGGGGGGGGCAAAACTTCTTTGTGTATTGTGGCCGCTGTGTGTGTATTTGGACCTGGGTCCTGAAGAACTTTTTTCTTGTATATGGACCCTCTAACTCATGGCGGGGGTCCCGGGTCCCAACTCCAGGTACCCCCAGTCAGCCCCCAATATATGGCCCCTCGGCAATGAGGTTTTCACGCTGGATAGGCTGTTTAGTGGCACATGAAGGTTTTTTGAAATTCGATTTTTCATGACTACCTTCCGTTGCCCCTAGGATTGGTTTGGGTGATCATTTGGTGACCATACAGGTACTTGAGCACCCATGGGGACCCACGTAGTGGCTGCTAGGCCTATGTAGCCCGTGCCATGGGCCCTCCGAAAGCCCCAAAATTGCTGTTGCGTAGGTTGTTTAGTGACACTTGAAAGTTTTTCACATTTCCACTTTTTCCTAAACCCTTCTGTTGCCCCTAGGACGGTTTTGGGGGATCATTTGGTGACAATGTGGGTGCCTGAGCACCCATGGGGGCCCACGTAGTGGCCACTGCGCCCATCTATCCCGAGCCATGGGCCCCCCAAAAGCCCCAAAATTGCTGTTTGTAGGTGGTTCAATGGCATTTGGGGTGTGCACAAAGTGTTTAAGCAGTTTTCCACCCTCTACAGGTCAAAAATTGAATTTTTTGCAAAAACAATTTTTGATATTGTGACCACTTACAATGATGAAATATGCTATGTAAAGCATGTTTTAGACCCTCTTTGTGTGTTTTTCACCCTATTTGGGTGTGAGGGGGGGGGGTACCAAAGGGTCTAGGGCACACAACCTGCTTATGACATTTTCCGGCCTCAGCAGCTCAAAAATGGAAATTTCTGAAACTGATGTTGTTTGATACTTTGACCATCCAAAATGATCAAATATCTTATGTAAAGCATGTGTTAGCCCCTCCTTATGTGTTTTTCACCCTATTTGTGTGTGGGGGGGGGGGGGCGGGCAGGATACCAAGGGGTCTAGGGCACACAACCTGCTTATGAAGTTTTGCGGTCTCGGCAGCTCAAAAATGGAAATTTTCAAAACTGATTTTTTTCATACTTTGACCATCCAAAATGATCAAATATCCTATGTAAAGCATGTTTTAGCCCCTCTGCATGTGTTTTTCACCCTATTTGGGTGTGTGCGGGGGGGGGGGGCAGTGTACCAAGAGGTCTAGGGCACATAACCTGCTTATGCATTTTTCCGGCCTCGGCAGCTCAAAAATGCAAATTTCCGAAACTGATTGTTTTGATACTTTGACCATTCTAAATGTTCAAATATCTTATGTAAAGCATGTTTTAGCCCCTCTTCATGTGTTTTTCAGGTCCTCTTGGAGCTGTGTCGCCTGCGGGGGTGGGCCGTCGCGGGGATGAGCATCGATTACGTCAAGTGTTTCGATCTCATCCCCCAGGCGGTCGTGCTGGCCCTGGCGTTGGAGCTGGGCATGGACCCGGGCACGTGTCGTGCCCTGGGGGCCATGTACAAGCAGCTCCGCCGGGCCTTCAAGATCGCGGGGGCCCTCGGCCTCTGGTGGCAGGCCACCAACGGCATCCTCCAGGGGTGCCAACTTTCGGTGATCCTGGTGAATGTTCTCACCACGGTCTGGAAGTGGGAGGTGGACTCCCTGCGGCGTCAGGTGTGCGCACAAACGGCCGCCCTCCCGCCGCCTCTGGACGAAGACGCGGCGGACGACCTGGAGCCGGGGGCCTTGCCCCCCTTCAAGGATGGCGGCCCCGGCTACGCCGCGCTAGGGTCGTCGGGCTACGCGGACGACACCCACGCGGTGGCCCTGGGCGCGACCGCGCTCCAGGACACGGTCCCCGCAACGGAGGAATGGCTAGGGATCACGGGGCAAGACGTCCGCGTGGACAAATCCTGCTCCTGGGTCCAGGGGAAGCAAGGCGCCCCGGCGGTGCTACTGCGTGGGGTCCCCATCCCACTGGCGACGACCTTCCACCAGCTCGGCGTCGACGTCGCCATTGGGGGCTCCAACCGCTTTCTCATGGATTATTTCCCCCGCCCCCTTGAGCCCCCCCCCCCCCTGCTGCCGTATGCCCGGCGGCCCCAGCGGGCTCCGGCCCGCAGCGTCCCTCTCGCGGCGCCGCAGCGCAGCCGCCCCCCAGGTGCGGGCAGCGGCACGCAGGGTGCGTTCTGCTTAGAGCATGGGACGCCGTCATGTGCCCGCTGCAGGAGCTTCGGCTGGGGTATCAGCCGCTGCTGTCGAGCTGGCCACGAAGGCCACGCGGGCCCCTCGGGGGGCCCAGGCTGCCCCGTGGCCCCGACCCGGGTCGCGCCGAGCCGCCAGGTGCTCGTCCCCGAGGCCCAACGAGCGGGGGCGGCAGCGTTGTCCCCCTGGCTGGGGCGAGCCCGCCCAGCGTCACAGGCCCTCCCCGACTCGGGCCCCCCGGCGGCACGCCGGTGTGCGGCCCCACCCAGGGTGCTGGGCACGCGCCCCTCCCCGGCCCTGGGGCCGGATGCCTTCAAGCCCGCAAAGCGACAGGCGCCTAACCGGGCTGACCGGGGGGTCCCAGCGGTGGTGTCACACCGAGCAGCGGGTGGGGGGGCAGCAGACCCCCTGTCACCCCAGCCATGGGGGGGGGGGAGCAACCCGCGACCGACCCCCCCAGCGCCCTCCGCCCGCGCGGAGGCCATGGGGGCGCCGCCGGGAGGGGGGGCAGCAGGGCCCCCCTCGACCCGGCCAGTAGGGGGGGGCGCAGATACGAGTCCGCCACCCCCCTCATCCTGCGCCAGAACGGGGGCCTCAGCGGAGCCCACGATGCGGCAGGACCCCCCCCAGCCGCCCCCCCCCCCAGCAGAGCGACCCCCGCCGTCGCTCCCAGAAATGTTCAGCCGCATCTGCCCTGAACAGCCGCGCACCGCCGCGGCGGCGGTCCCCTCCGTGGGCACGACGACGGCCCCAACCCAGAGCCACCAGGACGGTGGCGGACATGCTGCGCGCTCGCCCGCCCCCCCCACGGGCCGCGGACGACGCGGCAGAAGGGGCCTCCCCCTCCTCTGACCCAGTGGCGGACGCGCCCTCGGCAGCGTCACCATCCCACTCCGCACTGCCGCCGCGACGGCAGCACAGCAGGGCCAGCACGGAAGAGACATAATCCCCTCCGGCTCGTCCCTCCTGGCCGCCGTGCAGGCTCAGGCGGGGGGCCTTAGGGGAGGACACGGGCGCCTGAATTCGACTCGGCCCACCTCCCCGCCCCTCTGCCTCTGTACATAGACCAGTGGACGTTAATCGACGAATGCCCTCTTCGTGTGTTTTTCACCCCATTTGGGTGTGGGGGTGGGGGGGGCTACCAAGGGGTCTAGGGCACACAACCTGCTTATAAAGTTTTCCGGCCTTGGCACCTCAAAAATGGAAATTTCCGAAACTGATTTTTTTCATACTTTGACCATCCAAAATGATCAAATATCCTATGTAAAGCATGTTTTAGCCCCTCCTTATGTGTTATGTCCGGCGATGGGGCCTAGAGGAGGCGTGGCGGCATCTCGGTCCCCTGCTACCCCAACTGCCCCAGCGCCCGCCCATGAATGTGGGCCGCCATGGGGCATGGGTTGAGGTGTCGCTAGACCTCCCTGTGGACCTCATCCCGATGGTCCGACGCGCCAGCGGCCGCGTGCGCGGGGTGCTGTACCGCCCCTGGGCCACGTCCGGTGAGGATTACCCTCACCCGGCCCATGTTGTGCGCTTTGAGCGGCCTCCGGAGCGCCGCGGCCCCCTGCCGGAGGCGTGAAGGGAATTGGCCGCGGATGAGGCCTTCTCCCGCCACTTCGCGGGCCTAGTGGAAGGGGGCTCTGCGGGGCGCGTCGGCGTCCGGGTATGGGGCCCAAGGCCGTCGGACCCTGATGTCGCGGCGGCGGCCACCCGCATATTGGGCGCGCCGGTGCCGGAGCGGGTCACTTCGGTACGCGTTCGGGGCTACCCCGCGGCCGTGGCGTTGTCCACGGATGACTACGCGCAGCTGCGGCGCGCGGCCGCGGAAGTCTTTGGAGACCGGGTGCCAATTCGGGTGCGGCGATGCACTCAGCTCGCCAGCTCCACCCTGGAGCGCCCGGTCTTCGACTTGCTGTTGGAGGGAGTGCCCATGGATTGGGCGCGTATGTTTCTCCCATCCGTGGACTCCCGTGTCCCGGACCGCGTCTGGGAGCGGATCGTACGCCGCAATCAGGCGGCGCCGAATGCCACTGTGGGACCCGCGACCGCATGGTGCGCGTCCCGGCGGCGGGCCAGCCCCCATCGGTCGACCCCCCGCCGGCCACTTCGTCGGCACCGCAGCCGGTGCAGCCAGAAATGGACGACGTTGACATGGCGGCCGCGGGGGCCGCTGAGGACGATGTCGCCATGGATGGCAAGGCCGGAGGGTCTGCGGCAGAACTGGAGGAGGAGGATGAAGAAATCTTGTAGCCTTCTTAGTCCTGACCCTCCAATTACTCCTCCTGGCGGTTCGGTTGGCGTGGTGCCGGCAAATGGTGGCGGTCTTGGCCTTGGCGGTGTTGCCTCTGCTTTTTGCGCAGATTGCCCCCCCCCCCCCCCCCAGCTCGGGTGGGCCCAGTCTTGGCAGCCCCACTCTCCCCTTGCCCCGTGCCCCGCGCCGGATGCGCAGCTCGGTGGGCCCAGTCTTGTCAGGCCTGCCCCCCTGAAGTGCTGTACGTGGGTCCAGTCTTCTCAAGCCCACTCTTTCCTCGCCCCATTTTCTGCGTTGGGCGCACCGGTACGGTGGGGTGACCCCCCCCCTGTTTGCCCCCCCGTGCAGTTCTTGGCAGTGGCAGGCCCAGTCTCGTCAGGCTTGCCCCCGTGACGCGTTGCGAGTGGGTCCAGTCTTGTCAGGCCCACTCCTTCCTCGCCCCGTTTTCTGCGCTGGGCGCACCGGTACGGTGGGGATACCCCCCCCCCCCTGTCTGCCCCCCCGTGCAGTTCTTGGCAGTGGCAGGCCCAGCCTTGTCAGGCCTGCCCCTCTGATGCGCTGCAAGTGGGTCCGGTCTTGTCAGGCCCACTCCTTCCTCGCCCTGTTTCCTGCGCTGGGCGCACCGGTACGGTGGGGATACCCCCCGCCTTGTCTGCCCTCCCGTGCAGTTTTCGGCGGTAGCAGGCCCAGTCTTGTCAGGCCGGGCCCCCTGTGGCGCTGCGAGTGGGTCCAGTCTTGCCAGGCCCACTCCTTCATTGCGCCGTCCCTCGCGCTGGGCGCACACTCCCTTTCCTGCCCCCCCCTATGCGGGTGCCAGCCCCTCAACTGCGGCCGGGTCCAGTCTTGCCAGGCCCGGCATCCAGTGCCCCGTGCTCAGTGCAGGCGCGCTGGCACGCGTGGCGGGCACGGCCTCCCTCCCCTCTGCCCAGGTCTGGCACCGGAGCCAGCACCTCTGACCGGCCCATTGTATGGGGGCTTAACCTTCCGTTTCCGGGGCGCGCCGGCCGGCCTGCCCGCGTGTTGGCTCCCGTCGACGGCACCGCCGACGCGAGCTGTCGGGGGCTGGCAAAGCACCCCCCCCCCCTCTTCTCTCCACATCTGTTGCGGTCAGGGCGCGGTGCGCGCTCGCGCTGCAGCGTGCGCGGACGGGCGCGGCTGGCGCGGTGCGGCGACGTGCACCCCCATCCGGGGCCGCTACGGGTGGCTGTTTCGAACGTCACTGCGCTGCGGCCCCACTGCCACACAGTCTTCGCATGGGAGGCTGATGTGGTGCTGCTTGGGGAAACCAGGCTGACAGCCACAGGCCAGTCAGTCATGGCGCGTCTCGCCCGCGAAGCCGGCTGGCAGCCCTTCTGGGGCGCCCCATTGGAGTCGCGGGGCGGGGGCATTTGGGACTGCCCCCCAGGCGGAACAGCGGTCCTCGTGCGACAGGGCCTGCCGGCGCGGCAGGTCATGCCGCCGGCAAAGGAGGGTGAGGACTCGCTGGCGACCGCCCTCTAGCACTCCACCAGGTGGTGCCACGTGCTGGTGGGCCTCGGCACGGGGGCGACGGTCCTCCATGCCCAAGCGGCGTATGGCGTGTCGGGTCAGCCGGCGCTGAACCGGGCCTTTTGGCAGCAGGCCATGGACTATGCAGCGCGGCATGGGGCAGCGCCGCAACTGATTGGGGGCACTTTAATTTCCCCCTCGATGACCTCCTGCAGGCGCCGCCAACGCTGCAGGGGCTGCTGCACACGCGGCGCCTTGTGGACGCCGACTCAGAGCTGGCAGCCGCCGCGGGCCGCCCCCCCCCTGTGTTCATACGTCGGGGTGCGGGGAGGACGTCCCAACCGCATTGACGGGCTGTTGGTGGACACCCGCCTGGCAGCCCTGTTGCGCGGGTCACAGGTGCCGCCGGCGTGCGGCATCCCGCACCATCGCCCGGTGCGCTTCGACCTGCTCGCCGAGGGGGCGGTGCAGAGTGTGGTCAAGCTCGTGCGCCTGCCCCGGGTGGTCATTCCGCCCTTGCCAGAGGAGGAGCGAATCCCTCGGGTGCAGAGCCTGCTGGACCCCCTGGGCCCCCGGTGGCACGCGGAGTTGGCAGCCGGGGACGTGGACCGCCTGTGGTCAACGTGGACCTGGGCGGCGGAGGAGACGGTGCTGGCGCTCTCACTCCCAGGGCTCCGGCCGGGCGCGGAGGTACCCGCGGCTCCCCCTAATTACAAGAGGGGCAGGGGCACAGTGCGGCTGCTGAAGCGGGTGCGGCTGTACCCCCGCCAGCGCCGCACAACGGGCGACCCGGTGGCCTGCCCAGAGGCGCGCTTGCAGGCAGTACAGGGGTCACCGCGGACAGTGCTGGGCTGGCTGAAGCGCCCAGACCCGCGGCCGGGGGCGGCGCCGCGGCTGGTCATGGAGGCCTGGTACGCGCTATAGCGGCGGCTGCAACGCGTGCACGAGCTCGGGGACGAGTATGCGAGCCTGCAAGTGCCGGGCCCGCCAGACCGGCTGCCTGTGGCGGCACAGCTGCGTGGGCTGCGCACAGCCCTGCAAGGCCGCATCCGCACAAAGCGGCAGCGGGGGGACAAAGACCGCCTGTAGGCGTGGCGGGACTGGCTCGATGAGGCCTGGTCCTCCAAGCATGGCGCGGTCTATAAGTGGCTGAAGGGCGAAAGCTTCGCCCCGCCAGTGCACTTCCTGGTCCGGCCCGACGGCACGCCGACGGCGAACCTGGGGGAGATGGACTCCCTGTTGCAGGATGCCTGGCGGCCCATCAACCGCAAGTATGCGGAGGCCGCGGAGCCGGACCCGGCAGAGTTTCTTCGCCGGTATGGGCGTCACGTGAGGTGTGTGCCCATGATTTCGGGGCCACTGACCGGACGTCGGCTGCGGCGGGCCCTCATGCGGATGCATCCCTCCGCCCCGGGCCTGGATGGCTGGAGCCTCGAGGACCTGCGCGCGCTGCCGGACGAGCTCCTGGAGTGGTTGGCGGACCTCCTGCGGGAGGTGGAGCGGCAAGGGCGGTGGCCGCTGCGCCTCGCCGAGGACTACACGGCCCTAATCCCCAAAGAGGGCCCACCGGGGCCGCTGAACACGCGGCCCCTAATGGTCCTCTCCAAGGTCTACCTCCTGTGGGCGGGGATCAGGTTGGAAGAGGCCATCTGGTGGCAAGAGGCGTGGGCGCACCCGTGTGCCTTTGGTTTCCGCCCCGCTCGGAGCGCCCTGGATGGCGCTACAGTGACCCAGGTTCTCCTGGAGCTGTGCCGCCTGAAGGGGTGGGCGGTGGCGGGGATGAGCATCGATTACGTCAAGTGTTTCGATCTCATCCCCCAAGCCGTCTTCCTGGCCCTGGCGTTGGAGCTGGGCATGGACCCAGGGGTCGCAAGGGTCCTGGGGGCCATGTACAAGCAGCTCCGCCGGGCCTTCAAGGTGGCCGGGTGCTTGGGGGCGTGGTGGCGGGCCACCAACGGCATCGTGCAGGGCTGTCCCCTCTCCGTGATCGTGGTGAATGTCCTCACCACGATCTGGAAGTGGGAGGTGGTTGCCCTGCGGGAGCAGGTCTGCGTGGCCACAGTGGCACTGCCGCCGGCGCTGGTGGTGGCAGAGGCCGACAGTGAGGCGGACCGAGCCAGCCAACACAGCGACTCCGCAGAGGAGCCGGAGCTGCGTCTGCAGCTGCAGGAGCAAGGCCCAGGGCTGGCGGCCCTGTGGGCGTCAGGCTATGCCGAGGACACCCAGGCAGTGGCGCCGGGGACGGCAGCCCTCCAGCGGACCGCCCCCACGACGTAGGCGTGGCTCACCTTGACGGGGCAGGATGTCCGCGTGGACAAGTCCTGCTCCTGGTCGCAGGGGGGGGGGGGGCGCAGGCAGTGCTTTTGCGCGGCCTGCCCATACCGGCAGCAGACTGTTTCCGCCAGCTGGGGGTGGACGTCGCCGTGGGCGGCGCCCGCAGCACGGGGCCGGTGCTCGCATGACGCTTGGAAGCCGGCCGCAGCGTGCTGCGGCGCCTCCCGCATCTACCCAGTTTTCAGCGGCGGGTGCACGCGGTCAGCACCCTGGTGACGCCGCTGTCGCTACATGGGGTGGCCGTCGCCCCGGTGACGGACCGGGACCTGATGGGCCTAGAGACCATGGTCCTGCAGGCGGCATGGGGGGCGACCAGGCTCTCTCGCGCCAAGGAAGTGGTCTTCGTGGTCCTGACGCAGGGCCACCGCATCTCCCCGGTGATGCACACCCGCTACGAGCGGGTGCTATGGATGACCCGGATTGCGCGCACACCGGGACCCGTGCAAGTCCTGGTGCAGGCCATCTGGGAGAGCGGCCTCCGACCCCCGACGACAGGGCCCTTCGGGCGCACCCTGCACGTGGTCCGCCTGATGGGCTGGCAACCACTGGAGGGCTGGTGGTCATGGGTGGTGCCGGGCCAGACAGAGGCGCTGCACCTGGTGCAGGAGCCCATGCGGCAGATCCAGCACAGGGTGCGGGACAGTTTGCGTTGTCATGCCATGCGCGGGCTGGAGGCCCGCTGTCCGGCGACCTATGGCGGGCTGGGGGACGGGGTAGACGGGGAGGCATGTCGCGCGGCACTCCGGGTAGCATCCACAGAGCTGGAGGCCTCCGTCCTGCGGGGCTTGCTGGCGAGGGCACTGTGGACGGCGGCCCGCGTGCGCGGGCACAACATGCGGGCCACGTCGAGCTGCCCCGGCTGCGGCTTCCAGCACAAGGATGAGGCGCATGTACTCTGGGACTGCCCGTCGTGGGAGACAGCCAGAGCAGGGTGGCGCGCATGGGTCTTGCAGGCGGCGGAGCGCCTGCAGCTGGGCCCTCCGACGGGCTGGCCGGCATGCTTACGGCGCGCGGGCCTGCTGCCCTTAGCACTGTCCGCGGGGGCGGACCGCCGGCAGGTGGACGAGTTCCTGTACAGGCTGTAAAGGATGTACCTCGCGGTGCTCGCGGCAAGATACGCCCACACCCGCTCGGGGGAGCAAGGGCAGGGCGAGGCGCTCTTCCCGCGGCGCCCGGCGCCGGGCGGCAAGGGGGCATACCCGTGGCAGGACCTGAGCGGTCCCCTGCCGCAGCTGCCGGCGGCACCGGCAATTCGACTCCGCCCGGGCGTCCCGCCGGGGTGGCCTTGGGGGCTGGCGTTCGCCCAGGACTTGGTCCGCTAGGCAGCGGCCCTCCGATGGCAGGACGGCCAAGGGGACGTCACCTGGGCAAAGCTGGCCCTGGACTGCGAGACGTTCCTGGGCCGGGCCCTGCCGGCGTCCCCCCACCATCAGTTGCGGGGGATGCGCCTCCCGCTCGGCGAGCGCGCACAAGTCCTGCGGCGGGCCGCACGGCTGTTGCAGCGCCACATGGCTGCGGGGCGCCTCCTGCAGGGGGCTCCCAGTGACCGCTGCAAGGCACTCGTTCCGCTCGGGGGCCGCCTGTGTGCGGGGCTACGGGCGCGGCCGTTCTTCGCGGCCAGGGCGCACATGGCACTGCGGCTGCAAGGTCTGGCCCTGCATCTGCAGGAAGCGTGGCTGCACCGCCTGCGCACGCCAGCCCGCATCCGGCCGGGGGGGGCGACACGCTTCCTCATGACCTACTTCCCCCGCCCCCCGGGAGGGGGGCCAGCACTGCTCCCCTACGCTCGCCGGCCGCGGCGGGAGCACGTCCCGGGGGTCGCCCGGGTGGAGGAGCAGCGCCCGCGGCGGCAGGGCGAGGGCAGGGGGTCGGTGGGGGCCCGGTGTGCGCAACATGGCTCGCCCTCGTGCCGCCGCTGCCTGCAGCTGGCCTGGGCAACCAGCTTCGATAGCTGTGCCCAATGTTATGGTATCTTATGGTTCGACGTGCCCACAGCCTTGCTGTGGGTACAGCGCCCGTGCAGTCTGCCTGGCGAAGTTGTCTTGTGCAGCTTCCGCCAAGACACAGCCGTGGCAGAGTCGAACACGGCGTATGAATGAGGCGCTGACGACGGGTATACCATGACTGCACCTCAGTGTGTGAGTTTCGACCACTGTTATGCTTCTGTAGCCACCACATGTCGAGGTCGGAAAAAAACTTTTTTTGGGCCTGCTCTGCAAATTTGACATTCTGGAGCCCACCCAGATGAGTGAGACCTCTTCGAGGTCTCAAGGGGGGGGTAGTGTTATGGCTTTGAACAGCAGCAGCGCAGCGAGCGCGCAAGTCGCAAGTCGCACTCGCAATCCCACTGCAGTCTGTGAATAATGAGGAAGCATCGAATGCCAACTCCGAATGAGCGCTGTAAGATACTTCGATCTCTGAACAGGGTTTTTGTCTTCGAGATTGTGTTATGTGTTGGTGCCCCGTCTAAAGATCCTGCGAGGTTTGTCAATTTGGGATTTTGGATTTTGAGAAACAAAGAGGCACAGGATTACAAGTCGAGTTCCCAAGAAACAAACCACAACACTTTGCGTTTGCCACCTTGGCCTTTGCCATTCCCCTTGGACTTGCCTTGGCCATTGTCCTTGTTGGCGTTGCCCTTGCCACCGCCCTTGCCACTAGCATTCTCGGTCTTAAGCTTCACCGATAGGCGTTGCTTATGGTAGCACTCATCCTCGTAGTGCTTCCTCTTCCCGCAGAATGCACAGGTGATGGTACACCTGTAGTGCTTTGGCAGCTTCACCTTGCCGCCGGTGTTGGTCTCCTGGTTCTTACCCTGGACCACGAAGCAATCATGCCGATCGCAGTCGGGGCCCGAAGCAGGGAGCCCTGCTCGTCTGTGGCATCACACCAAAAGAGATCGTGTACATTGCTCATGATAGGAGCATTTTTGGGGGTAGTCCCCTGTCCGGGTCGGTGTCCTTGATACCCACGGCCATGGCTCCCAGAGCCTCCTGCTCCAGGACGATAGGCGTTCAGGTGCTGGTCGCTTTCTTTCTCCAACGCCAGCTCCAAAAGTAGCACAGACAGATCCTCGTAATTGAGGGCTCTTGCCTGGCGCTCTGCCGTTGACCGGCACTCGTCCCACAGCTCCCGAGGGAGCTTAGCCACCAACCAGAAGAGCAGCTCGTTGCTGCCGTAGGAACCGGGCGTCAGTCGCCCCGCCCAGTGATCCAGGTCAGCCAGTAGCTCGGAGATCCTGGCTGGTTTGGGGTTGTTGCGCAGCACTGCCAGGTGCTGGATCTTGGCCCTGATGGAGAGGTCGGTTGCTTAGGTAGGGTACTGCCTCTTCAAGGCAACCAACACGTCGGCGAAGGTGGCGGACTGCGTCACGATCTGCTTGACCTGCTTCTGCAGGTACTTGGTCTTGCAGCACTGCAGGAGCAGATCACACTTGACTCGCCCACTAGCACGGGTTCGGCCGGTCATCCGGAGGAACCGGCCAAAGTTCTCAGCGAACTCGCTGAGATCCTTGCCTGTGAACTCAGGCAAGTTCACCACGATTTTGGAGGTGGCGATTGCCTCAGCCTCCTGGGACCTGCGCCCCTCAGGGTGCTTGGTCTTCCTCTTCCTCTTCTTCTTCCGCCCCCTCGGGTTCTCTGGGTCCTCAGGGTCGTCGTCTTCCGAGGGCGAAGCAGAAGTCATGGACGGCGGCTCATCGTCCGAGGGGTCTCCGACTAGGTCACTAAAGCCGTAGGGCTCCATGTCAATCATTGCCCTCAGGGCTGTCAGCCCCAACCGGTCCAGCTCGGCTCTCGTGGAATTCTCAACGTGGCTGTAGGGGGGCTGGGCCGTTCTTGGTATCACAGCAGGGGTCGGCATCGGGCGGCTCCTCAGGCTTCCCAGGGTGTTTGTCAACCCCGCCACCAGGTGATTGGCTTGTACTCGGTGAGGTGAAACTCCCACGATGGTAGGCGACGCTTGGGGAGGAATCAGGGGCTCCAGTTTAGCCCAAGTATCTTGATTGAGATCACCAACAAGTTCAGAGGTGGCTCCTCGGTGAGCATTCTTAATCTCCGACCGCGTCAGAAACCTGTTGGAGGATCTTTCAGATCCTCTACTCTTTCCACCAAGAGACTCAGGGCCACGTAGGCCACTCAGGGAAGTGAAACCAGGTACTGGCATAGTATAGCCAGGTTTGGGTGCCGCATAGCAAGGTATCCCAGTCATGTACACGCCCGCTGCGGGTCTGTAATAGACATCCTCATAGCGGCGAGGCATAGGCTCAGGCGCACCGGTGTAGGTGGAGCTGGATGCCACTGGTTCGCTGACTGCAATTGCCATAGGTGGCAAAGTCGCGGCTGGAGTCACACCATAGGTGAAGTAAGGCATTCCAGTAAAGCCTAGACCCTCAGCCATAGGTGCAGTGGTTGTGGGTGAGGATGTAGCTGGATGTGCGCCTGGGAGTGTAGTGGTTGTTGGAGAGGGTACTGCAGAGAGATCAGAGGCGCTCGGAGCGCTCTCCTCAGGTGTGTCCTCGAAGGGCGCCTCGTCGGGTGGTCCGTATCCATCTCCAGGGTATGCGTCTTCAACTCCCCTGTCCACTGCTTGCTACTCTTTCTCCTTCTCTTTGCCTTCAGGTCCTCCCACGGATAGACCACTGAAAGCAACTCCAAAGCCATCCAGAGAATCATCCCTCAGCCCACTTAAGGGCACTGAAGGTACAGGCACCTCAGGTTCACGTTCACCAGCAGGTTTGGGCGCTGGCGCTGGCTTGGCTGGTGCCAATGAGGGCGCTGTCGTCTCGGCAGTGTCCTTGGTGTCCATATTTCTCTTCGCCCTTCTTGCTCAGGACAGTCCTCGGCGCGCTGGGTGTACGGCACGGTGTGGCTGCCGGCACGCAGAGGCTGTCTGCCTCTGCTACCAGAATCTTTTTATGAGTCTTTCAGCTCTTGTTGTGCCTCTCTTGCTGCTTGCTGCTGGTGTAGGGTTCCTCCTGCTTGTTTTTGATGGAGAAAATGTTTTGTTGATGAAATACAACCTATACAGGATAACCCAAGCCAGAGATGAGCGAGTAGAAGTCAAACAGGATCAAAGCATGAAGGGCTGCAGTCAGAAAAGAGTTAGATAATAAAGATATCAACAATGACTCCAGAGCTCGGCCTAAGGCCCTGCCCTAGGTATCCGCGCCCCATGCAGCCAGTCTCTGTCCTCCTTTTGCTTCTCTCCGTCATTCACCTCTTCTCTGTCAACTGCAGCCTCCCCCTGTAAAAGCATAGAACAGGGCAGGGTTGTGCATAGGTATGCATTTCAGGCTGTACTGGGATCCAGGGTGGACAGTGCTTCAGAATCTCAGTTCAGGAGTTTAGAAAGTTGCCAAATTTGATTTCTTTCTTGACAGGACTGCAGGGATTCGGGAAACTGAGGCTAAATTGCCTTGGCATGAGCTGCCGGTCGCCGCCGATCGCTGTCGCTATCACAGGCGACATATCGCGATGTTTGGAATAGTGTTTCAGACGATTTTGTTGACGTTCCTTTTGACGGTGCCAGTGCAGTAGAAATAAGTTTCAGAACTTAATTATTAGTACTGAACTGTTGGTGGTCAGAAAGGTCGAGTTTTTCTGATCCGAGGGTTTGAGAGGCGTCGACCGTCATCGTCGAGTTGTTCTTGATGCCGGCTGACCATCCAGGTGCATTGATACGCTTTTTTCGAGTATTTGACGGTTGGTGCTCGTTCTACACTTAATTTTAGGTCAACTGCTTGTGTGCATGTTAATGTCATATCTTTGTGCCATTGGACGCGTTTTTCAAGCGGTTTGATTCTATGTGTAGCCGACGACGAGGGTTCCGCATTGGCGTGTATTGTTTGTCCCGGTTGCTGGTTAATGGCTCTCTTTGGCGCCGACTCGATTCGAGGGCTTTTGCATGTCAGCATGCTTCGCAATTTGTGCTTTGTACATATATTGCATTCTGTTAGTGTGCAAAGGGATTGTTAAGATCTCAGTATGACAATTCCTTGTAGCATTACTGAGATTTGAGGACACTTACAACATTTGTTCGTGTGTTTCTCTTATTACTCATTTTGCTTATTTGGGATTTGTGCACTTTCTTGGATTTGTATTTTGATTTTATTGTTGATCTTGACATTGGTGAAATATTCCGGCGAACACCAACTCAATTTCGACATCAACAAGCATACGAAAATCAAAACAAGGATTTGTTTTGAGAGTAGATCTTAACGTGAAGTTCAACATTTCCAAGGATACTATTGCTGAAGATTTAACCCCTTCTTTAAAATGGACAACGGTGATGATTATTTGAATGCTTTGGCCATGATTCAACTACAAGAGGAGCACCACCAAGCCAGCTCTTCACATCAAGGGCCATTGGTTCAATATGGTGGAAATTTTCCACAAACACCACAAGATCAATTGATACCTCATCAAGAAGGGCCCCAAGAGTTACCACCACATCAAGATAGTGCAGTGGATAATATGGGAGATGATGCTTTCATGGGTCAAGAAATTTGTGAAACCGGTGGCGATTGGGGATATCGAGAGTTCCAACGAATTCGTTATGTTACTCCATTGGGTGTACCGGTTGAACAAGTCCGTATTTTGCAATTTAATCATAATAGAGACCAACATCTTCTTGGACAACAAGTCGAAGAGGTGACCAAGGCCCTTGACGCCATCGTAAATTTCTCAAGGGAGTATGCGCATGAAGTGAATGGTGCAATTGGAGAAATTCGAACGGCACTTATGACATTGCGGATCGAGATTCAAGCCCATGCCGAAGGTGTGCTCAACGAAGGGAGAGGCCTCCGGAAAATAGTGGATCATAACCATCAACAAAATGATCAACAATTTTGGAAACTTCACCAAGACCTCATGGGGTTTCATACTTCATTGAAGCAATCATACGACAGACTTGAGGAATTAGCAAGCAATGTAGACAAACAAATGGAGACCATCACCAACCGAGTGCATCAAGTCGAACAAGAATTGGAGAGTTTTATGACTCCAACAAATTCGGTTTTACGAAGTCATGATGAGAAAATTCGAAAACTGGAACGAGAACTCGTGCAAGAGTAGAGGAGCGAAAACGAGATCTTGAACAAGAACGACAACATCGAAGACAAGAACGTGTGGAGCTCGAGGCCAATTTCCTTGAGAAATTGAGGATGAAGGATGCTCTTATTGATTCTTTAGCCTCGCGAATGGAACGGATGGAAAAACTCCAATCCACTTATTGTAACATACAATCCACCAAGGATCCTGAAGGAGTAGGTCCTTTGGCCACTCTCACTGCTGAGTTCTCTTCATACATGAAAAAAAATGTGGAACTTGAAGCTAGACTTGAAAGTTTGAGATTCAAACATGAATCATTAAGTATTTCCACTCAAGAGGTCCAACATTCCTTGACTGAATTATCAAGCAAGGTACAAACCTCAGGTCATGAGATGTCATCACGTTTAGAGAAGATTCGCGTTGGATGTGTGGATATGAAAAAAAAATTGGATGGTATTGATTCCAAGTCTCTTGATTCTCTCAAGGGTACCGTAGGAGTCGGATGTCCCTCTTTGCAACCTACCGTGCCTTTGGTTGTTCAAGATTTGCAACAACAGGTCAGAACACTTCGTGAGGAAGGTGAGAACCTTGGGAATCGGATTTCAGGGATGCAGCTCAGCATAGATGCAAATAGGAATGCTATTACTAGGATCAGTAAGCATGAGATGCGCCCCGCAGGGACACCAAGGCACCCAAGTCATCATTCACAAAAAAAAATCGACAAGGGGCCTTGGGAGAAGACATTGATCTTTGGAGCTAGTCCTGAAAGGTCAATTCCGCCCTCGCTTCGTGCAGACTTTTTTGACATGAGTGCACAGAAGTCAATTGAATTGATGAACCGAGGAGAACCAACAAAAACAGAACCTCACGGTATGTCGGCGCAATATTCGTTGCCTGGCGTGACTCCTTCGTTTCGTCCCCCTCCCCATGATACTCCGGTCATAACATCTCCCAGAAATCGTCATCAATTGGAGAATTATGGGAATGTTTATAATGATTCTCGGCGTGAAAACATGTATGTGAAAAATCATGATGTCTACGCGCATTTGAAGAGTGATCGAGTTTATTCCGGTGACGTTCACGATCATCGTGTTCATAAGGGTGTCACGGGTAGTACACTGCAGTTTTCGGCACCCATGACCCCCCCCCCCCTTTTTTGCACTGTGCATCCCCGCGTTACCCCTGGGGTGCTAGGGGGCCAACTGCTCAGAATTTTTTCAAATCAATTGTGAAGAAGCTATAAACAGGATATGATACAGTCTTCGTGAGATGCATTGGTTGCTGAAAGACAGTGTATTAGCCTGGGGCAGCATTGTTGTTTCCGCTGGGCATTTGTTCCTTTCTTCAGTGAAACAGTGTTTTGTTTGTATCATTGATTGGTGCTGAGTATTGGATTTGTTTTCGGCTCTGTCATGGTCCTGTTTTGCAAAACGGAAAAGAAAAGGAAAAAGACAAGCTGTTTACTGAATGCCTCAGAGAGGGACAGTGGACTCGGGTTGCCCCTGGTCAAGACACATCACGCACTTGAAAAGTAGACATCGCATGGCGCTCTGTCAAGTGAATGGTCCGCACTGTGCTGAGTTTCAACGTTGTCGAAGAGCTATATATAGAATATATATAGGTACAGGCTAGTGCTGCTTAGCCACATGGGTCACGAACTCAGACCATCGTGATTCACTTGCATCCCTGAGTAACTGCTGAAGGCTTAGGAAGTGGGAGGTGCAGTGTATGGCATGCGGTGATCCTGTGAGTTGGGCTCTCTCCTTGAGGAACTGGTGGTGTAGCAGTGTTCGAGATAGTTCTTCACCAATGCTAATTTTGTAGACAAGGACATCGATTCCTGGCAGAAAGGCTGCCGCAGGGTTAGGGATCATGCTCGAAGGTTGGAAGTCGAGCAAATGCGAAACAATGACGCTGGCCATGTGTGACATGTGTGCCAGGCTGTCGTTCTCAGCCTCGACAATGTCCAACCAAGACCTTGTTGGCATTTTTACCGGGTAGTGGGTTATGGTTGGCCCTTTCATGTAACCTTGCATCCTCAGAAGGTTTTGCAGGGTTATTTCTGTGTGCCTAAACGGGTCTACATGTCCTCCATTGCGGTTGGACATCTGAAGCCAGGCAAGTCGAAATGGTTTGTCTCAGCAGTTTGCTTTGGTTGTGTGAGCCATGACCACTCTGTTTGTTGAGAGGTGACCTGGACCAAAGAGTTTATAGCTACGGAGTTTGTGGTCTGTGAGTAAGAGTCATCTGTCCAAATGCTCACGATCCTCAAAAAATGTGCTCAGGGCAAAAGTGAACTCTTGGTAAACCAAGCGCTGTGTTCGGAAGTATTCAGAAAGCATTTCTGCAGAGGTGAGTACTGAGAGGAAGGATTGGAATAGGCTGTTGGCCTCTTGAGCTCTGGCTAACTCCAGTTCGCTGCAAGAGCACTCCAGCTCTCCACACAGGGATGAAAAAAGATTATGAAAACCGTCCAAGGTGGCGGCGGGTGTTTTCGTGGTTGCTGGGCACCAGAGGCTTTCCTGCTGAGAAGGAGAATCGTGTTCATTAGGGTTGAAATCATGCCAGTATCTCTGACCGGGCGGAGTGCCTGACAAAGGTGGGCTGTACGCTTCTTCGCTGCTGTCGGAGTCCCAAAACCTTCCTGATGGCAGAGTTGGGGAGTCTCTGCTCGGCTCTGCATCGCTAGTGTTGTCCTCTTTGGACTGTAGATCGCTGGTGATGGAAGCCAGTCGGTCATAGTATTCTTCGGAGTATTTTGAGGACCAATCAAAGTGTAGTTGGAGCAGAAATTTCTTTACCATTTCAATTCTGGAAGCTTGGAAGGTTAGGGCGAGCTGGGCGCGCACTTCGTGTTCGTGGATCACTAGTAGATCACGGTGAACACTCATTAGGTCCTCGAGCAAGGTGTCTACGATAAGCACTCGTTGGGTTTCTTCTTTTGCGTAAAGGGCTTTCTCAGAGAGGTTCTTGACATTCTTCAAAAAATCTTGATGTTCATCATTCGTGATGTGCGCGCGAGAGATTCCTTCATGTACATTGATGAATCATAGCTGCAAGTCAGCGAAAAGACGTTGTGATTGGTGTAGTAGCTGGTTGCGCTGAACGGCTTCTTCTAGCAAGAGCAAGTCCATGTCTGCAGATCGAAACCGGAGGGCTCCTCTTCTTGATTCATGTACTCCTTCTTCGTGCGTGGTGTTTCTTGGATTGGATTCGCCTGATTGTTCTGGAAGTTTGGCGGCGATTTCTTCACTGGAGCTGGAGGACTCAAGATCTGGTAGTTCGGTATCATCGGTCGTAGATGCGTTGGAAGGATTGGCCGGCAACGAAGCGTAGTTCAATGCTGGCAGTAGGTCACAGATCAAGGATCGTCTTGTCTGTGTTTCTTGTACCTGCATGGAGACAAGCGCTGGAGGCGGCGGCGATTGGTCAGATTCAGTGTAGGGGGTGCAGTTGTCAGTGGTGTTCTTGCTCGGAGTGACGGCTGCATGGACTGGTGTCTGGCTCGTTGACACCGGTCTGACGCTTTTGATGGTACATTCATTGTAGGCGGAGGTATGCAAGGAGCAAACGCTGTTGGAGAAATGTTTCCTAGAGCTTAGTGGCGCCGGCTCGTGCGTCCTGCCCTCGAAGTGAGGGGACGCCACATGTTGTGCGTCAACGGAGCGCTGAGCTTTGTTATTGGCGGTGACCCTTGAGGTACAGGCAGGAGTTTTTGAAATTGGCGGCGACAGATGAGGTGATGTATGGGCATTTGGCAGAGTGGCATCTTTCGGGGAATTAGAGAGGCTTTTCTTCTGATGGTGCAATTTAGAGCACAGGTAATGATCTGCGATGACTTCCGCAACTGCGGAAGCTATTGTCCTATTTGATTCTGCGATGCTTTGCAAAATGTCTAGCGACTGGGGAATCTTACAGTCAGGTATTTTTTCGTAGACCGAATTTAGATCCATTGGTTGTTTCTTAAATTTACGGTGAAAATAGCTCGAAGTGTTTGTTTCTTTTGCAGATCACATTGCTTCTGTGGGAGTGGGCAAAAAGTCGCAGTATTGTCCCCCCCCCCCCCCTGTGCCTCGCATGGGACACACACACACACCTCGGCGCACCCACGCCCTGGTGCAGTGCGTGAATCAGTCCAGAGCTCGGCCTATGGCCCTGCCCTTGGTACCCGCGCCACATGCAGCCAGTCTCTGTCCTCCTTTTGCTTCTCTTTTCGCATGATCCTCTTTGCCAGACGCCTTTTTGGCCGGGCTGCCAGTGGCGAGTAAGCTGCGGCGCCCCCCACGGTGTCAGTGCTTAGGGTTCCTTGCACTTATTCTTAATTTTTTCCTTTTTCAGCACATTACTCTGGTCGTCCGCAGCAGAGCTTAGGTTTTTTTCTGGCCACTGGTGCCATTCAGGGCAGTGCACTGCACCCAGATGAACCTAGTCTGTGCCCAGGTGTCAGCAAGAACAGGTACTTATACCATTTGTGTACATACTTTCTCTTGCTTTGGACTTCGGCTCGCCATGAACGCTCTTGCCCGTGGTTAGGCCGCTTTGAGTAATGCTCGCCGGGGGGAAACCCCCATGCATCAAAAAAGATATCAACAATAGACTACAGCAATAGACAATCAATGCAACTTGGATCAAAATATTTCACATGATTGAGAAAAACTGATTGGAAAACTGCCCCAAGGGCTCACACTCCATATAGTGCCATCCTGAGATGTGCACTCTTTGTTTTGGGTCCCATAGGTGCTGAGGTGGCACGGCTTGTGGCGCTGAGGTCACTGCCATGTCACATGGGATAATCTTACTTCGCTAGGCTGACTGGGAATGGAACCCAGGACGTCTCAAAAAGAGGTGCCACAGCCCCCTAGGGTGCATACCACTAGGATAGCTAAGCATTCATGAGAAAATATAGAAAAATGTATAGGCTCTGGATCAATGTCAGCGCCTCAGTCAGTCCAGGAAATGGTGTAAAACATCAATCAGTTGGGGGGTCAGGGGTTCCCACTACCTCCAAAGTTTAATGCTTGGTGTTATAGGTCAAAATGTCTTGTCACCCCTTTTTGGATAGGCCAATACTAAGGTAAAATTGTGTTATGCTTTTGGGCCTCTTTATAACAACTAAAGCTAACCTTTTGGCAAGGAAATACACGTTTTCTTACTGGAATACACGTCCCTCGCACCGCAGCTGGTGGAGTCCGACCGTGCAGACGCGCGCCTGACAAGAGCAGAGTGTAAACCATTCTTCTTCGAAGTGGTCCGTCCTGTGTACAATGAATTTGGGTTCGACAAGTCGCGCATTTACAACTTTGATGAGTCGGGGTTCTTCCGCCAGTTCATCACAAGCTCTGGGGCCCGGAAGGTCAACACCAAGCGTGGGTGCAACGATGTGTATCGCCGGCGGGGCTATGGATGCGAACACATGACGGGGATCGCTTGCATACGTGCTGATGGAATTGGAACTGTGCCATTGACATTGACTTCGAAAACCAAGAAAGTGAAGGGTGTCTGGTTTCAACACGCTTCTACGCCAGTGGTGTTGCTAGGAAATGGGACAGGGTGGATCACAGCGGCTGACTTCCAGGTTAACTTGGAAAGAGTGTTCCAGCACTATACCGGACGTGCTGACATGGAGGATGTCAGGATTTTCGCACCGCTCAAGCGCAAAATCCGCAGGGGCCAGGATTGCTGGCTCCGTTCGCATCAGGGACGGTCACTGACGCACAGCCGGTTCGTGGAGCTTGTCACTAGTGCTTGGGGTAGTGTAGCCGGAACTACTCAAGTGAAGGAGTCCTTTTGTGTCACTGGACTATTCCCACTGTCCTTCGATGAGTTCATGGAACATGCCCCAGTTCCTCGAAATCAGAGATGATGTGCGTGCTCCGAACATTGGAATCGAGCCCCCCGACGAGGGTGTTGCGAACGCATCAGGCAACAACGACCCCCATCCACAGATGGCTGATGCCTCCTCACAAGTTTGCTCACGCGCCATGAACGGCGCCATGCGGCACGACCCGACTTCGATGAAGTTTGGTGGCTTTGTCACCAGTGAGGAGTATATTAGGGCGTGCACTGCGGCAAATTCTAGTAAGAAAAGGTGCTTTTCCAATGCTTTGAGGCATACTCTAGTTGTATTGGGGATGCACTGAGCACACAGGCATTTCTATCTTAGTATTGGCCCAACCAAAAGTGGTGATAACACATTTTGACCTATGGAACCAAACACTAAATCAGGTTATGGAGTGGACCCCTTAATCCCCTATCAATGTGAGGCAATTCATCTTTTCCTGAGTCGACTGAGAACTGACATATCCAGGGGAGAGCCTATGAATTTATCTATGTTTTCTCATGAATTCTTAGCTGTCCTAGTGGTATGCACCCTAGGGGGCTGGGCACCTCTTTTTGAGAGGTCCTGGGTTCAATTCCCGGTCAGCCCAGCTAAGTAGGAAGATCCCATGTGACATGGCAGTGACCTCATCGCCACATGCCCTGCCACCTCAGCACATATGGGACCCAAAACAAAGAGTGCACATCTCCTGAGATTGCACTAAGGAGACTGAGTGACCATGGGGCAGTTTCCAACTCTTTTTCCAAAACATTTCAGCTATCTTTGTGAATATGCAATCAGATGTGCCTTGAGTTGCAGTTTCTGTGAATATCCTTTCATCTTTCACTGTTTACACTGCAGCCCTTCATGCTTCGATCCTGATTCTCTTCTACTTGCTTATCTCTGGCTTGGGCCATCCTGGCTTGATTGTATTTCAGCAACTAAAACATTTTCATCTTCAAAAACAAGCAGCAGGAAACCCTACACCAGCAGCAAGCAGCAGGAGAGGCACAAACACAGTGTTGAAACCACTATAAAACCTTCTGGTAGCAGAGGCAGACTGTCTCTGCGTACCGGCAGCAACCCCGTGCCGTTGTAAGTGCGGCTAACCCCCATCTGCTCAGATTTTCACTGATCTAACCCAGATTGGCTACATTTTGGTCATTTTCTTTGCTTCGGCGGAATCGCCGCCTCGCAGCTCAGTCTCAGGATATTTCCTATATTCTTCTGATATGCCGGATTTGATTCCGCGGTCCATTCCCCGTAAATCCGCCGCGTTCCGATCATTTAGCTGGAATCGCCATTTGCCGCTGACGCGCGCTCGCGGGCCAGATCGGCCAAACTTTTTTACATAATCGGATTTATTTAAATCTTTTCAGACAGATATGGACACTCAGATGTCCATAGAATAATCCGCGTCAATTTTCTTCATAGACTGGGATTTTCTGCCGGATAACAATCAGCATGGACCTTGCTTCTGTTGTCGCTGCTCTCGCCTCCGTTGGTGTTCGAGTATCCGGTTCTACCCCGAATAACAACGTCCGGGGAGACTCCTCGCGTGCCTGCCCCACCGGTCTTGCCGGCCCCGAGCCCTCCGGCACAAACATCGACCCAGGGCAGCACTTTCATGGTAGCAGAGGCTACCTGAATGTTGTTCCTTTGGTGTCCCAACCACAGTTAGCTCCCCAGTACGGCCCCGTAGACTCCGCCGCCCCTGGAGAAGTAACGATTACGTTGCCCTGGTGCTGTGCGAACGAGGCCTTGAAGGGAATGCCTTGCGCTAGCCCAAGCTGCCCAAGAAGGGCACAAATCAGCAGCTGTGGGGACCCAAATCATCCCAATCCCAGTCGAAATTGGCCATCAAGCAGCTGGAATCTCCCAGCCTACGACGATGGCAACGCTCCGGTAGACCTTACGGAGCTGGCAGGTACCCACATTCCCTACCAATGTCCCACATTCGAGACCATCGAAGCCGACATTGACGACATTGAGATGGGTGGTCCAGGTGAGGTACCTAGCTACAATCGACCAGCCTCTTGGGCACAATTGGACAACCATTTGTCTCCAGAAGTGACCCGTAACCTTCAGAGCCTTGAGGCCCTGTGTCTATTAGCTACGTCTAAGCTGATCGGACAAGAAAGAATCGCCTCTGATTTTTTATTCGAATATTTTTTCCTTCTTCAAGAAGAAATTAATACCAGGATGTGGTGGCGTTCTCAAGAAGATGACTCTTTTGCCATTTTTTTGCAGATCTGGGAGGCAAGCCCCTTCCCGAAGGAGAAGACCAAGGCACCGGTTGCCGGGCCCTCCGCCCCTCATCCCCCTGTTTCCTTCCGCGGCGATCTAGCCGCCGCGGTTGAGGAAGGAATTTTAGAGGCGGCCAGGCAGGCAAGCCTGGAAGTTAGGGCTGAAGGAGCTCCCCAAGTGGACTCCTGGCTGCGAACCACTGAGATTAGCGGTCCGACAGCCTGCTCAGGCCCTTCAGGACACGGTATGTACTGTCCTGCCGACTGCTCCTGCAGATCCCAGCGAGATACTGAGCTCCAATTGCTCAAAGATCAAATGCAACTCATCATTCAAACGCTGGGAATTAAAGATCTTTTCAAGACACACATGCGGTCTGAGGGTGCATCATCGGTGGAACAAGCAACAGAACCGTCGGAGGAGTCGACAGAAATTTTTTCAATTGCTCATTCGGTAGACTCCAAGACCACCGATGCAAGGATCAGCAGGACCAAGCTAAAGGAAAGGGTTACAATCTCTCGATCTCAGAGTAGGACGGCGAAGGCTAGGACTGAGGCTCAGAATGCCAAGCGAACTGCCTCCCGTACTGCCCCTCCTGCTGCTGATTCCAATGCATTAGCCCAGCTGGTGCTCGCCCAGACCCTCGCCGGAGCTGGTGTGGCGAATGACGCCGCCAAGGTGTCTGCCATTACAGCCGGTGTTGGGCTGGATTCACTTCTTAATCCTACTTCATTGCGACTTCGTCAGGTTGCCAAGCAACCGAAGTATAACGGAAACCCCAGACGTTGGCCTCAGTTCCAACGGGAATTTAAACTGTGGGTTAAGACTCAAAAACTCCAAGATGATCAGTTCCTGATGGCCCTCTTGGACTGCCTTGAGGGTGCGCCGGCCAACACTTGGCTCAGGACCTGGAGTGATCGTGAGGATTCAAGTTCCCCCCTTACCTTTGATGAGGTGTGGGAACAGTTGGAGGTACGTGGATCCCGGCTGCCAGAGGACCATTACCACCAGATGTTGAAGAATTTTCCTTCATTCTCTCGATTAATCTTGCACGAAGTGCAAGACAAAAGACAGCGCTTCTGGAATCTAGTGGAAGAATCCGAACATTCAGGCGAAAGATTTTCTAGTGCCGAGCTGAAAAATCTGATTTTTGACAAGTTCCCCTCCGAAACTGCCGCCACCCTTCGGAATAAACAATCCGAAGAAAAGGTCAAGACCTGGTGGGCGGAGGTGGATGGCTTCGATGCCACCGCCAACAGGTTCACCGTCAGGGAGGCAGTTCAAAAGTGCTCCCCCACGTCGTTTACCAAGGTGAAATTCACTGAGAACGCGTGGAAAATCAAGTTTAATGAACACGAGGATCGGGACTTGTTTGTCCAAGTCCTCAACAGGGGAGTAAGTTTCCATGGCCATCGCCTGAAGGCCAAGAACTGAGTGTTTTCGTTCACCCCGCAGGAACTGTGGGAAGAGGTTGAGCGGCTCGCTGACGCCGCCAATCAAAATTTCCATGAGGGTCTTGGGGGAAACAAGAATACCCAGCAAAACACCCAAAATGGGGCCCAAAAGGGCAACAAAAAGGTGAATGACACCCGGAATGTTCAGGATCACTGTAGCATCTGCCTTCTTTTAGGTTCTACGAACCGAGCTAAGTCGCATTCTACTGGTAATCACCGATGGTCTCCTTACGATCACAAGGTGATTGGTGAAAATATCAGTAATCCTCAGAACTCAGACAGGAATGACAGACAGGTGCATGGTGGAAAGGGGGGAAAGGGTAATCCGACCCCCTCCGGTGGAAACAAAAATACTGGAGGCCCTGGCGGGTCCCAAGGCACAGGAAATCGGACTCCATCCGGCTCCGGTGGGCAGCCGAACGGCCAGAAAGGTCCCAATGGCAACGCCGGAGGTGGAAATCGAAATCCAGGCCAAACCCCTCAGTCCGGTACAAACAAAGGAAATGCTCCAGGATCACAGGGTAAAGGTAAGGGAAATCCTTCGGGAACCCCTTTCTCTGGTAAGGGCAGAGGGCGTGGCGACGGTGGTGGTCCATCATCCGGCGGCCGTGGCCGTGGACGTGGAAAGGGCAACCATCGTGTGGATCAGGTCTCAGGTGCAGATCAGGTGTCCGATGCGGATCGAGATTACGTTGAAAATGCCTTGAATCCAGCAGATGATCCGTTCCAAGAGGAGTGGGTCGACGAATCAGGGTGTGTTCACAACGTTAACGCAAACACTGGAGGTCAGAACGCCTAGGGGAGCCACGAAAATCGCCCCTCCCCAGGCGATTTCAGGCATGATCCCCAGATTCCATCTCGACCATTACTTGATGTAGGGTCGCTTGTCTCCTCTCCCTTGGATCCGGCAGCGGATCCTTCTGTTGTAGTGGACGAGGTTGGTGTACAGTCCAAGCACAGGGCCCGTCAGTTCGTCACAAAGCTGTGGGTCTCTGATTGCAAGGGAAATTTCCATCTCGCCACTTGTTTGTGTGACAATGGATCAGAGGTAAATCTCCAATCCAATTCTTTCTTACCAGACGACTGCGTGTTTGAGTCGCCTCATCCTGTTACCCTCGAGGGAGTTTCTGGACATTCTCTCGCAGGTGGGCAACGCGGTTGTTATATATCAACTCATTTGGTCGCTCAAGACCTTTGGGAAGAGCAAAATGTGGAAGAAGTTGTCCTTAAGGATGACTACTTCTATCGTGCCGACATAAAGTATGACCTTTACTTGGGCCATCCTTGGCTTCGCAAGAACAGGGTAGCGCCCGTAGGTCATCGTCGTTGTTTTTTGCTGGAGTCAGGTCCCTTGGAGCGTCCTGAATTTCGTTTTTTGCACGCAGGGTTTAAAAGTGCAGAAGAATTTTTGAAGCAAAAAGTTACACCAAAATTTGGTGAAGATGTCACCATTGCAGAGGTGAATGGGAGTGCCGATTACTCCCGAGAGTTAGAATGTCTTTGTAGGGACTCCCAGCCACGACGTCCTTCGCGCTGGCACTCTTCATCCTACAGAGTTGTCGACAAATGGCGCGATGCAATTTGTGAATATTTTCTTGAACACCATTCCTTTTGGCCACAGTATGATGCCTTTGCTAACCGTAAGAACAAGCGCTTTGACAAGCACTTTAGCGACGCTTGGACCCATAAATGGGACAAGAAGTTGTGGATTAATCCTCCGTTTCACTTAATCCAGCAGGTCATCCACAAAATCAAGCAAGATAAAACCCAGGCAATTTTAGTTGTGCCCTTGTGGGACGACAAGCCTTGGTTTCAGGAATTACAGGACATTTGTGTAGATTACATCGAACTTCCCAGGAAGATTAAGCTGTATGCCAGGGACGACACAGGTCCCCTGCCACAGCGGTCCTGGAGTTCGCTTGCATTCCTGGTGGATGGAAAGCTTTCTGACTCTAATTCTGCTGATTCTGGTACTGATTCTTGTGTTGGGTCTGAATCTGAGGTTGAGCGTGGTACTGATGATGAATCTATTTTTTCCGATTTTTGTCCGTCAGATACCCAAGGTGATCCAACGTCCAATGGATCCGCCTCGTCTCCCTCTTCCCCAATACGATCGACATCGAAAAGAATCTTCAGTGCACGGGCGAAGAAAAATTCCAAATCACGCCGCAAATTCAGAGTTTTTTATGAAAAACCCCCTGTGGAAGCTTTCATAGATCCTTTCGAGGAGCTGGATCACGACGAGAATCTCTGGAATGTCGACACTCGACCCACCTATCTTCAAGAGGCAGTTGATACGGACCTCTTTAGGGACATCCGTAAGAAGATTCTTCCTGCCAAAGCCGAAGAAGTCGCCAAAGTTTTTTCGACAGTAATTCCTGGCGATCAGGTGGACACTGAATTGTGTTCCAAGGCAAGAGAAAAAATTTTTGAGGAACGGAAGGACACAACCCTTTCGGGAAAGTTGATCAAAGACCCCCCTGTTCGTGGGCAGTTCGGTGAAGCCTTCATCGAGCTTCGTGAAGGGTACAAGGCAAAGAAACAGCGCCCTTATGAAAATCATGGACACAAACATGAGATCCTCAGAAAAATCATCGAGAGAAATCTCAGGGAATTTGGTTGGCTTGAGGGTTGTATGACCAGCGAATGGTGCTGTGCACCCTTCACAGTCCCGAAGCCACCGCCTGCAGACCAGAACACCATTGATGGTTGGCGAATGGTTGTTGATTTTCGCAATCTCAACGCCGAAACCAAGGCGGATTCACACCCCCTGCCCCTCATCGAGGAGGAAATCGCCAAGAGGGCAAGAGGTCGTTTGTTTTCTGTGCTGGATCTCCGTCACGGCTTTCACCAAATGCCGTTGAGGAAGGACAGCCGACCTCTCACCTGTATGTGCACGCCATGTGGCCCAGTCCAGTGGACGGTCATGCCCATGGGCCTGAAGAATGCCCCTTCGTTTTTTCAAAGAATGATGGAGGATGTGCTTTTTTCAGCTCATCCTGAGCTTCGTGCCTTCGTGAGCGTGTACATAGATGACATAATCATCGCGACGGAAGGGGAGGGACTGACCGAAGCTGAGCTGGTGGCCCTACATGAGAAGCAGCTGAACCAAGTTTTGGACATTCTTGATGCCAATCAGCTGATTTGTGGGCCAAAGAAGGGGAAATTATTTTTAAAATCAGTCGAATTTTGTGGTTCTCTCCTTGAGAATGGCACCCGACGACCCAGTCCAGGGAAGCTCGTCGCTATTCAGAAGTGGAAGCGCCCTGAGACGATCACGGAGTTGAGAGGATTCCTGGGTTGTTGCAATTTTTACCACACTTTTGTGCCAAATTATGCCAAATTTGCTGCCCCCCTCACTGAATTATTGAAGGTAGGGAGAGATGCAGGCAAGGCAGGTTCAAAGGTTCGTGTCAAGTGGACTGACGAGTGCGAGGAGGCCTTCCATCACTTGAAGGCGGCCCTCTGCGAAGTCGCCACGTTGCATGTGCCCCAATTCGACAAACCATTCTACATAAGAACCGACGCTTCTAGGTACGCGATCGGAGCTGTCCTTGAACAGGTTGATGAAGCCACCGGCGATCATTACCCTCTTGCATTTTGGTCTCGGAAGCTAGCCCCACGCCAAATGCAATGGTCGCCGCGTGAGCAAGAGACTTACGCCATAATCTGCGCTCTAAAAAAGTACCAATCGTGGGTTGGCACCAATCGAGTCGAGGTCCTGACGGATCATCGATCTCTGGAGTATTGGGCCACCGAACACATTGATACTGTCGCGAGCCCAGCTGGTCGACGGGCCAGATGGCACGAATTTCTCAGTCTGTTTGACCTCCATGTGTCGTATTTGCCTGGTAAACATAACACGGTAGCGGATGCTCTGAGCCGATGGGCTTACCCCGCCTCAGAGGGGCTGCAAAGTACCAACATCCATGGTACGGAGCAGGACCGCCATGTAATAATCGAGTGGGATCGCGAAGAAAAGAAACTCATTCGACGTGCATGCATGCAATGCGCTGTTAAAAAGCACGCATTACCCTGCCATGACATCACGGCCATCTCAGATCCGGCGCATGCTCATGAGATCTGCACCAAAACACTCAAAGTCGTGGAAAAAGTCACCGATCCCTCCTCAGGGAGTGTGAAACGGTTTGACTACACCCGACGAGTAAGTAGATTTCTGTTGATCCAGGGCATTAAGCGTCGAGATCCGGCCAAAACTCCACCCCTGCCTAAAGATTCCCTGATAATCCGTGACTGGACGTCCGATTACCTGCAGGATCCCATGTTTAAAGAGGTCTTTGGAAATCTCAAATCCAAAGATGCTCACAAGGATGGGATTTTTTCTGAGTACTCGTTGGATGGGGGGAAGCTGTGGATGGAGGGTAAATTGTGTGTGCCAGACGCCCTAGCCCCCCGAGTGTTAAACTGGTGGCACAAATGGGAGTCCCCCCACGCACATGGCCGTCGACTGTGGTCGATGATTAAACATAGGTTGTTTGGCTCACGGCTATATACTCACTGCATGAAAGTAGCCGCCGGATGTGCCCAATGTGCTGTCTCGACGCCCCCCAGCGCGAAGAAGCACGGCCATCTGAGGCCTCATCCTATTCCGGAGCGCCTCTTTAACAGAGTCACCAGTGATTTCTTCTATCTCGGTGAACTCGATGACGAAGAGTGCCATTGGACTAACAAAAAAGTCAATGGTGTGCTCCTTATTCAGTGCCGTCATTCTGGCTACATGCAGGTGTTGCCTTGCAACATCGAGTCGATGACTGGCAAGGCTGCCGCCAAATGGTGCGCGCAGACCTGGATGGGAGGTTGGGACGTCCCATCCGAGGTGGTAACGGACTCAGGCAAAGAGTACACCTCCGAATGGTGGAGGGAATTATGTGCTCGCCTTGGAATCCACCACCTCCGATGTGAAATCCACTCGCATCGAGCGCTGCCTGGCGAAAGAGCCGGCCGCTCACTTATAAATATGCTCCGTAAGGAGCTCGCGAGTGAAAAGGATTTCCATTGGCTCGAAGTTCTCTTCGCATTGCTTCGCCGTTACCACAACACGCCTTTGTACCATGGCCTTTCTCCAAATGAAATTGTCTTTGGACGAAAGAAGTGTTGGTGGAACATGCCGTTGAATAATCCTCGCCCCTGTAAAGATGCTTCGTTGTTTTTGGACGACGTCCAACGAGCAGAAAAAACTGTCTCGAAATTAATCGAAAAGCATCAAGCTGACTGGCTTTGGGTTCAGAATCAAGGTCGAAAAAACCCCCACAATTTTGAAGTCGATGATCGAGTTTGGCTTCGAAAATCCGAAACCACCCTGGACGGAGATGACAAGCTTCTTCCCTTGTGGGAGGGGCCATTCGCTGTTACAGCGCGTCTTGGTGAGAACAGGTGGAGGATTCGTGTGGATGTCAGCAGGGAAATTGACGTTTCGGGCGATCGCCTCAAGAGAGAGATCCCCTCCCCCAAGGACCGAGTTAAACCCCTTTTTTGGACTGCGAAACATTTGTCTGATCGGGTCATCGAAGGGGGGAAGTACGAACTCAAGAGGATTGTTGAAGCAAGACGTGACGCCAAGGGCGAATGGGACTTTCTGTGTGAGTGGAGGGGCTTTGATTCCAGTCACAACAACTGGGAACCAGCCCATTCTTTTGTCCATGGGTACACCAAGGGGTTCATCGACTTCCTCAAGAAGCACCCCGAAATTGGAGTACTCCTGACGGACTGTCTGTCGAAACCAGACAGACAAGTGGAGAGCGACGGAAAACGACCTGTGGTGAATCGAGATCCAGCCTTTTACGGCCCTCAGCAGCCACATTCCAGGGCTGATCCGTCGATCCCCCCTCCTGCGGTCAGACCAGCCCAGGAGCCAAATGAGGACCAAGCTTCGAGTTCGGCCGCTGATTTGCAGCGTCCAAGCCGTACGAGGGCCCGACCAGACAGGTTGGTGGTCACATGTATTCGTGCTTGGCCGAATTCAGCCTCGTAAAAAACCACATTCTGCTCAATCCATTGTTCATTCTTCCTGATTTCGAAATGATGTGGAGAACTGCAAATGTTTGATAATTTGACGTCAATCAACTTTTCTTTGGTCTCCGTTCGGTAGCGTAGCGAAAGCCGAAAGCCGCGGAGTGTGCTGCCGTGTACAGAAACAACCAAACTCAGGCTTAATTCAGGCAGATTCGGGGTAATCTTGTCTCTGTTGGTCTGTGCATCTTTGGAATTTGGCTACTCGTGCAGATGGAAGCAAATGTACATAATCAAAACGCTGGCCAGCGACATTCACCCCTACAGGCACCCCCTGTAGTACTGGCTGCACCAGATGCGACGCCAGGAACTCAGATCTGACCTTCATTTGCCGTGATGCGAAAGCCAAAGTCCAGATTCAGATCCAGGATCCTCAAATTTGCCTTGAATTCCTCAGTTTTGTCCATCATTCTGCCACTGTTGTGCAAAACCCAGACGTCAATTGTTCAGACAACCTTCACATAGGAGCTCTAGGGACTTCTAACAGCAACCTCTGAAGTCCGTAAGCTTCGTCCTATTTTTGGCACACGCCAATATGAGCTCAATCCGACCTGAAACTGTCGCAAATGGTGAATCCAAGTGTCTTGTGGGACTCAACCGAGAGATTGGCCTTGTCCAAGTCGATTGACACCACCGCCACTGTAAATAAAGGACTCTTCGGTGTCTCTCAGTTATATACTGTCAGTAAAGCGCCTTCAGCGAACCTTCGGTGCGTTACATGCCAAGGATCCAGGGCCAGCATGTCCCATCATGATGCATCATCACATGATCCACATTTTGATGGAATCTGTTGGATGCTCGCGAACCAACGTGCCGGAAAGCACAATTGAGCTGAATAAACGACAATATACATTAACTTTAGTCTAAACGAAGATGTTAGTAGTTTCAGTTCTAGAAATTCCGCTTCATTTCACCTCCATCTCATGAATTTGCCTCATTGTAGGACAGTTTAAGTTGATTTCCTTATCATCTCCTCTTATTCCTCGAAGATCTGTCGACGGCTTTGCCCAACTTCGTTGACGCTTATGATTTTCGTTTCACTTAGGGTCTGTAGACTACATTTGTAATTGTTTTCCCTCTCTGTGATCGCTTCATCTCCTTCATCCCTGCTCGAATTGACTCTCAATCTTGCTGAATCTTGTGATCATCCGCCAGATGCGCCAAATCTGAAGCACATGCTGCACTTTTCAGAACGAGAAAAGCGGGAGTAACACGATGTAGAGTTCGGCGAGGACACCGTAGCGTGCCCGCGACAGCGAAACTGTGCCAGAGCGCTGAGATGTCACTCCATTTTCTGATTCCCCCACTCAATCCACCAATAATCTACCTCATTCTCAACCAGTGCATGGTTTGGTATCGATTCTCGATACGTTTACATGGTTCCTAGCCCTTAACCGAATGTTTTACTGCACGGAGGACTGTTCGTCACTTCTCATTCTGTCTCATTTCAGGTTCATCCATCCTGATTCAGTGCCAATTCAGCCCAGATCAGGTCAGATCAAGCAGATTTCGCCCCATCGAGGATACATTTCAATTTTTCTCTGGGACTTACCCGCACTACGTTCTTCGTTGACGTAGCGACACGGCCGGGTGTGTGTTTTTGGAGGGGGAGTGTAAGTGCGGCTAACCCCCATCTGCTCAGATTTTCACTGATCTAAGGCAGATTGGCTACATTTTGGTCATTTTCTTTGCTTCGGCGGAATCGCCGCCTCGCAGCTCAGTCTCAGGATATTTCCTATATATTTCTGATATGCCGGATTTGATTCCGCGGTCCATTCCCCGTAAATGCGCCGCGTTCTGATCATTTAGCTGGAATCGCCATTTGCCGCTGACGCGCGCTCGCGGGCCAGATCGGCCAAACTTTTTTACATAATCGGATTTATTTAAATCTTTTCAGACAGATATGGACACTCAGATGTGCATAGAATAATCCGCGTCAATTTTCTTCATAGACTGGGATTTTCTGCCGGATAACAATCAGCATGGACCTTGCTTCTGTTGTCGCTGCTCTCGCCTCCGTTGGTGTTCGAGTATCCGGTTCTACCCCCAATAACAACGTCCAGGGAGACTCCTCGCGTGCCTGCCCCACCGGTCTTGCCGGCCCCGAGCCCTCCGGCACAAACATCGACCCAGGGCAGCACTTTCAGCCGTACAACCAGTGCGCCGAGATGAGTCACATATAAGCAGAAGGGCGAACGAAGATGGATACAAAGAAAGAGGACACCGACGCGAAGACAGCGCCTGAGGCACCAGCAAGGCCAGCACCTGTTGAACCTGGACCTGGACCTAGCGCTGTACCTTCGGAGCCCTTACATGGGCCAGTGGACGTGGCTGAGGACTCGTTGGAAGGACTCCAGTCCGCCTTCCGGGCCCTCTCAGTCGAGGAGGTGGTCACTCATCCTGTGAAGAGGAAGAGAGAGAGCGAGAAGGATGCTGGAGAAGGCATAGCAGACAAAGGAGAGGACCAAGGGCAAGACCTGAAGGATGAACCTACCTTCGAAGGCGCACCAAGCGCTTCTGGTCTCCACGCATCACCCTCTCCTATAACCACCACACTCCCCATTCCAGACCAAGCCGCTGCAACATCCACACCCACAACCAACCCGCCTATGGCAGAGGGCAAAGGCTTTACTGGTTTGCCTACCTACGCTGCCTATGGTTTGGGCCCACCTACCACTGTGTTTCCTGAGGCAACTACTGCCAGTGAGCCGGTGGCCTCCGGTTCTGCGCCGCGATGGTATGCGGCTGACTATCACCATCCTCTACCCGCTGCTGGAACCTATGTGGATGTTCCTGGGTATGCAACCTTGAGTGGTTTGAGGAGAGGACCTGAGTCTCTTGGAGGCAGGAGTAGAGGATCGGGGAGATCCTCCAACAGGTCCCCGACGCGGTCGGAGATCAACGAGGTGCTCCGAGGAGCCACCTCTAAAATCGTGGGCGACCTCACTCAAGAGATCCGAGAGAAACTGGAGCCCCTGATGATACCGCCCCAAGCGTCACCTACCGTGGTGGGAGTGTCAGCCCATCGAGTACAGGCCAACCACCTGGTGGCAGGGCTGACAAACACCCTGGGGAGCCTGAGGAGCCGACCGATGCCGACCCCTGCAGCGATACCGAGAAGCCCTTTTGTACCGAGAACGGCCCAGCCACCCTACAGCTACGTGACGAATTCTACGAGAGCCGAGCTGGACCGGCTGGGGCTGACAGCCTTGAGGGCAATGGTGGACGTGGAGCCTTATGGCTCTAGTGATCTAGGCGGAGACCCCTCCGATGATGAGCCACCGTCTGTGACTTCTGCTTCGCCCTCGGAGGAGGATGACCCGGAGGACCCCGAGAACCCAAGTGGGAAGAAGAAGAAGAAGAAGAGGAAGATCCGACGCCCTGAGGGACGCAGGTCTCAGGAGGCGAAGGCTATTGCCACCTCCAAGATCGTGGTGAACCTGCCTGAGTTCACAGGCAAGGACCTCAGCGAGTTCGCTGAGAATTTTGGCCGGCCAAACCCACGCCAGTGGTCGGGTCAAGTGCGATCTGCTCTTGCAGTGCTGCAAGACCAAGTACCTGGAGAAGCAGGTCAGGCAGATCGTGACTAACTCCGCCACCTTTGCCGATGTGTTGGTTGCCTTGGAGAGGCAGTACCTGACCTACGAAACCGACCTCTCCATCAGGGCCGAGATCCATAACCTGCCTGTGCTGCCCAACAACCCCAAACCTGGCAGGGTCTCTGAGCTGTTGGCTGACCTGGATCACTGGGCTGGACGATTGACGCCCGGTTCCTACAGCAGCGACGACCTGCTCTTCTGGTTGGTGGCTAAGCTCCCTCGAGAGCTGTGGGACGAGTGCCGTTCAACGGCAGAACGCAAGGCTAGATCTCTCCGCTACGAGGATCTATGTGTGCTACTCCTGGAGCTGGCGCTGGAGAAGGAGTGCGACCAGCACCTGAACGGCTACCACCCTGGAGGAGGAGGCTCTGGAAACCATGGCAAAGGGTACCAAGGATCCAGACCTGGGCAGGGGACTACCCCCAAACACGCCCACGCCCCTATCATGGAGAACGTCAAGGAGCTCTTCTGGTGTGATGCCAGAGACGAGCAAGGCCACCTGCAGCATGCCCCTGACTGCGAACAGCGAGACTGCTTTGTAGTCCAGGGGAAGCAGCAGGAGAAGAACACCGGCGCCAAAGCGAAGCTGCCGGATCATTACAGGTGCACCATCACGTGTGCCTTCTGTGGGAAGAGGAAGCACCATAAGCAACGCCTATCGGCGAAGCTTAAGGGTGAAGATCCTGGCAAAGGCTCAGGCAAAGGTGGAGGCAAAGGCAAAGGCAACAACTCCGGCAAGGGCAAGTCGAAAGGACGCGGACAAGGGCAAGACAAGAGTCAAGGCGGACGAGGAGGAGGCGCTAACCGCCAGCCAGACAAGGACAACAAGAACCAGGACAAGAATGGAGGCAACCCCAACCCTAATCCAGGGGGGAAGTCCGAGCCCTCTGGAGGGCAGTCTGGTCCTACCACACGCTCACACACGCAGGCCCAGAAAGAACAAGGGGCCAAGCGGGAGCACGAAGGTGGTGATGACGGCAACGCTAAGAAGAGAAGCCGTTTCATGCCGATGGCCCGCAAATTGCGGAACAAGGGGTTCAAGGTGACCTGTCCCGCGGAGTTCTGACGGGGACGCTCCGGTGGCACCCAAGACCTGGTGTTTTGGGTACGTATCCGACTAGGGGGACGCGAATACCTGGGGATATTGGATACTGGCGCCACCATATCTATAATGGCCAAGAAAATTTTACCTTGTGGGAGCCTGAAGAACACCATGACCACCGCGGCTATACGAATGGGCGATGGACATGTGGTGCACAGCTGCGGGGACTGTGAAGTGGAGGTACCTATGGGCTCCTGGACTATCGCCCATCGGTTCTATGTGATGGACACTGAGGCCTTCGACTTTGTATTGGGGACTGACTTCTTGGTACAGCACTCCCAGATACAATCCCTGACGCTGCAAGCGCCCTACCTCCTCTTCGTGGACCACGGCAGTGGCAGAGAGTCTGTGCCACTGGAGCAGTCGGAACATACCTCGAGTTACCTGAGGCTATCGAAGGAGGAGCCCTCGAACATGATGGCGGCCTCCAAAACTGAGGACTATCAACTATTGGGGGAAGTCCTAGACCAGGGTCTGAAGGAGTTGGGTTACTCCAGAGAAGACCTGAGTGTGGAGTTGTTCGCCAGCGACAAGCAGCATGTACTGGACCTTTACTGCAGCAAGGGGAAGAACTGCAGCTACAAATTTTACTGGCCCTCTTTCGGGATGGCCTACGGGAACCCCAGGTTCAGTGAACTGGGGAAGGTGCTGACCAAAGTGGCCTTGAAACGTTACCGTATGGTCCTGTGTTCCCCCGATTGGGGAGCCCATGGGGGCAACGAGTACTGGCGAAACCTCCTGGACAGGCTGACTATCAGCTCTGTTCGATTACCTGATGAGGCCATCTACGTGCCTCAGGGGCGTAAGACGCCTATTGGGAAACGCGGATGGGGGAGTATGCTCAGCGTGGTGGACGGAGGTCTTACCTCCATTCCCTGGGAGGATCTGGACCCGACTCTGGTCCAGGCTATACAATAAGAAAGCGATGGACTCGCCTTGGGTGACTTGAAGGATCGACTACCACCTCAAGATGCCATTGAGACTATACCCGGAGGAGATGAGTACGTCGTGACTGACACCAACGCCCCCAACTCTCCCTGTCATGTACCTGATGGAGTCTCTGAGTGTGGACTATCCGAGCTACCTAGCTCTATCCACTCAGATGACGAAACTGAGCACGATGCCTTCTTCGTGCAGACCTGTGTGGAGGAAGTGGAGAACGCCGAGTACGTCGCCCCACTGAAACCCCTACTCTCCATGAGGGTGGAAGACCCCGTGTACGAAGAGCTGGACCCTCGATCCAGGCTAAGGGAGTATGTGGACTCCAAGAGGAAGTTGGTGGCAAAAACGCTATGCTACGCTAAGCCTACCCGCAGCTCATGGCCACTGCGCAAGGACGTATGGGAGATCTATCCCAATTGAAGGAGGACCTCGAACAGAAGATCACCACCTTGCAAAGGGAGGTAGATCTTAAGCTCATGAAGAGCGTGTGGGGCGCCCATGTGAGGACCCCAGGGGAGGACGACCTCTCGGAGGAATGTGTATGTGAACCCCCTCAAGCGTGCCTATGTTGCCATCGTCCATCGGAGATGGTTGAACAAGACCTTCTATATGCCTACCAAGGGCTGAAGGACACTACCAAGGGCGAAGAGTCGGTGGAGGATCACCTCCCGACATCTATTACGCAGGGGGCAAGCAACTTACACTCTGACGAGGACACGGAGGACAAGATCAAGCTGTTGGACCCGCGGGTGCAGAAGCTGATAAGGCCCTATCTGGAGGTGTTCGGAGAACTACCCCCTCCAGCCTCATGTGACAAGCTGGTACAGATGGACCTCAAGCTGAAACCCGAGTTCGTGGGTCACAAGATCCGGAGGAGACCCTATCCAGCTCCTAAAGAGCAGGCCGACGAGATTGAGCGGGAGCTACAAGAATGTATCGACGCTGGCCTAGTCCTGGAGTACAAGGACGGGGACTACCCCCTACACTGCAGCCCCTGTTTCCTGGTGGCTAAACCTGGGTCTACAGCCAAACGGCTGGTAGTGGACTACGGAGAGCTGAAAAAGAAGACGTTGAACCACTCAGGGTCCATTCCCAATATGGAGTCTACCCTGGAGAAGATAGCCTCCTGTCGCTACAAGACCAAGATGGACAAGAGGAGCGGATTCTGGCAAGTGGACCTGACGCCCAACGCTCAGGAGCTACTGGCCTTCATCACCCCTCAGGGGGGGGTGTTCAAGTGGAAGGTCATGCCATTTGGCGTGGCCAACGCACCCGCTCTATTTCAAGAGCTGATGAACAAGATCTTGTCCATCCTACGAAGGAGCCCTAAGGTGCAGGAGCTTATATCCCGTGGGGCCCAGATGGAAGCACACATCGAGGATGTATGCCTCGAGACCAATACCCAGGAGGACCACCTAATCCTCTTGGGTGAGTTCTTTGCGGTCTGCCAAGAGAATCACACACGACTCAAGCTGGAGAAGTGTGAGTTCATGCAGGAGACCATGCAGTACTGACGCGTTCCCGTGGGGGGCCGGCCACGGGACGCTGCGGTGGACACACGCAAGTGAGCAGGCAGGCAAAGCACTACGCTCACAAGGGCATCAATGCGTTGTCATGTGACAAAGCGTTTCAGAATCCTTGCCACTCTGCAAAGAGGGAACGAAAGTATGTACAGCAACACATCAGGATATGTACACATGGGGTTAAGACTGGACTGGGGTAAGGGCATCACAGGACCATAGACACTCAGTCCCAACTCATATCCCAATCCCAGGTCCGACCCTCTCAGTGGTTGGTGGGGGCGGGGGCTCAAACACAACCCATGCCCTGCTCAGTCCGGACCCTGAAACCCTGCCAATGGGAGAGGTGTCCCACTCAGCCACAGGCGAGTTCCTCGGAGCCAAGTGGTTTCAAGGCCAACCGACAGTTGCTCCCTATGCTCCCTTAACGGCAGGTCCCAACTCCACTCTGAGTGCGAGATATGGCCCCGCCATTATCACCCAGGAGTTGGTAGCTGAAAATGGGCTGTTTCAGCCCAAACTGAAATTAACTCAAAAATCTCCAAAATTGACCCGTCGTCGGGACCCGCCAGAGGTAGGGACGAGGCAACTGACCCTATGCCCTTCGAGTACGAACTCCCTGGAGCCCTCACCCAACCTGGTTCCCTCTGAGGTCCCGGCATCAGGGCAACACGGATGAATCAAGTGGGGTCATGATGCCAAAATCACCAAAATTGGCGTCATTCCCACGCGTGGCTCGCCCGGCCAAGGTAAGGCCAATGGCTCACAGGGTAGGAGGCAGGACCTAGGACTTATATCTGATTGTACAACTTGGATTTGGGTCCGGGCTCCCTATGGGCTTTGAGGAATGGGGCCGCCAATTGACCACACGGAAGGGGGAAATTGGGGTCCCAAAATTGGGTCATTTTGGCTGCTTGAAATGAGCCAAAATTCGGTGTGCTCCCAATAGTATATCTCCACGCCGGCTTGGAGATCGGATCCGCCATTCCATACGTGATCAACCGGGAGGCCAACAGAGACTTCCATGCCCTTGGCTCTCAATGATCTCCATGCCACTCGGCGTGGTGACGATCCCAATTGGGTCCACAAATGTCAAAATTGCAAAATTGCCCACACTCACTTTGGGCTAGCGCCTTAACGAAGGTGGCTCCGCTTCGCCCACGTGGTGTGTGGACCATGGGGACCATTACCCATAACACCCATGTCATATATGGTCCATTGGTCCATGCGTCCGGCGTGCACGAGGGTTAGAACATAGTGCACGGCGGGCAGCAAAAGTGGAAAATTGCTCAAAATGGCCAAAAATGCGCACACTCATGGTTGGGGCAAATGAGGTACATGCCCGACTTGGACCGGGGTGTGCCATAGGATTGGTATCAAGTCATATTGGTCCAACATATCTTTTGGGCGTCGCCCAACTCCTCCGATATTGGGAATGGCAGGGTCGCCAAGTGAGCCCATGATTTGGGATAGTCCCAAATCGCCAACATGGCGGCCACGGTATGCCAAGCCTAAGAGGAGTTACTCGCCGGGTCCAAGATACGTTGGGCACCGAAGTATGTACCCTCATATCATACTTGGGTCATGATGTCAATTGAGCGCAACGTTGAGATACAAGGTCGCCACTTGACATCATGACGGGCCAAAAACGGCAAAATTGGCACAAAGACATACAAAAGTGCCTTGAACGATGCACAATTATATTATAATATCTTTGGCTTGGATCGTGCAATCAAATAATCCTTCTAAACCCAATGACTTGACACCAATGACCTTCGATCCCACATATGTGCTCCACTTGGGGCGCCTTGAAAGGTTACGAGCGCTACTTCCCAAGTGGGCACATGAAAACATGGAAAATTGCAAAACACACACTTTGCTCCCAACGCATCGCTTCGGGTTCACCACACAAGCTTCCCTTCACGAAGGTTAGGCTTGCGATTGATTGTAGGGAGTATGGAGAAGGGGCTTGCACAATATGAGGTCCATTGGCGGGCTTGTCTTGGAGCAATGGACCCGCCAAATGGGCACGCAACACAACACATGGCACATACCACATATTGCCCAAAAAGGCAGCTCCCACCACGATATGTCATGCCCCTCCAAGGGCATAACTTTGTGTCAATCGCTCATAGGAACTCAAGGAGAGTTCCTATGCAACACCAACACTTGTGCGCTACACTCGAAAGTTATCTTAACGCACGCAATGTCATGGCCAAAGAGTTATAACGCAAACTCTACCCTCTTGACCATGATCCATTACACTAGCGCGCACGTGTGGTAACGCAAGGCATATGATGCTTCCTAAATTACGTCGGGAGTATTGTGAATACGTCCCACGTTTCCTTATCGTCATTCCTCGCAAACAACACGAGATATGACCTTCACAAGTGGCCTCACGAATCAACTTTGTTTTGCCCATATCTTTGAGACAAATGGGGGGCAAGAGAAAAGGAAAGTTGATTCGTGCATAGGGAAGCACGTAGGTCCACTCGAAGGAGGTCAAATCAAGTGCGGGGATGTCGAAGTCGAAAATCCGATTTCGACATCCTGAAAAATTCGGATTAAGGTTGCGAGTATTAATTATGAAAATTGCGGAAGCATCCATGCAGTTCCTGGCGACTTTGGAGCCTTCGTGACGGATTGCGTTAAAATTTCCATTATAAACAGTTAAACTGGCGGTTACGGTAAAGTCGCGATCCAACCGCCAGCGGTCAAAACAGTGAGTATCAGAACGGAAGCGTAAAAATTGACGGAAACAATATGAAAATAAAACCCTGTTGATTCCTGATATTCTGGTACACAAATCTCCGCTGGCGGTGCATCGGTTGCCGATGCGGGGCTTCACGGCACGGAACACGCCGTACATGGGGTTAGTGGACCGGAGACCGGTTGTATGCCGTAACCTGGCCATGGGGTTCTGGGTACCGCTTCACCCCCCTCCTTAGAGCAAACCCTGGGGGGGGCTCGATAACACCCACGCATGGCAGCGGGTACCCAGGACCACTTCCTGAAAGGGGGGGGGGTGTCACATCCTCACTCCAGTGAGTCACAGTAAGATAGGTATGATGCTGTATAGGCTCGTAGCACATGTATAGTATCAAGTATCAAGTCCCGGGTCCTGGCGGCGATTGTTCGGCATCCAAGGGACCCGTTAACCCATACCAGGCGCACCGGGTGCCGGCTGCTACGGTCACCACCACAGTGGCAGTGGCATACACGGCCAACATAGGCGACACACGACGACCGAGGTGGTCCCACAAGTCGAGAGCGACCACAAAGATCCATCAGGCTACCCCAAGCTTCCCAAGGCCCGCCGACTGGGGAGAGTCCCCACGGGTCCTTCCTCGGGCGCACCATGTCCATATCCATACGACGCGAGTCCAGAGTGCCATAGTCGAACTCCTTACGAACCCCAGATCGTAAGGGAACTCCTCCTGAAGGGATCGGGCATCAAGGCCGTCTTTTCCCTCGCCCTACTGCCACGAAGGCCATACATGAGGGAGTCCTCATGCAGTGTGGGCGGAGGCGTCGACTCCTCAAACCACCAGTTTCCCAGGCAGACTGACCGAGGTCAGGAGCACCGGAGGCCGCCATCCGAATGCAAGTGCGTCTGCGAATCGGTAGGCTCACACTGGGACTGACAGTGGCGGACCGCTGGGAGTGTAGTCAGGCAACTGGGCTTCCCGCCTGGCGCCATCAGGATCTCCACACATCACAGCGAATAGGGCAACACGGTATCACGGGCACTCAAACAGTAGAATCTGTAATCAAGTACTGGTCCAGGCTGGACCAGGCTGTAAGAACATGTACACGGCGACTCAAGGCGCCTCTGTATCCCGATTCGTGGTGAAGAACAGTCCATCCCTCAGCGATGGGCTGATGACACTTAACATACAGATGCACATATCCTGGAGGGCAGATAAGCAAAACAAGCGAGGTAAAGAGGCGTGTAAACACACTCTGGACAGAGTGCCAAACCACGCCACGGTCAGGATAAGGCAAATGCAGGAGGGTGGACAGGAAAACGCCTGAGTTCAGGCCATATATAGTCTCGAGACACACGTCGACTGGTCTGGATTCCGCAAATGCCATGGAACCAGACCACACACTCAAAAATCGCAATGCCGATGACAGCGGCATCCGTTGCGCAACGTCGTATGGGCTTCAAGGCCCCAAGAGCTCAGAAAAATGAAGGTCAGTCGCCCTACCTGGTTTCCCATGGATTCAGCAGGTGGGGAGTGACGAATAGAATTGAAAGAGAGGGGCCATCCTCCTCTGGATTCAGCAGGGGGGGGTATATGGCCACTCTGTCACCAAAAGATGGAAGAGAGCAAGCAAGCAAGGGACGATCCGTTGGCCTCACAAGCGCTCAAAACGCATCAGGGGAGAGCTCAGGGCGCTGATCAGGCACCCCTGGCTGCAATTGCCTGGGTGAGTGCTGCCAAGTCTGAAACGTGGATCTTGGTCTTGTGCTTGCGGATGTACTCCATGAAGGGAGTATTGACCCGCGGCACGAACGAGGAGACGGGTTCCCAGGTGTCGTGGGACGGCCCATAGCCTCGCCAACGAACCTTGAACTCCAGACCTCCGGGTGCCGAGGATTTCGGACGCTGAGCCAGGATCTTCTCGACAGTATAGTCGTCCTGCTCAGCATAGTCGTCGTCCGAATCGGCCTCATGTTTGGCGTAGTCCAGGGACACATGTCGGCCACGGAGGTCGGGTTCCCGCACACGGAGTTGACTCTCGTGGCGCTCCCGGAACTGTCCGTGACCCACCTTGATGCGGTAGGTGTCCTCACCAATCCTGCGGACCACCTCGCCGGGTGTGAACCAGGTTTTGGTGCGGTGGGTGCCCATGGGGCGGGGTCTGATCACCCACACCGGGTCTCCCACCCTGAACTTCTGCGCTGTCGAGCTCGGGGCGGACCTCTGACGCTCAGCATGCTCCTTCTCAAGCTGCTGGCGGATGTCCCGCGCCGTTTGCTCTTGCCGCGCGAAGAACTCCTTGGCATCCATAGCCATGCCGTCACCAGACAAGGGAAGTCCCCTACCCAGGGGGTCCCTGCCAAACAGAATCTGGTGAGGGGACAAACCGTCCGGAGTGGGGGTGTCATGATGGGCCTTCAGAGCAGGCCACATCTCCTCGAACCAGTTGCGCCGTGGATTGGTGATGTGGATCTTGCGCAGCTTCTCGAACAGCTGCCGTCCAGCCACTTCAGCACGGCCGTTAGACCGGCTGAGATAGGCAACGCTCTTGGCATGTCGTATTCCCATGAGGGAACACATAGCCTTGAACCAGCCACCAGTAAACTGGGGCCCTCGGTCACTGCAAATGGTGCGGGGGATGTCAAAGACGGTCAGCCAATGACGAATCATCATGACTGCCACTTCCTTGGCAAGCAACCCCTTTTTGCGTGCCGGAACGGCTACAACGTAGCCGCTGTTGCGGTCCACACAGAGAACCACACAGTCAAAGGTCTCCTTGCCAATGTGCACTTCGGGCATGGAGAAGACGTCCATGGCCACGCTCTCCATGGGCTGGTCAGGAACCGGGGTCCATTGGGGTTCCCCCTTGACGTTCCGGTTATCGGGATTGCAGGCCTGACAGACCGAACAACCCTTCCTGACCTTCTTGATGGCGGTGTAGAGAACGATATGGTCGATCTCGAACCGACGCTGCATGTCAAGAGCTTGCTTCTTGACCCCTGGGTGCAGCATGTGGTGGTGCCAGGCTTCGCAAAGCTCGAGCACCCGGGACTCCGGTACTAGCAGCTTACCATTCCGGTAGAGCTTGCCATCTTCCTCGGTCAGCCCCTTTGGCCACTTCTGCCCGTCGTCAGGGTCGGTCACAGCCCTATACTCGGCCGCAAAGGCCTCAGACTTGGCGTAATCGTCGGTCCAGTCGTCCTGGAGGCAAGACTCCGGGAAGAGGTGCTTGTCGGACTCCACTCCCACAGGGGGCGCCGGACCGGGCCTTCCGCCCGCGGCACCCACAGGGGCGAGTACACTGACCGCTCTGCTCACCCTCGACGCGAGGGGGGCATCTGCAGCCATGACGACGAAGCATTTAGCACCCTCCTCCTCCATCTGGCGCTCCATTTCGATGATCCTCTTGGCTTCAGCGGTCTCAGCCTCATCGCCATGGGCAGAGATATCCTGCATGCCCTTGCTGGCGGGATAGGCCCACCTGCTGAGACAGTCCGCCACGGTGTTATCCTTTCCAGGAATATAAACAACCGTAAGGTCGAACTTGGCCAAGGTCTCGTGCCATCTTGCCCGTCGGGAGGCGGGACCTGAGGGGGTGTCCACGTGCTCCTTGTGCCACGACTGCAGACTCTGATGGTCGGTGCAGACGGTGACGGGATGGAGGGCTATGTACCCAGCCCATTTCCTGAGAGCCATGACGATGGCATACGCCTCCTTTTCACGGGGCGTCCACGTCCGTCTCTGGCCTTCCGCCAGGACTCGGCTCCAGAAGGCCACGGGCACGTGCCTCCCGTCGTCAAGCACTTGTTCCAACACAGCGCCAATGGCGTAGTCGGAAGCGTCGGTGCGCAGGACGAACCCTCGGTCGGGATCCACGAGGTGCAGACCCACTGCGGATAGCAGCGCCTGCTTCATCCCCTCAAAGGCACGGTCGGACTCTTCAGTCCAGACCAGAGCCTTCTTGGACCCCTTCTTGGTCTCCTCTCGGTTGCCCTTGAGCATGGTTGTCATGGGGGCTGCATACTCGGCATACATCTTGATATACCCCGAGTAGTAGTTGCAGAACCCCAGATACGCCCGTAGCTCAGAGACCGTCTTGGGCTTTTCCCAGTGCTCAATCGCAGCCACCTTGCCAGGTATGGGCTTTCGCTGCCCGTTCCCGACTACGTGGCCAGCGAAGACCACCTCGCTTACCGCAATGGTGGCCTTGTCACTGCTGCCCGTGAGCTTGTGCCGAACCAGAAGGTCCAGCACTCGAGTGACGTCCCTCTCGTGTGCCTCCAGGAGCTCCTCGTAGCTCATACTGGGGTCCCCGGACGCGATGATCACGTCGTCCACGAAGGGGTCCGCACAGTCGCGCACCGGCTCAAGCAGGTTCTCCAGCATCCGCTGAAAAGCCGCATTGCCGTTGGTAACGCCCATGGGCATCACCTTCCACTGGAGAGGTCCAAGTGGGGTGCTCATGGCTGTGCAGGCACGGGACTCCTCGGCGAGAGGCATCTGATGATAACCATGTTTCAGGTCAATCACCGTGAAGATCCTCCGCCGGTGTTGTTTTTGCAGCATGTCCTCAATGAGGGGCAGCGTATAGCTGTCGTGCTGCGTTTGGGCGTTCAGGCCGCGGTAGTCGACCACGAGCCGCCACTCACCGGCAACCTTCTTGGGGACGACGAAGCAAGGAGAGGCCCATTCGGAGTGGCACGTCTCGAGCCAGCCTCTCTGGATGAAGTCACGGAGGATCTTCTCCATGGCCTCTTTCCTCTCCCCCCATCAGGGCAAACTCCCGGTGCCGGTACACACGGGGGTCCTGCTTCAGTCGTATCTTGGCCTCGCCATACGGTCCACGCACCGGTGGGGGAAACACAGGCTTACCGCTGAAGAAAGTATCACCATACTTCTGCTTCAGCCTGGCCCTCAACGCCTGGATCTTGGGGCAGTCATCGGACTCCGCCTTGGCTTTTCCGGGCACTTGAACCACGGAGCTTACTTGAGGGGTAGCGACCCCGCTCGCTTTCGGCTCAGGCGGTCTTCCCAGGTGGCCCAAAGGGCCATCTCTGGTCTTGCCTCGGAATAGATCGCCGTAGGTGGGTGGGTTACCCCCGATTGGCTCGTCCTGGCTGGACAGGTGGTCCAGCACCCTCTGCACGAAGGTGTTTCCGTCATAGGAACCAGAGACGATCGAGTCCACTTCCCACCAGGCTTTGTCCTGGCCCTTGCCCTCACGCTGGTTTCCCCAGTCGTGAAAGGGCTGATCCATATACCCCTGAACCAGATCCCACTCCTCTTCAGTGAGGGGCTCTTCTGATTCCGATTCTTCGATGTCAACAGGGGGAACCGCAAAGCATTGCCTCCAAGGCTCCGCTATGATGCGGTTGACACACACGAAGTCCGTGGTGTCGGCCTGATCAAGGCCCCCATCCACATAGTGGAATTCCGTTGGCCATCTCTGGGGTGGCATGGGCTGTCCCTTAGCGTCCTGATAGACACTCTCTCCAGCCGGTAGGACGACCTTGTTTAAGGTCATGTTGGTCAATGAGGCTACCCAATGTCGGGTACTTTCCTCCTCGGTGCATCCCATAGGAACAACCAGCACTGCCTTGGAGCGGTCCTTGCGAATCTTCGCTATCGCTCTTGGAATGTCCCAGCGGGGGCAATGGATCCACATCAAGCCCTGATGCGGACCCAAGTGCTTCTTCCACGCAGAGTCCTGTGCGCTCCAGTACTTCTCACATACCCGAAGATGGGCGGAGGTTCCTGAAGAGAACGCATCCAGGGCCAGATCCGACGCTCCCAGGTCCGCAACCACTCGGTTCGCCACTTCCGGCCTTACGCCGTACTCCTGATTCGCTGGCCCAGTGGGCTCAGTGTCCAGCGCGGCCACTTCGAGCTGATTGCGTTCGGGGTGGATCCATTGGCATTCCACATGGCGCTCAGGTGACGAAAGCCACGAGAGCTGATCGTCCTGGTACAGGGTCATGGAGGCCTGGGCCGGGAGGACGCCGGAGTCCGTCTCCATCATGAAGTCGTACCCGACGATCATGTCCCAGTCCATCTCGGCCTCGTAGAAGCGACCGTGCAGGAGGATTTCCTTGCCGAGGTCTGGGCGGCTCAGCTCACGATGGTTCACGAACTGCAGCCCAATGGCCGCTTCCTTCGTGCCTCCCACCATGTACTGGCCGTTCGCCACCTTCAGCCTGACAGGCCTCCGACTGTCGGTCAGACACTCTGGTGGAAGTAGGCCAGCCTTGACCAAGCTGACTTGAGCTCCCGTGTCGACCAACACGTCGAAAACCTTTTCCACTTCCCCGCATAGGGCACGGACCTTAAGATGCAACTGCCGCTCGCGACCGACACGGCGCACGGCGTGCAAACTCAGGATCTCCGGCCGTTCCAGAAGCTCAACAAGCGACTGGTGCAGGTCGTGGACAATGGGCTCAGGCTGCCCATCTGCAGCATCCAGCTGCGGTCCGGGTGATCCTCCGATACTCTCGGATAGATCCTGTAGTACATCAAACACGTTCTTGGTCGCCAAGGACGGACGGGTGCAAGGGTTCGTGCCTTCACTTGCCCTCACCCCGCCTCCGCGAATGGGCGCCAGACCGGGCCTTCCGCCCGCGGCAGTCCCCTTGTGCTTATCGACTCCCGACTGGGATGGTTCGGCGCTTCCCACGTCACCATCCTGCGACCGCCCTAGCTGGGGCCCTTGGCTGCAGGGGCTCCGCTAGGGGGCGTCGGTTGTGGAAGAGGGGGTGTTCTCCTCGGCCTCAACGTCGTTGACGCCCTTCTTCCTTCCCCCTTTACCTCCTCCTTTACCCTTCTTGTCCTTGTCCTTGTTCTGGTCATTCTGGTTGTTCTCCTTGTTCTTGTTGTCCGACCTGGGGACCCAGTTCCTCTTGATCTCCTGGATCTCCTTGGCCAACTCGGTCCCCACCGACGACATCAGCTTGGCCAGCTCTTCCTTGTCCACCTCCACCTTGGCTTCCCGAATACCCGCGGGCGCACGCTTCTTCGACCCGTGCACCTTCTTGTAAGCGTCCGTGTCAACCCCCTCTATGGGGCATGTTCGGTGGTCATGGTTGAAGCCTCGCTTCCTCCCATAACACACGAAACAGCCCTGAGGGTGAGCTCGTATGAACTCCCCAAAGGACAGCGGAGGGTCGCCAATGCGGCGAGGGTCCCTCTTCTCCTGCTTCCTCCAACCCTGCTGCAGGGGCTTCCAGTTTCCCGGCTTGCTCCCCGCGTTCAGGTTCTTGGCCACAAAGGCACAAACGGCCACTTCGGCGGGCTCATCGTCGTCGTCATCGTCGACGAGAGTCTCATCGCCGCCGGCTCCCGCTGGGTCCATGGCATCTTCCCCGCCAGGTCCCTCGCCAACGTAGTTGACGTCGCGGTCGCCGGGCCTCAACCCGCGGGTGTGGTGGAGGTTTCGGTACTCCTTGAGTACTTCCTCGCCAACCCACTCCAGGATCTCGTCGCAGCTCATCCGCGCCGGGATGGGCTGCAGACGGATGGTCTGGCCGCTCAACTCACAATCGTCAAGGCGCCACATCGCGGTCTTCTCGCGATCGCCCGAGACGGTGATGAGAAGAGCGTTCCGCAGGGAGTGCCGTTTGACATCCCGGGCCACGTTCTTCTTCGCCCAAGCCACCACGTTCGAGTGATACTCTTTGGGGAGCATCATCTTGACCGTGTGGTTGGACTTGGCCCGCTTGGATTCCTCCTTGGTGACCCTCTTGATCCATGCTTCCGGCAGCATGGAGAGCAGGCGAGCCTGCTCGTCACCCTCGTTCCAATCCTCCACGTTGCGGCGGAAGAGGGTGTATTTCCCTCGGAAGTCTCGCCACTCTCGTAGGCGGATCTCCCGTCCATCATGCTCAAGCTTGATGGACTTCCAGCGCTTGGCAGCCACCTGCGGAGCGTCCACCCGCTCCTGCTCGTTGAGCCACTTCTTGGCTTCCTTGAGGGTCTTGATTTTCCCCTCCTTGGTCGCCAAGAAGTATAGCTCTCCGAGCACTTCCGGCAGGCGGTACCTGAACCGTTTGAAGACATACTTCTCCGCATCAGCGGGAGGCAGGTCTTCAGTGACGGTCAGCCCCCAATCGTCCAGCTTCTCCCAGAAGCGGTCGAGGTTGAAGGGGTTGCCGTCGTACATGGGGGGCTTGATGTCCTTCAAGTCTTCCCACACGGCGGCATCCGCGGCCTTAGAGACCATGAACGCCGGCCGCGAGGTCGACCGAGGTTCCCATCGGCCTCGCCCACGGACTCCCACGGCTGCCACGTCCATCTCCTCCATGGAACCCCTGTGGCTACGCCGCGGTTCCTCCACGTACGCTGAACCAAAATGTTCACGCCGTACTGCATCCATGTACGCATCCTCATCACGGCGCCGGCGGCTGCGTTCAGCGGCCTCCCGTCGTACACCACGCGGCGGGCTGATGTCGAACTCCTCCAGGTCCAGGTCCAGGTCCAGGTCCTCACCTTCGCCGACATCCCACTCCACGTCTCCTCTGGGAACCTCATCCCTGAGTCCACCATAACGTCCTCCAGCCATTGAGATTGGCACCGGGCCAGGTGGTGGTCCAGGTGGTGGTGCGGGGCGCCGGGGGCGTACCGGTGTCCGCGGTGGAGCACGGCGGTTGCGGTACTCCGCGCTGAGCCACTCGTCACGCCATTCCTCACTGCCACTGCCGGGCGGCACGCGCTCGTTGCGGCGGCCCGCGCTGTGGTGAGAGGGGGCGGTGAGAGAGGGGGCACTAGCCTCCTCCTGGGCGATGCCGGCGGCGCCCTCCACGGCAGCGCTGTACTGCCTGGCCCGTTGCCGGGCAACCCGACGGTTGCAGGGCACCCCACAGGCGCGCTCACAGGCGCGCGCCACGTCCCTTTCGGGAGCGACGCTGCTGCTGGAGCTGGCCTGGTCGGCCGGCATCCTCCCGCGGTGGGCCGACTCCACGTCGCTGCTGGGGCCTGCTGGGGCCTGCCGGGCCCTCAGGAGCAGCGGACGGGGCTTGGCCTGGGTCTGCTTGGCGACTTGGATGTAGTCGCCAAGGGTGGTGGAGCCGGGGTGGTGACCACCATTGGCCCGTTGGGGACTGGGGGCTGGGGTTCCGCCCTTGGCGCCTTGGGCGGCTTCGGCGGCCAGGGACTCCTGGTACTCCCGCCACCTCCGGTCCCTCTCCTTGTCCCCGGCGGACCGCTTCTCCGTCGCCGGAGACGCGCTGCTGCTGCCCTGCAGCCTGCGCTCGCTCCCCGGTTCCGGGAACTTCTTCTCGATCACGTCCCACAGGGAGACGTTGATCGAGGCGCCCGACGGGTAGGCTTTGGGGTCCTCGTCCTCCTCAATCCCGTCGGGGCGCAGCCCTTCGCCGGGCCTGTCCGGCCGGGTCCACGTCCTCCAGCGCTTGCGGCGGAAGCGGTACTCGTACCCTTCCGCCCGCAGCCACTCCTCCACTGCCCGCAGGCGGTCCTCCCCCATGTCCTCCCGGAGCTCGAAGCTCCCCGGCATGCCGCCTTCGCACTGCGGATTGCTGTAGCGGTATTGCTGGTCCCACAGCAATCCGCGCAGCAGGCGCGCCACATGGGGGTGGGGCTGCGGCCACCTCTTACCCGCTTCTTGCCAATTCACCATGGCAGCGGGGGCGTAGTTGGTCTTGAGGTCCTTGATGTGCACTCGTTCAACTCAACGAACTGGTTGTGGTTGTTGAGGAGGGTGCTGCAGCACTGGATTGGAAGTGCGGCTGGTGCTGGTCAGCCGGTGGTTGTGGAGGTGGTTGACGCGGCCTTGCTGGTCGGCCGATGGGACTCCGGGTTGGCCGATGGGGCTGATGCAGGAGTCCTGGTCTGTGCACCTCTTTCACGGTTGCTGCGCGGTCAGGGCGATGCTCTGGACGGCGCTGCGGGCTCCGTGACGAACTCGGCGCTGTCGCTGAGTGGCGCTGCGAGCTGCTGCGCTGCGCTGCGAGACGCTGCGCTGCGCTGCGAGCTGCGAGCTGCGCCGCGCTGTTGCGACGCGCTGCTCGGGGTTGGTGGCCCCGAGTGGCACGCGAGGGCTGGGTAACCCCGCGGCGGTGAAACGCTTTTGATGCGTTCCCGTGGGGGGCCGGCCACGGGACGCTGCGGTGGACACACGCAAGTGAGCAGGCAGGCAAAGCACTACGCTCACAAGGGCATCAATGCGTTGTCATGTGACAAAGCGTTTCAGAATCCTTGCCACTCTGCAAAGAGGGAACGAAAGTATGTACAGTAACACATCAGGATATGTACACATGGGGTTCAGACTGGACTGGGGTAAGGGCATCACAGGACCATAGACACTCAGTCCCAACTCATATCCCAATCCCAGGTCCGACCCTCTCAGTGGCTGATGGGGGCGGGGGCTCAAACACAACCCATGCCCTGCTCAGTCCGGACCCTGAAACCCTGCCAATGGGAGAGGTGTCCCACCCAGCCAGAGGCGAGTTCCTGGGAGCCAAGTGGCTCCAAGGCCAACTGATCGTTGCTCCCTATGCTCCCTTAACGGCAGGTCCCAACTCCACTCTGAGTGCGAGATATGGCCCCGCCATTATCACCCAGGAGTTGGTAGCTGAAAATGGGCTGTTTCAGCCCAAACTGAAATTAACTCAAAAATCTCCAAAATTGACCCCTCGTCCGGACCCGCCAGAGGTAGGGACGAGGCAACTGACCCTATGCCCTTCGAGTACGAACTCCCTGGAGCCCTCACCCAACCTGGTTCCCTCTGAGGTCCCGGCATCAGGGCAACACGGATGAATCAAGTGGGGTCATGATGCCAAAATCACCAAAATTGGCGTCATTCCCACGCGTGGCTCGCCCGGCCAAGGTAAGGCCAATGGCTCACAGGGTAGGAGGCAGGACCTAGGACTTATATCTGATTGTACAACTTGGATTTGGGTCCGGGCTCCCTATGGGCTTAGAGGAATGGGGCCGCCAATTGACCACACGGAAGGGGGAAATTGGGGTCCCAAAATTGGGTCATTTTGGCTGCTTGAAATGAGCCAAAATTCGGTGTGCTCCCAATAGTATATCTCCACGCCGGCTTGGAGATCGGATCCGCCATTCCATACGTGATCCACCGGGAGTCCAACGAAGAGTCCCATGCCCTTGGCTCTCAATGATCTCCAAGCCACTCGGCGTGGTGACGATCCCAATTGGGTCCACAAATGTCAAAATTGCAAAATTGCCCACACTCACTTTGGGCTAGCGCCTTAACGAAGGTGGCTCCGCTTCGCCCACGTGGTGTGTGGACCATGGGGACCATTACCCATAACACCCATGTCATATATGGTCCATTGGTCCATGCGTCCGGCGTGCACGAGGGTTAGAACATAGTGCACGGCGGGCAGCAAAAGTGGAAAATTGCTCAAAATGGCCAAAAATGCGCACACTCATGGTTGGGGCAAATGAGGTACATGCCCGACTTGGACCGGGGTGTGCCATAGGATTGGTATCAAGTCATATTGGTCCAACATATCTTTTGGGCGTCGCCCAACTCCTCCGATATTGGGAATGGCAGGGTCGCCAAGTGAGCCCATGATTTGGGATAGTCCCAAATCGCCAACATGGCGGCCACGGTATGCCAAGCCTAAGAGGAGTTACTCGCCGGGTCCAAGATTCGTTGGGCACCGAAGTATGTACCCTCATATCATACTTGGGTCATGATGTCAATTGAGCGCAACGTTGAGATACAAGGTCGCCACTTGACATCATGACGGGCCAAAAACGGCAAAATTGGCACAAAGACATACAAAAGTGCCTTGAACGATGCACAATTATATTATAATATCTTTGGCTTGGATCGTGCAATCAACTAATCCTTCTAAACCCAATGACGTGACACCAATGACCTTCGATCCCACATATGTGCTCCACTTGGGGCGCCTTGAAAGGTTACGAGCGCTACTTCCCAAGTGGGCACATGAAAACATGGAAAATTGCAAAACACACACTTTGCTCCCAACGCATCGCTTCGGGTTCACCACACAAGCTTCCCTTCACGAAGGTTAGGCTTGCGATTGATTGTAGGGAGTATGGAGAAGGGGCTTGCACAATATGAGGTCCATTGGCGGGCTTGTCTTGGAGCAATGGACCCGCCAAATAGGCACGCAACACAACACATGGCACATACCACATATTGCCCAAAAAGGCAGCTCCCACCACGATATGTCATGCCCCTCCAAGGGCATAACTTTGTGTCAATCGCTCATAGGAACTCAAGGAGAGTTCCTATGCAACACCAACACTTGTGCGCTACACTCGAAAGTTATCTTAACGCACGCAATGTCATGGCCAAAGAGTTATAACGCAAACTCTACCCTCTTGACCATGATCCATTACACTAGCGCGCACGTGTGGTAACGCAAGGCATATGATGCTTCCTAAATTACGTCGGGAGTATTGTGAATACGTCCCACGTTTCCTTATCGTCATTCCTCGCAAACAACACGAGATATGACCTTCACAAGTGGCCTCACGAATCAACTTTGTTTTGCCCATATCTTTGAGACAAATGGGGGGCAAGAGAAAAGGAAAGTTGATTCGTGCATAGGGAAGCACGTAGGTCCACTCGAAGGAGGTCAAATCAAGTGCGGGGATGTCGAAGTCGAAAATCCGACTTCGACATCCTGAAAAATTCGGATTAAGGTTGCGAGTATTAATTATGAAAATTGCGGAAGCATCCATGCAGTTCCTGGCGACTTTGGAGCCTTCGTGACGGATTGCGTTAAAATTTCCATTATAAACATTTAAACTGGCGGTTACGGTAAAGTCGCGATCCAACCGCCAGCGGTCAAAACAGTGAGTATCAGAACGGAAGCGTAAAAATTGACGGAAACAATATGAAAAAAAAACCCTGTTGATTCCTGATATTCTGGTACACAAATCTCCGCTGGCGGTGCATCGGTTGCCGATGCGGGGCTTCACGGCACGGAACACGCCGTACATGGGGTTAGTGGACCGGAGACCGGTTGTATGCCGTAACCTGGCCATGGGGTTCTGGGTACCGCTTCAGTACCTGGGGTTTGACGTTGGCTATGGGTGGTGGACCCCACCGGCCTCTAAGGCCAAACCCCTGTGGGATGCTAAGGTACGACACGAAGACCCCAAGAAAGGACTTCATAATGTACGCAGTTTCATTGGGGCGTGCAACTTCTATCGCCGCCATATCAAAAGCTTCACCTACACCAGCGCCATTCTGACGGACTTGATCAAGAAGAGTACTACTTGGCGCTGGGGCCCACAAGAGCAACAAGCATTTGACGAGCTCAAAGACAAGGTGGCCAACGCTAAGTGCTTGGGCGTGCCTAGGGCTCAAGGGGAGATTCTCCTGGTGACCGACGCCAGCAATGTGGGCGGTGGTGGAACGTTGTTCCAATGGCAAGCACTAGAGAAGGAGGAGTTCGACTCGGCCATTTCCCAGTGGGGGACTGAAGGTCTCAACCGAGATGGAACCCTCAAGCACAGCTACCCTGACAACAAGTGGGTCCTAGTACCTCTGGGCCACTGGAACTGGAAGTGGAACCAGGCCAGGGGGAACTACTCCACCTATGAGCAGGAATTGCTCGCAGGTATGCTGGTGCTATCCTCACAAGCACAACTGTTGGGGAGTAACCCTGTGGTCTGGCTGTGTGACCCAGAACCGGTCCGCAGTTTCCAGAAGGGCCCCCCACCTGAGAAGGCCAAGATACGGCGCTGGTGGACCTACCTCAGTCAACTACGGCTGACGGTACACCATATCCAGGGAGTGAAGAACGAGTGTGCAGACTACATTAGCCGCAACAACTTCGACGCCCTGATTGGTGCCCGGTCTGAAGCGCTGGCTAAGGAGGCGTTCAGCCGTATGGACGTCCACTTGGACCTCAACATGACGTTGATACGCCCCCTGGATGGACTCCAACAATCGGAGTACCTGAAGGAGTTTGGGGATATCTACAAGCGCCTGGAGAAGCGCCTTGAACCCCTCCTGGTCAACCAAGATCAGTGGAAGAGGGAAAAGAGCTACCTCTGGCACGAGGACCGCATCGTGGTGCCTAGTGACAGAGTTTCAGCGCTGCTGAAGTGGACCCATGAGTCCAGCGGTCATGTGGGTGCTGACCGTCCCCTGAGGCTGTTCAAGCAGTGCTTCCACACTACGTGGACTGGCGACCAACTGCGGAAAACCCTCCAGCCTATCGTGGACAAGTGCCCGTGCAGGTCCTGCAAACCAGGGGATATCAGGGACAGAGGTCTCTACTCGACCCTGCCCATCCCTCACTGTGGTAACAGTGTTCTATACGTGGACTACACGGAGATGCCGAAGTTCGGGGGCTATGACTTCGCCCTCCTGGTGACCTGTGGGTTGACCAGGTTTACCAGGGTGTTCCCATGTACCAAGCACATTACCGGGGAGGAGACTATCAAGATACTCCTGGAGGAGTGGTTTTGTGTCTATGGGGAGCCCAAGGAGATCAACACCGATGAGGACGTACGAGTACGCTCAGATACCGGTTGGTACAAGAGGGTCCTGAGATCCCTCAATGTCCAGGTGTCTACGGGGATTCCCTACTCGCACAGGAGCAACCCCCTATGTGAGCGACAGATCCGTGTCCTGAAGGAGAATGTACGTTTATGGTGCAAAACTGAACGCACCAGAGACTGGGTTAGACTACTCCCCGTCATATCCTTGATGATGAACTCCCAAGAGAGTTCAGCTACTGGCTACTCGCCCCATGAGCTATTCCTAGGGCGCCCGGCATGGTTCCTACATGCCCCCTATCCAGAGGACACCCATTCTTCTGTGGGTGAATGGGTCCAAGAGCAACAAGCGAAGGTGGACAAGGCCAAGGCTATGCTCCAGAGAGTGAGGGAGCGTCAGTGGGACAAGAAGAACAAGCATCGAGTACCGGCCACCTACCAAGAGGGGGACTGGGTGCTGGTGCACCACAGTCGACTACCCGCCTGACCACGCTCTACCAGCGATGACCCATACTTCGGGCCGTACAAGATTCTATCAGTGGATGGACACCGTATCACCGTGCGGTGTTCTCCCTGTCTAGGGGGGACCCTGGTGTGCGCTGCTAAACACCTGAAGCGCTACTATGATCCTGAAGACCTCTGTGGGGAGGAGTGGGAGCTGAACCACGAGGAAATCGCCGCTCTAGACCCGCAAGGGGCTGCCAGCCCTATGGAAGTTGAAGGGGAACTCCCCGACATGAACGCGGAGGAGATGGCTAAGGAGGGCTTCTACCTGGTGAAGTCTGTCCTACGCCACCGCTATCGCCAGGGTTGGCGCCTCCTCACCCTCTGGGAAGGGTTTGGAGTCGAAGAGGCCACCTGGGAGCCCTTGTCTGCATTTGTTCTACCTGAGGGACGCCTAAACTCAATTCTGGTAGACTACTTGTCCCAGAACAACCTTGGTGAGTTGCTGAGGCTCGCTGAGACGCTTGCCTCCAAGACTAAAGCTAGGGACTGAACCTTACCCCTAAGTGTGCTACCTATGTCTGTGTGTGTCTCACTTCTCTCCCGGGCGTGGCTCCCGGAGACCGGGCTTCGCTGATGTCGGACCGAAGGTCCTAGTCAGGTACTGTTACCACTCCTATGGCGCCCAATGTCTGTGCTGGCGCCTATCCTTGGGGAAGACGGCAAAAGCCCTACCTACTACAGGGGAGGGGTGGCCAAGTGCGCTAAGGGCATACAAAACGCCCATTTTTGCTAAAGGCCAAAAGCTAACGCACTCCCCTGCCCACGAGGAAAAGCACGCGGGACACGAGACACCACTACACTACACACCCTACCTACAGTGGCACCATCCTGGTGGGCGAGCACTTCTGCAACTGGCTCAAGCCCCCACTCAGGACTACCACTCCTCCACGCACACTCTACTGGGCGTGGTTGAAGACCATGTCTCGGGCCCTAATGACCCTCCTGTGAAGAAGACAAGAAAACAAAGCGCTGCTAAGCAACTGTGGCCTAACCGGGGACGCCACAACGTGTTTCCCCTGTTAGGGCTTGGAGGGAAGGGGTGCTCTTGTTGCCTGCACAGCGTGGATGTCGATGGAGTCGAACTGCCCTCGCCACTCCTGGCGGAGGTGCAGTCAATTGTTTGTGTGATCAGCGCCCTAGTTTAGCACGGCAAGAAAAACCTGGTATGCTGCTGCACCAATCACCCTACCTGCCCACCTGTAAAGCAAAGGCCAATGAAGGGGTGTTTGCAGCGGAGGAACCAAGCCACACTCCACGTACTATACGCTTCTCAGTGTGACCTATAATACACTGTCCGCAAACACGCCCTGTCAAGCAAGCAAGCGTTAAGAGACTCCTCAGGTTCCCTTAAAGAACGTACTGAGGAGCCCCTGGGTAACCTAAACAAGGTTTACCATGCGCATTTCGCTTGGCCTACCCTTTAATGCGTGTGTGAATGCACGAGCATGCACGAGTGGACGAGTTGTCTTGGGCAAACCTGCCCATGTGAACCCCAATCACGGACTCCACCAAGGGGGTGGCCCCACCTGGGCTTACCTACCTTACCTACCGCTGGAGAGTGAAGCAAGGTGAGGAGAAAAACGAGGCGCAAGCGAAAAACGTCGCTATGCACTTGTGTGTATGTCTAATCACCCTGATCTGACCTCTAATCATCTGCAATCCTTCTAATCTAGCCCTCTATCGTTTTTTTAGCGCTGCTACAGGACTCGTTCACGGAGACACGAGACGAGCAATGTGTATGCTGCATACGAGACGAGCACACCTGAGGTTTATACCTGATTCATTGAAGTCTTTTGGTTAATTTTTGAATTCTTGGATTTTTGATTCTTCTATCAGTGTGGGTGGAAACTGTATGTTTATTTATTAATGTGTGTCTCGTCATTTTCCGAGTTACGTGACACATACGTTTATAATCTCATTATTTCTGCATTTTCCGGCGCTTCGATAGGAGCCGCTCCTGCGCGCCGCCTTTTTATGCATAGGAATTTCTTGATTTAAAAAATCGAGAGATGACTATAATTTTTATAAAAATGTGCTTCTGATGCACAAGTGGATTCTGCTCAGGTGTGTTGTCTTCGAAAAATTCTAGGCCGTCATTTGACGGATTTAGGTGTTGTCCCTCCGCGTTTGCGTGGATTCGTCCATAATTCTCCCATTCCTGTCTGTACAGATACCCACGCGCAGCCTCGCTGAGTAGGCCGTGTTCGGGCCGAAATGCAGCAGCCTGGAGAGACTGAGCAGAACCCAAGACCCCTGCGAGGGGCAATTTAATTTTTTTAACGACTCCCTTCGCCCTAAGACAGGTCACAGGTCGCCAGCAGGTTTACGAGAACCCATTCGAGCGTGTATATTGTGTCTTGCGTTGGGTTTATGTCGCGCTGCGTCTTGGAGGGAGGGATGCACATGCACATGTTTTGGCATGCTGCCAAACTAACCCAACCAAGCCACAGGAACCCCGGCAGCGCCATGAGCGCTGAGCTTTCTGTAGAAAATGTCACGAACAAAGCAGCAAAAAGACGCCAGCCATGGTGAGCGTCCATTTTTCTGTGTGAGGGAAACTATACGTATTTTAAAGTAGATGTGGAAACCAAGGAAAGGCCAAGAAAAAATCCCTTTTTCCTGAAAATGCGACAGTGGTGGCCACCACAGCACAAGGGGGGAGTAAGAAAAAGTGCTTTTCCAATACTTTGAGGCATACTCTAGTTGTATTAGAGATGCACTGAGCACACAGGCATTTCTATCTTAGTATTGGCCCAACCAAAAGTGGTGATAACACATTTTGACCTATGGAACCAAACACTAAATCAGGTTATGGAGTGGACCCCTTAATCCCCTATCAATGTGAGGCAATTCATCTTTTCCTGAGTCGACTGAGAACTGACATATCCAGGGCAGAGCCTATGAATTTATCTATGTTTTCTCATGAATTCTTAGCTGTCCTAGTGGTATGCACCCTAGGGGGCTGGCCATCTCTTTTTGAGAGGTCCTGGGTTCAATTCCCGGTCAGCCTAGCTAAGTAGGAAGATCCCATGTGACATGGCAGCGACCTCATCGCCACATGCCCTGCCACCTCAGCACATATGGGACCCGAAACAAAGAGTGCACATCTCCTGAGATGGCACTATGGAGACTGAGTGACCATGGGGCAGTTTTCCAACTCTTTTTCCAAAGCATTTGAGCTATCTTTGTGAATATGCAATCAGATGTGCGTTGAGTTGCAGTTTCTGTGAATATCCTTCCATCTTTCACTGTTTACACTGCAGCCCTTCATGCTTTGATCCTGATTCTCTTCTACTTGCTTATCTCTGGCTTGGGCTATCCTGGCTTGATTGTATTTCAGCAACTAAAACATTTTCATCTTCAAAAACAAGCAGCAGGAAACCCTACACCAGCAGCAAGCAGCAGGAGAGGCACAAACACAGTGTTGAAACCACTATAAAATTTTCTATTCTACACGGGCTTCAGCGGCACAGCCCTCAGGTGAACAACGTCCCAGAAGAGCAGCACAGCGTTCCGCTTCTACCGGCACCTCACCATCACAACGCAGAGCTGTTGCTGGAGACGATGACGATCCAGCAAACCCGTGTCCTGCAGTGCCTTCCACGAGTACGCGGTTGTGACGAGGTCGATTTGTGGTCAACCACAAGGACCGCCGCAACACCCAAAACCAGGCTCACGCCGAATGGGCAGGCAGACGGCTGCAGGGGTAGAGTGACTCAGACTCCGATAGCGACGCACCAGCCGCCAAACGCATCTGCTCAGATTTCTGCTCGCATTACGAAGTGCAGCTGTTTCTAAGCGCCGCGTCCGGCCTGTCGGATTCATGACTGTGTTTCTGTTTGATGTCAGGTGAACACTTGAATTGTACCCCATTCTCGGATCCATAGATTTGCGATGTTTAGAGCCATGCAAAACAGGTGTGCATGGCCGCTGATATGATGTGCAGCCAATTCTGACGTGTATTTCTTAATATATGTTTAAGGATTTTTTGCACCCTGAGGCAAGGCTGCGTACATCCACTGTTTTTGCCCGCCGTTGCACCTCAGTAATCAGAGCAGGAGCAGGAGCAGTTGGTCCCACCAAGTGGCACGGTGGCAGCACAGTGTCACTTGTGAGAACTGTGAGCGTCCGCAGACATTGTGGTGCGGACAGGGGAGTGGCACAGTGTCAGCACAGTGTCATTTGTGAGCGTCTACAGACATTGAGGTGGGGGCAGGAGAAGGACTCAGGCTGCATTGTGTGGTCTGAGTCCTGGCAGGACTGATTGCCCTGAAACTTGATTGAGTAACTTTAGAGAGAAGTACATGTCGCAACATTGGGGTGTTACGGCTTATTTTTTTGCAACTGTGCAAGAGGATAGTGGTTTTTATAAGCAGAGAAATTTCAAATACAATGAAGCGAAGAAGCCACATTTTATAAATGATAAGGTAGAAAAAATTTTGTCTGAATGGCACAATGGTTTCGATAAATAGTGGACAACAACATTCACTGCAGAAAACATTTTGTCCGCATGGCACACTGGTTTGGATAAATAGCGGACAACAACATTTACGGCAGTGAACAGCGGAACAGAAAAAATAGACTTGGAGGCACAACATTCCGGACACACATTTCTAAAACCTTTAATAGGTAACCTTTAGAAGAAAAACTCAAAACATGTTTCATGTACCCGGGATGTCTGGGAAACAAAGAGACACCAGGAAGGCAAACGCCGGGGGCATGCGTTGTAACCTGATTGTAGAATCTACTATGAAACATTCCCAAAACTGTTTGAAAAGTGTCCTGAATGCATGTAGGTTCCATACGCCGGGTACCTGGAAGGTGTGTTTGAAGAGAGGACAATAAAAGATTTTGTAAAACCGTTTTGAGAATGTTTTTGATACATGGAGCGCTGGAGGGAAGACATTGAAAACGTTTGTAAACACCTGGGGTGTTTCTCAAAAGTAGACCATACAAAGATCAAAAACATATTGTACAATCTGTACATGAGGGCCAGCTGGGACCAATGCTGTAACAACCAATGGCCGATAGTGTACAATGCCGGCAAACACTAGGTTTTTAGGTCCCTGACCAATTTTTTCCTATGGGGAACAATTGGGTCTTGGGTTCAAATGACCCCCGGAAGAAATTGGTCGGGCGGCATTATTTGGTCAGCTTACCTTACCCACTACGCCGCCCCCCTAACGCGTCGTCCCACGGCGTGCCGGCGCTGCCGGGCCCATGATACTGGCTTGTCGCCAGTGGGACCCCCATGGGCTGGCGCAGAGGCTGCCTAGCCGCGGGGTTGGTGCGTAGCGCTGTGCGCCACTACTGCCTTAGCGGCTGCAGTGCCCTGTTGGTGTGTGCGTGGCGCTCGCGACAGGTTGGGAGGATGGAAAACAGGCGAGGTAGGGACCACTGAACCCAAAAGCACAGCAAGCAATGGACCAACAAAGGATGGAGATCATTCTATAAGATCTGTTTCTTCGTTGGAGTAGCGACTCGGTTTTGATCATTTGAACTTCTGTGTTGAAGGATCGTATCATGCCGATTGAATATGGAACACTCACTTTTGACGAATGGGCTGTTGTCCAGTTTTGTTTTTCTTGTTGCTAATGTTTGCATTTGGTTTTGCAAATGGTGTAGAGTAGCATGTTGCGTTTGTATATAAAATGCCTTTTAAACTAACTTAATAGGAAAGCTTTCTGGTTGTGTAGGTCAGGGCGCCTTACTAGATAGCCATGGCAGATGCAAAAGCATTTTCTGGGCTTTGCTACAGTGTTCTTTAATGTTAAAAGCACAAACCCGTAGAGCATAATGCGTCATCCGCTGGGCTGCTGTATTTTTTGAGAGATATCAGCCTTTATGCACGTCCCATTTAGGGTGCAAAGGGCTTGAAAAAAATATGATAGGGCCATCTCGGTATTCTGATAGTCATTACGCCTACCCAAAACAGTGTGCTAAGATTATTAGCATGCTTTGCATCCTTGTCATGGCGCCATTAGCGCTTTAGCATTTGTGTGATATTTCTTGTTTTTGTTTTTTTTTCAAAGTCTCTCATCTTGGCCTTTCCAAGCAGCAGTATTGAGTCAGAGCGGGGAGTGTGATATTACAGGATGTGCCAAAAAGGGCAATTTTTTTGTAAAACATCAGGGTCAAAACCACTGTCATATATATTTGAAATATGACAAATGTCTACCTTCTCTTTCGGCCTCAATTGATGCATTGATCTCCCACTGAATCCGCTTTTCGTGTCTACAAAAAAGTGCTCCGCACCGGCCATCGGCCATATCTACGGCAATATCTAAGTATTCAAAGAACTTATTATTTTGAAACCACCGGATCCATGTAAGCAAGTAGCATAATAGCATCGTGTACATTTACATTGCTGTCCAGTAGATGTGGCTACCGGAAGTGGGCTAGAGCTCCCACAGTAGCAAGTAGCCAATAGGCGAAAGTGGACAAAACAGCGCAGATTGGTCAAGCCCAGATAAAACTTAGAAAATTCATCTTGGGCCTACTGTGGCGGATCTCAACTGGTTAAACACTAACCTGTGGTACTATAGAAGTGAATCGAAATATAGAATAAGAACTCCGTTGAGAAGCCTTGTCTCTCTTCCTTTTCCTTACTTTTTAAAAATGTAGCCCGCACTGCTTGGATATTTTCCTAATCTTTTAATGCTCGACATCATCGGAGGATGTATTTTTCATACCCTTCCGCTGTGCACAGCGATCGCTCAGGCCGCTGCGCACGCCGATCGCTGCAAAAAATGGGCATCGGCGAGTGCATAACAGCCCTCCTTCCCGTGCAAGTACCGGAATCGAACCCATGTCTGCCAAGTCGTACCCCAGCGCGCTGGCCGCTAGGATACTCCCTCTCAAGAGAGTGCGCGCAAATCATCTGTGTAATTCGTCGGTTTCCCAGGCAGCAGCCGTGCCGGCAGCAGCGCCAAACAGCTTTTCTGTAAATCGGATTTCAGTACCTTTTAATTGGCAGAATTTCAATTCCTGTAAATTTTTTTCTGTATTTTTAATGAAAACCGCCGCTGCCAAATTCTGAATCTGTATTTCGATTCATTTCTACAGTAGTTGTGCGGAAATCGACAATGGATGTTTCGAATCTCGGAATTCAGACACCGTAACAGTACAGATCTTCCAGAAAATATTCTCATTTCTGCTGTCACATCGAATTTCGGCGGCGTCCAGCGAAATCCAGATTTGAACAGGCCACCTGGGGAGCGCGCCTGCAATCGCTGCTTGTCGCTGCCGCAGATCCGTCGCGGTTGCAGGTCCACAGTAAGTCTTGTGATCGGGACTACCTCCCCCATCTTCGGCCCCGCGCCGTACGGCGCCGTACGGCGTTCCATGCGGCGCCGTACGGCGCCGTAAGGCGCCCGGCGCCGGGATTTCGGGCCCCGCAGCCGGGATTTCACGCAATTTCACGGTGCGCTAAATAAAATCAGAGAAATTCACCTGGTCTGCAAGAAATTCTACATCGAAGTAATCAATGGTACCAGCTTTGATCCCCCTATGAGGTTGCTTGCGCAAATTCGGAACGTAGCCTGTCTGGATGACAGCAGATTCAAGGCAACTAGTGCCAGTGTTTGAGAATCTGCAGCATCCACACTTCTATTCTCCGTTCTTAACTGAACTTGGTGGCCTGAGCTCCAAGGCAAGTTGAGGGGTGTGTGGGCCCGCACATGTGCAGCCTCCGCTGCACACCCTCTTCTAGCCACATCCGGACACGCGTTTCGGTGTCGGGATGTAATCTTGTGCCCGCCCGCGGTGTCAATCCAGCACTAGGCTGGATTGGCACCGCAGGCGGGCACGGGTTTACATCTTGGTGGTGTATGCGATCCCGAACTGTCCAATGGCAAGGTGTCTTCTGGTGTAGGTTTGGCCATCTTTGTACATATTGCGTGCTTTTGGTACTTTTTGCTCACGTTATGCTCCGTTCAAACTTACAACCTTGTGTCACTTTCAATTTTAGGCACATTGAACTACAATGCGAATGCAATGCTTATGGCAACATTTGCTTTTTTTGTTCATCCAAGGGGCCATTCTCCCGTGGTCTAGTAAGGCCGTTGGGGAAGGGAAGCCGAGGGTCAACAAGGCCGGGCTTCAACTTACGGATGCTGCGTTGGAATGCCTCCGCAAGGCCAGATCGGCTCTGGCCACGGCTGGTCCCGAGCCATTCCCTACGCGTAGTTGGGGACCCAACATAGAGAGTTACTTGTTGCCCTCCATCATCTGCTACGATCCGATCGGTCAACTTGGGACTTCTTGTTGGTGCACGGAGTGCAACGCAGAGATGGAGCGTAGGCCAAAAGATTCCGGTTGGGTCTCTCAACCCTTACGGTTGTTTGGATCAACCGAACCGTACGCTTTATTTTCATACAATTACCGCTACCCAAACAAGGAGTGTAAGGTTAAGTTGACGATTGCCCACCGGTGCAAATTGAGCCGGCTAGCACGGGCCTTCCTCCCCTTTGTCTCGAATGACCGGTTCGGTGTGGCAACCGAGGTTATTAGTAGCGTGCGTGAGGCTGTGATATCGCGTACCTCTTTTGAGCAATGTACCCGGAGTCTGGCGAAAACGTACGATGATGCGGTTGAGGCGGCTCTCCACAAGTATGACTTGTGGGTGGCGAGGAACCCGATTTTTCGCGGGGCTCGTGACAGCCCGCTGATCGAGTCCATTCGGCGCGTCCCATCCGATGATACATTACGTCGAATGTTCTTTGAGACGTACTGGTCGGATGAGGAGTTTTACCGCGCCCAAATGGCGATGCTGCCTGCAACCCGTCTCAGTGGTGACCACACTTACAAGTGTGTTGTCCACGTGGGTTTTTGGTCCCGACCACACGGGAAGTGGAAGTGGAACCAACAGTACGCGGCTGTGTACTGCGTCTTGAATGAACTTGGGCAAGTGGTGACATGGTGTTTCACGGTGAATGAGAAATCTGACTGCACCACCACAAGCACCACCACAAGCACCACTACCTGTACCACAAGCACAAGCAGACGCATACATACAACATGCACAAGCACATGTGAATGCACGTGCGCTTATCCGTGACCAACCCAAAGGGCACTCAACACTGCTAACCTACAGCTTGCCCACTACCACGCCCTTGGTCACCAAAGGGCGTGGACACCGCACGAGTTTCATACCATCACAGTGCTGATGCAAAGGGCCGAGGAGCTTGGCAGGATGCTGAACCAATACCACTAGTGGTGCCCAGGTGAACTGTATGTTGTATGTTCCGACAATGGTGTACTTCATCACATGGATGCAATTGACCTACTTTGCCCGTTTTGCAATTGCCTTTGTTTGTCATTGTGTATATCTTCCTTCCGAGGCGCCGAAGGCGCGAAAGAAAAATTTTTATGAGAGGCTTAAGGTTAAGGTTGGTTAAGGTTATGCTCCCTCCTCAGGGTTTGACTCACTAAGACCTTCCCCCAAAAAGCCAAAGGTGGGCTTTGGTGACCTTCCCCAGAAAAACCGAAGGTGGGCTTTTGCCGAAAAGGGCCGAAGATGGTGGAGGCCATGCCTTGTGATCAGTGTACCAATTTCCCAAATTCACTCAAAACTGCGTTTTTTCGCGCATCAATGGAGAGGGACTACCCTAGCGGCGAGCGCACTGTCCCTGACCAGAGCTTCTTGGCGCCATCGTTCGTTCCTCATGCCGTTCATCCGTTCCATGGAAATTTTAAGACTGACGACACCCATCCGAGTCACAATCTCGAGAATTTGTGTTTTGGATGTGGGAATGCTATTTGTTTTCGTTTTTTAAGGAATTTCGCCAACATGGGTTCGGGTCCCTCGATGATTTCAATGGCGCAACTGGAGTTTCAGGGCCCACCGGATTATTGGGTGACACCCCAATGGCTTTGCCATACCAATAAAGATGGGGAGTTTAGACCGTCCGTGGGGCTTCTAGAAAAGCTTTGGAGGCACAAAGTTGTGGTAAACCTCATCAAATCCGAACACAACGTGATTTGGAATGCATAGCCCTTGTTGGGGAAGCTGGGCCTGTTGCACGATTGGGAGTTGATGGAGTACGGAAGAAAAATTTTCTTTTAAAAAAGGGGGGGGGGCGGGCTCAAAGCACTCGAAGATGAATTTTACATAAAGTCTGGTAATGTACCAGGAAAAAGTCCCGTAATGTCTCGAATGGGTGGCATCGAAGTCTCGTAATGTCCCGAATGGCTTCATTTTGTTTGGGACATTATTGGACATTTTACTGTATATCTATATGTCCATGCCGTTTCTTGTTCTGCGCATCCATTGTTCACAGCCTTCCTCGGGGTGGAACCTCCACGCACGTTCTCAGTGAAAATCGATCCCTTGCAGCCTCGATTAGGGTTGAACGGTTTGGCACCTTTCTCTTTCGGTTACGGAGAGAGGCCCCATATGAGGCCCCATATGAGGCCCCTTCCTGATGTATCACATCAAAAAGTGTGATTGAACTGAACCGAGGTCACAATGACGAAATCCTTGTTCCCGATTTGCGTGTCACACCTTTCTCATTCTCATGTGGCCTTCGGTGCACTCCATTGCTTGTACTACCCAAACACTGAGAGCCGAGCTAAAAAGCCCTTAGGGCTTCGAGAATTGCAATTGCGAAATCGTGCACTTGAACGCAAAGCGATGACCAGAGCACCACCTACAACACGCACATAGGCACGCCACGCACAAATGCTTTGCAAAAGACAGCTTAACAACTCGAAAAGGCACGATATGAACACAATGATGAATGATGGTGTTCCGATTTTCACCAAACTACTAGCATGATCTTCAACACAAAGGGTGTTTAATTTTCAAGACTTGCAAGACAACATCAATAGACATCAGTCGCACAAGGTTCCAAGGGTGAAGGTGTGTCCTAGGGTGCAACACACATAGGATCGGGAGGGGGGGGCGCAAATGGCCTGTGCGGGCCATGGAGGGTGGGGTGGGGGGGCGTCCAGGTGGTGTGCCGCGCCGTGCCATTTCAATTGTCATTCATCTAAAATCTAACGGCACATGAAGGCTATGAGGTACCCGAGCCACTTTGCTACGACATGGTGTGTTACATGTCCACACAATGGGAATCTTTGCATTGTTCGCTACTCGTGCGACATGCATCCCTAGGCGGTTTCAACAATCCGTGTTTCAAGAGTGATAACAGCGAGCTTGTCCGGATCCATGCCCAAAGTAGTAAATAGGACACCGGAGATGGATAGGGTGCTCTTGGGGAAGGTGTTTGGTATGTCTATTCAAATGTTATAGTGGGGGGAGGATATCGACTTCCTTGAACCACACATGGCACCTGTGGCCCCATTCCATTAAAGATTAAGTTTCCCGAGCACAATTTTAGACAGAGGGAGTTAGTCAGGGCTAAGCACACGTGACTCTTTGTGCATGGCAAACACACCCAACGTATCGATCGCAGGCTTTTGTGTGGAAACCCTTTGATGGGCTTTGCCCTGTGCAACACTTGTGCTGACGCTTGCGTGCTCTGCTTGATTGACTTTGCATGTCCATATGCTTTGAGGGGTTTATTGCGACCGCCGGTATTGCCTTTGCTTGCAAATGGTTGTGTGCCCTTGCTACCCGACGATGTGTGCAAAAACATGTGCATGGTGGTGTTGTAAAGTTGAGTTGCAAACGGCGGGCATAATGGGGTGTCACTAGTGTTTTCGTTGAGTTCTGGACAAGGACTGAGCACCTACAACAGGACAACATTGTTGCCGTATTGTTGCGCTCTTTGGCTGTGTCTAGCCTGTTTCTACCAAGTAGGCGAGGGATAAACGCCCCCCCCTTTTTCCAGCTAATTGCGGATGTGCTTGGCAGTGTAAGGTGTAGCATGATTGTGTTTTGTGTCACACCACATGCCCCGTACTGCATCATCATGCGTCGTATCACACCATATGTCATCGCTTGTGCTTAGCTCTGAAACGAATATTTCCATGTCTTGGCTCTCCCCTGGTTCATTGGTGTATTACACCCAGCTTTCAACGGGAGAGAGGTTGGAAGCCACCGTGGTTGGACCATCGCCACGTGGGCAAAGATACCTATCCATCCGCTACAATTTGAATGGGAAGGAGGTGTTGCTTGACTCCGCAGCCATGGAGCGGTTGGATTTCCCTATTTCTGCCCCCCAGAGTGCGGATCCCTCGATCCCACAGTCAAGCACGCACTCAGGCAGCTCGAAGCACACAGCGAGATTGACTGGCCAACCCTCGACAGAGTATGGCAGCATAGAGGACCCTGTTGTACACACAGTGGTATGCATGCTTGTTTCGCTCTTTGTGGATCCTCATGCTGAACCTGCAAACAACATTGGCGATGGACACCCGAGGGATTGTAGTGCAATGCTTTGTTGTAGAGATTGGGCAGTCGAGTGCCGAGTGTCGAGTGTCGGCGGCTACCGAGCCGAGCACTGAATTCCCTATTCTACGATAGTATCCCGATTGTCGTGGCTGATATACAGGGAAACATACTATGGGAGGGGTGGGCATGGGCCGAGGTACTGGCAGGCAGCACCCATGTGTTAAGGGGACGGTGGTCATACAGTGTGCAGGGCTGTAGTAGATTGGGTACAAGATATAGGAGGAGGTGGGGGGGGAGGGGGGGTAAGATAATCATGTACTTTCGCGACAATTTGGCATGGCTCGGTTGAACTCGAGCGATGCACTTCAAGGTCCTGCATCCATTTTACACCTTCGCACACCCATCCTGCACCCATCGTACACCATCGCGCACCCATCGTACACGCATTGTAAACCATCGCACACCCATCGTACACCATCACACACCCATCGTACACCCACCGCACACCATCGTACAATCATCGTACACCATTGCAAACCCATCGCACACCACCGTACACCCATCGCACACCATCATACACCCATCCTGCACCATCGTACACCCATCGTGCACCATCACACACCCATCGTACACCATCGCACAGCCATCATGCACCCATCGTACACCATCACACACCCATCGTACACCCATCGCACACCATCATACACCCATCCTGCACCATCGTATACCCATCGCACACCATCGTACAATCATCGCACACCATTGCATACCCATCGCACACCACCGTACACCCATCGCACACCATCATACACCCATCCTGCACCATCATACACCCATCGTGCACTATCACACACCCATCGTACACCATCGCACAGCCATCATGCACCCATCGTACACCATTGCAAACCCATCGCACACTACCGTACACCCATCGCACACCATCATACACCCATCCTGCACCATCGTACACCCATCGTACACCATCGCACAGCCATCATGCACCCATCGTACACCATCACACACCCATCGTACACCCATGGCACACCATCATACACCCATCCTGCACCATCGTACACCAATCGCACACCATCGTACAATCATCGCACACCATTGCATACCCATCGCACACCACCGTACACCCATCGCACACCATCATACACCCATCCTGCACCATCGTACACCCATCGTGCACCATCACACACCCATCGTACACCATCGCACAGCCATCATGCACCCATCGTACACCATTGCATACCCATCGCACACCACCGTACACCCATCGCACACCATCATACACCCATCCTGCACCATCGTACACCCATCGCACACCATCGTACAATCATCGCACACCATTGCATACCCATCGCACACCACCGTACACCCATCGCACACCATCATACACCCATCCTGCACCATCGTACACCCATCGTGCACCATGACACACCCATCGTACACCATCGCACACCCATCCTGCACTATCGCACACCAACCGTACACCATCGCACACCCATCGTACACCATCACACACCCATCCCGCACTATCGCACACCAACCGTACACCATCGCACACCCATCGTACACCATCACACACCCATGGCACACCATCATATACCCATCCTGCACCATCGTACACCCATCGTGCACCATCACACACCCATCGTATACCATCGCACAGCCATCATGCACCCATCGTACACCATTGCACACCCATCCTGCACCATCGCACACCCATCGTGCACTATCACACACCCATCGTGCACCATCACACACCCATCGCACACCATCATACACCCATCGCACACCATCATACACCCATCCTGCACCATCACACACCCATCGTGCACTATTACACACCCATCGTACACCATCACACACCCATCGCACACCATCATATACCAATCCTGCACCATCGTACACCCATCGTGCACCATCACACACCCATCGTACACCATCGCACAGCCATCATGCACCCATCGTACACCATTGCACACCCATCCTGCACTATCGCACACCCATCGTGCACCATCACGCACCCATCGAACACCATCACACACCCATCGTACACCATCACACACCCATCGTGCACTATCACACACCCATCGTGCACTGTCACACACCCATCGTACACCATCACACACCCATCGCACACCATTGCACACCCATCCTGCACCATCGTACACCCATCGTGCACCATCACACACCCATCGTACACCATCGCACAGCCATCATGCACCCAGCGTACACCATTGCACACCCATCCTGCACTATCGTACACCCATCGTGCACCATCACACACCCATCGTACACCATCGCACAGCCATCATGCACCCAGCGTACACCATTGCACACCCATCCTGCACTATCGCACACCCATCGTACACCATCACACACCCATCGCACACCATCATATACCAATCCTGCACCATCGTACACCCATCGTGCACCATCACACACCCATCGTACACCATCGCACAGCCATCATGCACCCAGCGTACACCATTGCACACCCATCCTGCACTATCGCACACCCATCGTACACCATCACACACCCATCGCACACCATCATATACCAATCCTGCACCATCGTACACCCATCGTGCACCATCACACACCCATCGTACACCATCGCACAGCCATCATGCACCCAGCGTACACCATTGCACACCCATCCTGCACTATCGTACACCCATCGTGCACCATCACACACCCATCGTACACCATCGCACAGCCATCATGCACCCAGCGTACACCATTGCACACCCATCCTGCACTATCGCACACCCATCGTACACCATCACACACCCATCGCACACCATCATATACCAATCCTGCACCATCGTACACCCATCGTGCACCATCACACACCCATCGTACACCATCGCACAGCCATCATGCACCCAGCGTACACCATTGCACACCCATCCTGCACTATCGCACACCCATCGTGCACCATCACACACCCATCGTACACCATCACACACCCATCCTGCACCCATCGTACACCATTGCACACCCATCCTGCACTATCACACACCCATCGTACACCATCACACACCCATCGCACACCATCAAACACCCATCGTACACCGCACAGCCATCACACACCCACCGTACACCCATCGCACACCCATGATACACCCATCCTGCAACATCGTACACCCATCGTGCACCATCACACACCCATCGTACACCATCGCACAGCCATCATGCACCCATCGCACACCATTGCATACCCATCGCACACCACCGTACACCCATCGCACACCATCATACACCCATCCTGCACCATCGTACACCCATCGTACACCATCACACACCCATCGTACACCATCGCACAGCCATCATGCACCCATCGTACACCATTGCAAACCCATCGCACACCACCGTACACCCATCGCACACCATCATACACCCGTCCTGCACTATCACACACCCATCGTGCATCATCACACACCCATCATACACCCATCCTGCACCATCATGCACCCATCGTACACCATTGCATACCCATCCTGCACCATCGCACACCCATCGCACACCATCGCACACCCACCGTACACCATCATACACCCATCGTGCACTATCACACACCCATCGTGCACCATCACACTCCCATCGTACACCATCGCACAGCCATCATGCACCCATCGTACACCATCACACACCCATCCTGCACCATTGCACACCCATCGTGCACTATCACACACCCATCCTGCACCATCAAACACCCATCGTACACCGCACAGCCATCATGCACCCATCGTGCACCATCGCGCACGCATCGTACACCACTGCACACCGATCGTACTCCATCGCAGATCCATCGTGCGCCATCTCACACACATCTTACACCCATCGCACACCATCGCACACCCATCGTGCACCCATCGTACATCACTGCACACCCACCATCGTACACCCGTCGCACACCATCGTACAATCATCGCACACCCAGATTCATGGCTTGATATTTGGACATTGCATTCCACCTTCCTTGAGCCTTTGGTGTTGACCTCCTGATCAGCGCCGTGTGTCGCCGGACTTGTTTTGACGTGCTAGGGGCCTGGGGGACGTGGTCTAAGCCTACAAACCCCCCCTCGCCCTCGCCCCCTCAGCAGGATGCGAAAGGTTTCCAGTCCATTGGTGGGAAACACGTGAAGGAGGAAGGTGGCGATGGTGGGCAGTGAGATAGGCATGACCCCCACCCACAAATCTGCCATCCCCCCCCCCCCCGCTTTTGTCTGTCTCAATGACTTCTGAGGTTCAACAGGGTCCGAGCTGGGGACTAAACGATGCACTCACTGATGTGGAGTGCATGGCCTCATTTGCATTGGATGTCTGCACCGACCGAACCCCCCCCGGTAGGGGTAGGCCAACAGTCAGAGTACCAAAAATGAGCCACCCGTTCCAGTTTGTATGCGGATGTGGAAGTTAGGTGAGTGGTCAATGCTGCACAATGCTGGATACAGCAGCCAGAAATGTGAAGTTGTGAATTCGATTCCCCTTGTGCACACATTATTACACACGCCAGTGGTGCTGTTTCCCCTCCCACTTCGTCCTGTTCTGTACAATTCTTCCACACAGCTCACAATGGTGGTGAGTGGGTGCCTGCCTCCTGGGCTGGACCCCCCCCCCTTAGGGTAGGGGTAGGACAAATGCAGTTCAGTGTGGCGCCAGGGGCAGTGGTGGAGGTGGTGAGGCGAAGGGCTCGAGGGGGGGGTTGAGCACGAGTGGCACGTGCATCGCGGGGGCCCGGTCCAGTGAGGCAGAGGTCGAGGAGGCAAGGCACGGGCCGGCACAGGGGCGGGGGTGACAGGCGTGCGGTGCGGCGTGCCCGCGGTGTACCGCGCCGTTGAGGAGAGCGTGTGAACAGGGCCGCTGTGTCGAGAGCCGCATGCGCTTGGGGCGGCACGGTGCAGTATGCGAGAGCGCTGGTGGTGTGCACTATGCTTTGGTGTGTGGGGTGGGGGACGCAGCCAGACATGCCACTAGCGTCTGGCAGGGAAACTGGTTCTCGGGAGCTATCCGCCCCGTATCGATCGCCACTCAGTAATACCCGCCCCCGGCACCACCGGAACTCAGTAGGAACGTGCTGCGTCCAGCGTGTGGCTGAGTAGGACCCTGCTCCATCGGATCATGTCTGAGTTGGCAGATGCTAGTGGCAAGTCTGGTCGCAGCAACACCTGTGCTGCTCCCAGGCATTTGGGGCCTGACCGTCGGCAGTTGCTACCGTTGGTGTTGGTGGTGCTGCTGGAGTTGAGCCGAAGGTGACCTCCGACTGCCGTTCTTGTCCTCAGGATGTCTCTCGAGCGGTCATGGAATGCGACGATGCGGACCCGGACTCGCTGCTGCGCACGGCGCGGTCCTGGGGCCAGCACGGCCTGCAGGGCCTGTCCGCGGTGGCGTCCCATGCGGACGGCGTCGGCCGCTTCTGTCTGTGCGGCGGTCTAGCGGTGTGCCCCTGCCCCAAGCCTCGACCCCGCGCCCTTCATCCCGCGCACTGTGGACGTCCTTGCGCTCGTACCCCCTCGTGCCCGGCCCCCCGATGCCGCTTCGGGTGTCCAGCACGGGACTGAGGGGGGGTGGGGGGCGCAGCGCACGCCGCACGTGCGCTGCTGGACTCCACCATCGCGACGGGGGGACTCCATATCGCGAGGCTGGACCGTCGAGGGGCCGCTTGGGGGGGCCAGGGCATGGGCAGCCATGTCCGATCGGCGGGAGGCCGCGGGGGCGTGGGGGGTGCCCCACCGGCGTGCGTGGGCCGGCCCTGTTCCCAGTTGGTTGGCTGTGTGCGTGCGTCCCAGCCTCTGGGGCTCGTGTCCCTTGTGTCGGCGCACGCACTGCCGCTGGCGTGGCACTGTGGGAGGGGCGGTGTGTAGCTCCCTTCCTCCCACGGTGGCCCTTTGGTTGTCCCACTGTCGCTTGGGTGGCGCCAGGGGCACGCGGCACTTCTGCACATGGCTCCAAATCTGAACAATGACTGGCTGCTGGTGTTTGTTGGGGTGACTGTCCCCCGGGGCTTGGACGGGGCACGCTACAAACTGCACAGGGGCCGTGGACCATCCGGAGGCAGCACCGGCCGGGCTCGGCACCGGAGGGGCACCCCCCACGCCCCCGTGGCCTCCCGCCGATCGGACATGGCTGCCCATGCCCTGGCCCCCCCAAGCGGCCCCTCGACGGTCCAGCCTCGCGATATGGAGTCCCCCCGTCGCGATGGTGGAGTCCAGCAGCGCACGTGCGGCGTGCGCTGCGCCCCCCACCCCCCCCTCAGTCCCGTGCCGGACACCCGAAGCGGCATCGGGGGTGGGAAGAGCCCCAGCAGGACGCAGTGCGGCACACAGGGGGGGGGGCGTGCAGAGCAAGCGCGACAGCAACCGCCAAACGCGGCGGACGCCGAACGCGCCATCGGAAACCAGCCCCCCCCCCCCCTCCACAAGGTCGGGGGGCTGCACCCTGCGCGCCGGGGGGGGGGGGTGCCCGCCACGGGGGGTGGCAGCAGGTCCGTGACTAGCCCACCGCGTGCGGGACGGTCAACGCCGTGCGGAGCCGCGAAATCCTTGTGCGGGGGGACAGACGGATGGGGCAGGAGTAGGAGCGCACACGCACCACCCAGGAACGCCAACGGAAAGGGGGAGGAGCAACACAGCCCCGTAAAGAACCAGCCACCCGACGTAATGTCACACAGGGGGGCATGGGGGGTAGAGGAGCACCCACGCACGGTGCAGGCGCAGCATCGGGGCATCGCACGCCGGCGCGCGCGCGGCCGGTGGGTCCGGAGCCCGGGAGGTGCCCATGCGCCCCCCCCCCCCCCCCGCCCTCCCCCAGCGGTGCATGCGGGACCCCGGACATCCACATGGCAGACGGCAGACGTCGCACGCACGTGACGGGCCCGGCATCGCCACAGGAGGTGCTGCAGGCACACACACCGCCTCTCCCCGCGTCTGCAGGTGCTGGTCGTCAGCGGCCTGGGCCTGGGCCATGTGTTTGCGATGGCCACGCCCGTCGAGGCCCTCTTGACCGCGTACTGCCTCGTGTTCGGCCTCGTCACGGTGCTGCTGGAGGCCAACGCCGAAGATTTGAGATGCGTTCCGTCGGTATGTCCGTGGGCACGTCGCGCGCACGGGGGCCGGGGCGGGCGGGGGATGGCGGGGGCCATGGACTGAGGGCGGCGCGCGCAGGGCAGCGCGTCGACGGCGGTGGACGGGGGGGGGGGGGGGCGTGGGCGGACGGCGGGGGAGGGGGGGGGCGTGCACCGCCGCCCTGTGACCGCCACGGCACGAGGGCGTGGGGGGCGGGGGAACAGGGCACATGGGCCTCACAGAAACGCAGCGACGCAGGCTATGGACGGCCTGAGGACGGAGGTGTGTGGGGGCGGCAAAAACAGTCAAACGACCCCCACAACAACCAGCACATCCCCCAATACGCCAACTACTGGGCGCCGCTGACACGCAAACGGCACATCCCGCCACATCCCGCACAGCCCCGGCACACCAACGACTGGGCTCCGCGAACGCGGAAACGACACCGGCAGGAGCACCGGCCGCAGCGGCCGACAGAACGCAGCGACCCGACGCAACATGCGAAGGGCAGAAGGGGTGACTGTCCAGGGCCCCGTAAAGGAGCAACAACCCGACGGACTGTCACACGGGGGGAGGACCCTTCCCCACCGGACGTGCGATGGCCTCACGCCCTCTTTCGGGGGGTCTGGGGCATGGCCCCGGTCCCGCACACCCCCGCGGCCGCCCCGTGGCACAGCCCCGTCTTGGGGACCGCACGCCGTGTGCGGCCGCGGTCTTGCCACGGGCGATGGTGGAGCGCGCGCGACCGACGCGCGGGCGCTTTGTGTTTTGGGATTTTTGGGGGGCGTTTGGGGCGAGGCACAGGGGGCACCCACGGGGACACGTGTGGGGGGCACGACGGGCGGCTCCGGAGGAGTCGGGCGCTGGGCCCACTGCAGCCGCCGGACCCTCGGCACCGCGTCTGAGGGCCCTGGGCCGCGGGGCCAGTGCCACCCCCGCCCCCCCCCCCCCCTTTCCCCCGCACACCGCCGGACAGGGGCCCGGGGAGCACAGCCCTTCTCGAGGGGCAGTCTCCGCACCCGCCGGCGCTCAAGTATGGGGCCTGGCCGCGCCCCGACAAAGTCCCCCATGACATATCCCTCAATGTGATCAGCGCATCGCTTTGAGGTACACATGTGGGGGGTACCCCAGCCAGGGATGCATTAGAAGGGAGGGCACGAGCGGTTGGATGGGCGGTTGGAGGTGGTTGCCAAAGCGGTTGGGGGTGGTTACTGTCGGTTGCAAGCGCCGTTGAGCCTGGCAGTTGCGTTCAGGGAGACAGTGGCTAGGCATAGGCTGGGCGCCTTGGAGAGGGAGGCGGTGTACCCCCCTCCCCTTCCAATGCATCCCTCCCCAGCCCCCTGTGGGCCCATCTGGGGCTACCCGGTTATAAAGGAGGCTGGAATGAAACCGTACACGAGTGTTACCAAACGTTGCACTTGTGTGAACAGTGCACAATGATCAGCAGTGTCAAGTTTGTCCAAAGCCTCAAGGGACAGTAGCTTCTATTCCACTGGTTGAGGCCACTGGTGCGCTGAATGCACAAGGACCAGACAAGCACTCCATCGCGATGAGTTTCGGAAACTTGGGCACTACAGCCCCCAAATTGAGTGAACCACAGAAAAGGTCGGTGAACAAAGGGAACACGTTAGAAAGAAGAGAGGTACGGGTGTCAACATGGAGTCTTCATGGTTCCTTCCAAGAATGTAAAACCCTTGCATCCCTTCGGAAGGAGCATTGTACCCCTTTATTGAAAGGGGCCCATTCTTCTTCTTGCGGAGGTAATGTCCCAAAGTACAAACTACACCATTAGACCACGAATGGAAGACGGTGCTGTGTGGGTGACAAGATCAGGGGTTGCTGACGCCGTTAGGCCCATGACAAGAAAGGGGTCCACGCCGTAACGTGAGTGCAGCGTATGTCCAAAGGACATCGCACGTGTTTCGGCCGGACAGGGTCGTCCATCAAAGCCATCAAACCACCAACAACCGCAGAGGCCCTTTGCGATCCCCCCCCCCCCCAAACCAGAGGCCCTTTGCGACCCCCCCCCCTCCACCAGCCCCCAAAGCGTGGGGGGGTACTACACGCCCCCCCAAAGCGTGGGGGGGTACTACACGCCCCCCCAAAGCGTGGGGGGGGTACTACACGCCCCCCCAAAGCGTGGGAGGGTACTACACGCCCCCCCAAAGCGTGGGGGGTACTACACGCCCCCCCAAAGCGTGGGGGGGTACTACACGCCCCCCCAAAGCGTGGGGGGGTACTACACGCCCCCCCCCCCCACGTCACTCTGTACGGGACGAAGCCCTGTCCCCCGTGGGCGTTGTCCGGTCTCTCTCCGGGCGTTCGCGTGTAGCGGGCCACCGGGTCCGCCCCCCCCCCCCCCCGCACAGCCCCGGCATCGCATTGCAGTGCCATGAAATGGGGGGGGGGGGAGGGTGCCGTGAGTTGGACGAGGGACAGGGGGGCCCTTTGGGGGGGGGGGGCGGGGGGCCGACGCCTGTCCTGTCCCCCAGAGCCGCCGCAGAGTTCCGCCCACCGGACCGCCCGGGCCCAGTCCCCGTGTGCCCACGCCGTCCCCCCCCCCCCGCCGCAGGTCGCCGCGTGGCTGCGGAGGCACCAGGACAGGGCCCAGGACCAGTGCCGGCTGCTGACGGTGGCGTGGGCCCGGGGGGCGTTCTACCTCCTGCTGGGCGGCGCCCTGCTTGCGCTGGGGGGCGTGCCCTCCCTCCTGACGGGCCTGTGGATGATGGTCTGCGGCGCCATCTACGTCTACCGCCATTTCGACGACCCGCAGCCCCATCGCTCCGTCCGGTAGCCGGTCCGTCGCGCCGGCCACACGCCGCATCGTCGGCTCGGCGCTTTCGCGCCCCCCGCGTCCACTGCGTTTGTGGAGTGGCGCAGGCCAACGCGGAGGATGGGTTTGGGGCTCAGGGCGGAGGGGGTGGGGCCGGACCGTGGCCCCCACGTGCCTAAGCACGTCCCGCTCCGGCCCTCAGTCGCGCTCACGCGTGACCGCGTCGCGCTCGCCAGGGCCGGTCTTACTGAGCCCCCCCCCCCCCCCCCCGCCACACGTCGCCTGCTCATCCCACACCGCCCCCCCTCTTGTCATGCCAAACCCCCTCTCCCTCTCCGCCTCTCAGTGCCCTCTGCTGCCCGCATTCATCGGCGGTCTGACGGCCGAGAGGCACGCGGGCCATGCGGGGGCAGGACCACCGCCCCCGCAAGGCCCGACAACGCTGGGACCCGGCGTCCGGCGTTGCCGTCGTGAAGGTGGGGTCCCGTGTGGCCGTGGCAAACGCGCGCGCGCGCGCGCCATTTCCCGGCCCCCCTCCCCCTCCCCCTCCCCCGCAGTCCCCCTCAGCGCCGATGTGCGTCGTCCCACACACGCCCTTCCCCTCAAGAACGCAAGGGGGCCTTCCAGGCGTCGAGGCGGGACCCGCATTCAATCGGCAGCGCGTCGGTCGTGCCGCCCGCGACTCCCTCCCACGCCGGCGCCGGCCAACGAGCCGCACGTCGTCTCCCCCGCGGCCAATCAAGTTCGGGGGGTGCTCACCACCGCATCTGATGTGGGGACTGTACCGCGCGGGTGCCGCATCACCCGATGGACCCGCCAGTGACTGAGGGGGTGGGGGCACTTCTCTTTTCGTTGTCCGCCCGGTCCGCGCGAGAAGTGCCGCGTGCGCGACACTGCGCGTGCGGGGCCGACCCCCCTTTCCCGCGCCGTGTCCGTGCCACGCGCGCGCGATATACCGACGGTCACGGCCGTGCGGACCTGTGCCCATGTGCAACTGGACGTGGGGGAGAGGGCGCGGCTGCGGGACGGCGTGGCCGGTGCCTCCCGCAGCCCTCGTCTGCCCCTCGGACCCCCGAGTGACGTCCGCGTGGGGCTCGCCCGACCGCATGTGCGCTCCGCCCGCCGGCGCACCCAGGCCCAGAGGCACGGGAGCCCCACGTGCAGCCCCCCCCCCCCCCTCGGGTCTCGTGGACGTACGCGGAACCGACCCTCTGCAATGCTCCGCTGACGTTGTGCACGCGGCGCACCGTCCGCCCGGTCCGCGCGAGAAGTGCCGCGCGCGCGACACTGCGCGTGCGGGGCCCGAGGCCGACCCCCCCTTCCCGCGCCGTGTCCGTGCCACGCCGCGCAGTGCACCGCGGCGGACACGCGCCCCATCCCCCGTGCCACTGTGCCCGTTCCCTGTGCACTGGCCTCCACTGCACCGCAGCCCCGTCCGGGACGCTGCCGGAGGGGCGTGTCTGTGGGACGTCCCACTGTTCTGCGGTGCTGCAGCCCCCCCCCCCCCCCCCCGCCCCCAGCGAGAGGCTGACCCCCGTGCCACACGCGACCAGCCCCACCCCCCGCCCACGACCTGCACCGGGTCCGGAGCCGGAGCAGGACTGCCCCGGGGCTGCAGGGAGACACGCCCCCTCGTGCCCCCGGGACCGAGGGCCTCGAGACGAGGGGGGGCGTGTGGAGCCGGAGCGATGGTTTGGCCCGGGGGCTTCATGCGCCACGGCGATGCGGTCGCAGGCCCCGGGGGCCCGGATCGGCGTGCGGTGATGCGGGGCCCCCGGACGGGGCGCTGTGGGAGCGGGTGCCCGCCGTCACGGCGCACGCGCACTGTGCGCGTTCGACGCCTCCGCCGGGCCACACACGCGGGGGTACGATGCCCCTAATCACAACATCGGCGGCCACCCCCCGTCCCTCGCCGCCAATGAACGCGGGGCTCCTCCACAGCGGCACCAGCGCACCGCCGCCCCAAACGGCGGAGGATAGCACGGCCACCGTGCGCCCGCGTCGTTGTCCGTGCCTCCGGTGCATTGCCCATGTGCTCGTGGGGCGAGGGGGGGGTGCTCCGGTCGGGGGACACAGAGGGCCCGAGGTGCGCCCTGCGTCGCTTGGGGGGCGCCCCCGCTCCGTTCGCCGACAGTAAAGCCCCCCCCCATGCCCCCCCCCCCCTCCCCAAAGTCAAGGGGTTGTACGGGAGGTGGGGGGGCACCCCCCCCCCCCCCGAGGGCGGCAGGGGGGCCACATGTACTCCACGGCCCCGTGCGTTGCCCCCGAAATGGAAGGCGGCCAAGTCCGGGGGGTGTGCCACCGCCACCGACACCCACGCAACGGCGGTGCCTGGCCTCTGGACGCAGCCCCCCCCCCCCCCCCGAGGGATGTAGTAGAACGGCCGTTCACCGCAGGAGGGGGGGGGGGTAACCCCCCCCCCTCCTCCCATTCCAATGTTTGAGGCTGACAGCCAAACCTTTGCTTCAGCGCCTTCGGTGCCAAGAGGATTTACGCTTCAAAAGTTTTGGCACGCCTTCGGAGGGGACCATAGGGGGACCGAAGGAGGAAGGGGGGGTCCCAGCCAACACCCCCCCCCCCTCTTCAGACCCCCCCCCCTCTTCAGACCCCCCCCCCCTCTTCAGACCCCCCCCCTCTTCAGACCCCCCCCCCCCTCTTCAGACCCCCCCCCTCTTCAGACCCCCCCCTCCCCCTCACCCCCTTTCTAACACAGCCCTGCCTCCCACATCGCATCGTCCTGCATTGGCCATTCCCCTCGATGGTCCCCCCCCCGGGCGCCGGGGCACTCGCTGATAGTGGGTCGGGTACCGCCCGCTGGGTCGCATCCGGCGTCTCTGGTCGTATTTCCGTCGCCGTCCCGTCGGGTGTCTCGACCCAACGCCGTCGCACGGCCCCGGGCGAGCGGAGGGCACCGGCGAAGTCCCAAGAGTCCTCATTGCAGTTCCGCAGGGCGTTCGACTTCGCTGGGGGAAGTGTGCCCGCCGGATTGGCAGCGAAGGGTCCTGCGGCCAGCGGCCACCCTGCGTTCGCCGTTCAAAGGGGGGGGGCACAGACACATGGTGGCCCGTACTGTCCGTTTCATTTGCAATCACCCAACGAAGCCCGGTCGTCCGGCGATGGCCCCATGTCTGTGGGACGTCCCACTGTTCTGCGGTGCTGCAGCCCCCCCCCCCCCCCCGCCCCCAGCGAGAGGCTGACCCCCGTGCCACACGCGACCAGCCCCACCCCCCGCCCACGACCTGCACCGGGTCCGGAGCCGGAGCAGGACTGCCCCGGGGCTGCAGGGCGACACGCCCCCTCGTGCCCCCGGGACCGAGGGCCTCGAGACGAGGGGGGGCGTGTGGAGCCGGAGCGATGGTTTGGCCCGGGGGCTTCATGCGCCACGGCGATGCGGTCGCAGGCCCCGGTGGCCCGGATCGGCGTGCGGTGATGCGGGGCCCCCGGACGGGGCGCTGTGGGAGCGGGTGCCCGCCGTCACGGCGTCCGTCGATGGCCCCGTGGGAACCTCCTCCGCGGGTGCACGTCACGCCGCTTCCGAGGGCCACACCAACAGCGACAGATTCCCCCGAGGCAGGCGATGGGTGAACTCTCCGTGTCTTCTGCGGTGTCCACCAACCCCCCCATCGGGTGCCCTGGTCGAAAGAAGAACCAGACATGCCACTAGCGTCCGGCAGGGAAACTAGTGCTCAGTAGGAATCGGCCCCGTGCCAAAGGCCACTCAGTAATACCCGCCCCCTGGACCACCAGACCTCAGTAGGAACGTGCTGCGTCCAGCGTGTGGCTCAGTAGGACCCTGCTCCATCGGATCATGTCTGAGCCGGCAGACGCTAGTGGCAACTCTGAGAAGAGCCCGCCCGGGTGCCTTTTGGTACGCTTTCGGTGTTTGTCTGTTGAAAGGGGCGGGGTACAGTCTGGGGGTTTTGTGGTACACTTCTGGGGGCTTTGGGGTGCATTTCCGGGGAACCTTTTGGTATTTTTTGCTTTTTTTTTATCGATACGGTTGGGGGTATGGGGACGTTGGGGGAGCGGGTTCCGCACAGTTTGGAGGGGGGCGTTTGGGGGATCCACGTGCTGGGGGTTTGAAGCATGGGCAAGGCCCCCCTGGACGCCCCGAACGAAAGGTCCCGTGGCGATGTAGGCCATCCTGGTCCTGCCTGCTCCAGGGGCCTCAGGGCAGCGGGGGTTGTGTGGCCATTGTCCCCGTCGCGTTTTGCGGGATCCACGCCGAATCAGACTTTGTCGGATCCCGCACGTCGGCCAGTCCTCGGGCAACACACCACTTTGTGGGCCCCAGTCCTCCGCTTTTTCCTGCCCCCCCCCCCCACGTTGTCATTGGGGAGCGTCACGAACTGTCCCGCACGTTTTGCCATTGCTCCTTAACACTGTCACGCCGTTTTTGTTGTTGTGTACCCCCATGTCTTCGTACCGTTGCTCTTTGGCCAATCCCCTGAACAGGGAAATGCGGTTGGCCAGCCAAGGGGCAGGGCCTTCCCCTTTCTCCTCCTTCGTGATTTCTTTTACTGTATTCGAATGAAGGGGAAGATGTGTTTCTTTGGTGATATTTGCTTTTTTGCATCCACTGCGCTGTTTCTCAGGGATTTGCTGAACTTTTTTCCTTCAAAAAAGTATCAGTCTCGGTGAATGCGACCGAGACATCGCCTATGCAACGTGCAGGCGACCGTCATCTGGGATGGACAGCAACCACCGTCGACTGCAAAATGCAAAACCAAAACGCATTGTGGGCTGAGATCATACACAAACAGAAAACAGAAAACAGAAAAAGCAGAAAACAGCAGGGATTCATTTTAGGCGGAGGGGGCGGTGTGGATCTACCTGCAGAAAACAGAATCTGCCAATTGCTACCGAATGGGGTAGCTTCCTACTCGCCCACCCTACTACCCTTTGCCATTGCTGATGAAGGATCAAAATCATCAAAGTTGCCAGCCACCATGCATGCAACCGTCAGTGTTACGTACCACAGGGTTGAAATTGGCAAAGACCCCAGGTAGTATATTTATAATGAGATTGTACTCTGATGATCAGAGATTCAGAGTGTCATGAATGATTAAGTTGCCTAACAGCCAGATGCACACATGACGACTATATTCACTAAGAAACGAAAAACCACAGTACTACAAACTAAAACGGAGCAAAACTCTTCAGAATATTGGCCAGTTTAGTGGATCTGTGCAACAAAGTAGACATCGGATGTACAAGGGAACATTTACAAGGCACTTTGAAACCGAAGTAAATTCTTTGCATAAATAGTGACAACAAAGGACATGTCATGTTCTGTCAATGTTTGTAACTGGCAGGCTATTAGAGAAAATGGTTTCGAAAGGTCCAAAAACCCAGGAAGAAAACTGAAAAACTGGAACATAATGAAAGATCCTTCCATATTATTTCACAAAACCATTATTCTGCTGGAAAACACCCTTAGAAAGGGCCATTAAAGGTAGAGTTGTTGAGAAAAGAAGGAAAAGAAGAACAAACTCTCAGTAGTAGTGCACAGAGGAGACCAAAGGCATACAACAGGTGGTGAAAACTACCAGATCAGAGAGCTAAGGGCTGGGCTTACAGTGGCCAACACCCTAGGACCAATCTTAGTCATACTGATACAGGAAGCCATGGCAAGGTAACAAATAGTCAGAGAGAAAAAGGCTCCAAGTGCATGTGAACAACAAATTTGTCTGGTTAACTTGTCTGAGTGAAAAGGGATTGTCCTTGGTGCATGACATGCTCTTGAAAACATAATGACTCGATTCACTCAAGGGGGGGGGGGGGGATTAGTGCTGGAAGAAACCCTGTTTGGAGAAATTTAGTACGGCCAATTCTGGCGCAATTTTCCCCATCATTTTTAACAATTGTGGCGCAATTTTTCCCATACTTTTTTTTGGACATCAAGTCCTCTTTGTGCCCTGCTCTGCAGGCTTTCATTGAAAGGAACGTATATGAACAGTACACCACCTGGACCCGAGCAAACTCGACCCTCATCACAGCTTTTCTTCAAGTGGTGTCCCCCTCAATAAGGAGAGCCCACCTTAGGCCTTGCCCTTCACCATGGAAAAGGGTGGCGCAATTTTCTCCATCACTTTTAACAATTGTGGCGGAATCTTTCCCCCGCGGAATTCTTCCGGGCAAAAAATTTCCCATACTAAATTTCCCCCCCGCCCTGTACGAGATAATCGGCCAACATCCGGCATAGAAGAGAAGCATCGCCAAAATCAAACTAACGAAAGATCAACAAAATCCAAGAAGCTTGTCATTCATCCAAATGAATACAATCGTATCAGGTGTTTGTGCAGCGCAAAGCGCCCAAGTCGACGTCTGACTACGGGCTTCACGACAATATACAACTAGGCAAACAAATCTCATCAGCCACTGCAGCAGGATCCCGTTCATTGGCTTCTTGTGATGATGAATGGGTTCATTGTTTCCCAGATCTTACATACAAACGGACTCAGCTCCTTGTGATCCATGCGTGTTGCCTCTTGCAGCAAGCGTTGGAGGTTGGCAGCGCTTGGTGCAGGTCCACAGCCTTCCACAAAGGAACCAAGGCTTGCAAAGGCTTCCGCTCAGTGCCTTCTCTGTGCATTCCTCTGTGGCATTTTGAAGACTGCTCGTGAAACCCCGTGCCCACGCCTTCCAATCATTGTGACTTTTCAACCGGTAGTAGATGTCCAGGAAGGTTTCCACGGTGTGCCACATCTCTTCTGAGGTCTTGCATGCCAAGTCCGCATTTTAGTAAGTGCTATGATGTGTTTTCTCAAAGGTGTTCACCTTTCCATCATTCTTGGCTGCATTGGAGAGGACCTTCACCATGTTGTGACGCTGCACCCGACGAGATTTGTGCACCCGGTTCAACGCATCCCCAACGATGCGAGCCCCTCCCTGCTTGTCCCCGCTACTGCAAAAAGGCGCCTATTGGCGTCTGACATGCTCTGTCTTGTTTGACGTTCCAACTGACGAGGATTCTGACACTCGGAAACCGCGTTGTGCCCGTTCGTCTTGCAATTGTGTGTGTGTCTGTGTCTGTGTGTGTGCCTGTGTGTGTGTTTCTGTACCTGTGTCTGTTTCTGTGTCTGTTTGTGTGCACGCATGCGTGTGTGTCTGTGCCTGTGCCTGTGTGTTTGTGTCTGTGTCTGTGTCTGCAGTTGGCTGAGTAAGTGTGCCTCTGCTCATTCATTTGTTGCGTGTCCCCAGCTGCGGGAGAGAAGCCTTCTTGGTGGGTATTGTTGGTGCATCAGTTTCACGCTTGTAGCAACGATCAAATTGTCAGCACTGGAATTTGGACATCCGCTTAATGCAGAAATTTCCAGCTTGCAATGACACTTCCTTCAGCCGGCTCCAGGTGCATACTATCGGCCCAACAACTGGTTGATTATTTGGCCCAAGGGGGAGCGGCACGCACCATGCATCTTTTTTCTTTTTGGATAATTTACTTGACCCCATTGTTCTGCTTTGCTGTTGCCCCGTGAGGTGCCGTGTTGCTGAGCTGGTGCCCCAATTCACCCTGCATGCCATGAGGGTGGCATTGTACATATTATCCCTTGGACTATAGCTCAGCAACGCAATGTCTTTGTCTTGGCTTCGGGCCACCATGCGCGCACCATGCACCCGCTCCCACCAAGATCTGCCCATTTAACTACAGTGATGGTGTAATGAGATTGGTCTCTCCAATAGTAGGCTACTGTTTCCGAGCACGCGTCGGCACACGTCTTGCACCCAGCTCCCCCTGCGAACGTGATTATGGAATGAGTCACGAGTGCAAGTGGTGGTGTCAATGGCACGCCCAGACTTGCACGATTGGATACCCTCAAACTGCTCACCATCCTCCTCCATCTCAATGAGCTCGCTCTGGTTAGGACGGAGTATTCGAGAATTTCATTGACATCAGGCCCAGAATCTACTGCCACTGGGGGTGCAGATGCGGAATTAAACTTTTTCAGGTGAAGTCAACGGCCTACGACCTTTGCACAGCCCCAAACCAAGAGATCATCTTTTGCGTGGGGTTGCATTCTAAGTATACACTAAGGGCGGCAAGCTAATTCTGTTTCTCACCCTTGAGAACCCAAAAGGTTTGCTGTTGCATTTCAAGAGGAGTGTAGTCGGAGGGCAGCCAAGTTTCCCCAGCAGCTGCAAGGCCCAATCTGGTAGCAAAGAAGAAGATTGAACAAGGAAGGAGGAGATGTTGGGTTCGTCGCTGGAAGCGCTCCGCTAGAACCCCCCCCTTTAGGCACAAATTTCTTAGCTACCCATACAAAAGATGTTGCCTTGACCCAATGATCCCCCCATCGTCTTCCCCTATGACCCCGTGGGGATGTTCTTGCAATGCATGGGCACTGCGTGCAGTGCCCATGCTATGAAACCTAGCTCAGGGGGAAAGGGAGGAACCCACCCTGCATTTATGCAGGCGTCACAAGGGTCTTCATATCCTTGGTGGTTGTTGGGCGTGGCCAAGCGCAATTTGCTGTTGTGGGAGTGTGTTGGAAAATGGTGGCAGCCTTCTGGGGACATAGGCATTCTGGCTTGACCCGATTGGGACCCAACTTGTAGCAATATGTTGCACTATGTGGGCCGTTACTGATAAGCCATGCTACTGATTCGCGACGATCCGAGACTGTGGATGTGGGGTTCAAGTGCGAGCTCGTACAGAGAATCCACAATGGACATTGTTTCCTTGAGATAGCAAGGCATTGGCCATGAAGGTTGGAATCCGGTTAGGAGTGTGTAACAACCAAGCTGCCGAATTGTTGCCTTGCAAGTGTATAGGATGTCCGATGATTCCCCATCATCATAATCTAGCATCCACCTATAGCAGAGAACCTGCCGCAAAACCGGGTGAAAATGGGATGAAATGGCTGAAAATGGGTGAAAATGCCTCTAGTGTATGTGCCATCCCAGGGAGGATGATGTGAAGGAGTGTGCCAGAAGGGGTGCGGGGATCCGGCGCAAGAATGGGATCAAAAAAGGTGCTGAAATCCCGCAAGAAGGGGTCTCAAGCGGGGCTTCTCGCAATTTTTTGCATACTCAAATGCTCTACAGGGTCAGGGTCACTGCGAACGGTCCGGATTTGTAGTAGCAAGGGGGAATGCCCTGCACGCAGTGTCCACGCAGTGCACACACGGTGCAAAGTTTTGTATGTCGGCAACTCCTTGAACCCTAGTTTTGACCCCTTTTCACAAGCTGTTGTTGTTCCATAATAGGGTTTCTGGGCTTCTTGTGCATTGAGGATGTGGCACATTTGAGTTGCAACGAAGTACCACATCCTTGGCTTTTAATGGTGCCACCTCTTCAGTGATACACGGCGTTTGTGTGCAATATAGTGGTGTACACCAGTCTCCAAGGTTTCCATGTGAAGCACATGGCGCAACTCTTGTTTTGATGCACGTGCCTTTTGTAGCAACCAACCACGCATTGAGGTTTTCACCTGCACCTTAAATCGGTGGTGCCGATGTTCAGCGGGCAAACTGGGAAATAAATCTCATGTGCGGTATTTGGTCAGGAAGTAGACAGTCCAATGGACCCATGGGGTGGGTTCCCACCCGTACTTGTGCCAACATACCGCTATGCTTTTGCACAACATTTTGGCAGAGGCCACTTCAGGGTCCCACACAAGTTCCTTCTTGCACCATAAGTTTTGAAGTGCAAAAACTTCAGGTAAAAAAAACGGCAACAAGAACACATATACACAAGCCATTTGACAAAACATTGTGAAAATGGGTGTGAAGGGTTGTGGCAAGGCATTGTTGAAATGTGGGTCCGTCCCCAAAAGGTTTTGCAGTGCTGGTATCAAAAGGTTCCCTCCCTAGTTTTCAAGGGAGGAGCTCTTTGCACCCCACGGCAGGAATAGACCAGGCCTTGTGCAACAAATCAGCCCAAATTTCATGGAAATCTCGCGCCATTGCACGCTAGCCCACCACGCCAACTAACCGCTTTGCAATATCATCAAACAATCGCTTTTTGACAGCATTGGTGACACAGCAAGCACCACGGACCACATCCCCCACACAACAATCCTTTTCTTTTGGACTGACTCCAGAAGTTTCTAGAGTACTCAAGACAATTCTGGGAAACATAGGCGACTCTAGCATATGATACAGTGGATCCCCGCAATGCAATCCCCCACACAACACTCTGTCTTGGTGCTCTGCAAGAATGAGCCCCATTGAACGTTCACAAGGACATGATCAAGTGGGGGGAATATGGTCAAATCCTCACAACATCAAGATTGGCCTCCTCCATTGGTGATTGCCATACACGCTCCATCTCCAAAGAGGAACACCAACTGCCAACGCTCGCCATCAATGAACATTGTGGATTGATCATTGCGTTGGCTGATGTCATAGGTTCTCAAACAACTTGCATTATCTAGGCCATCCATACACCACCCCATTAGATGGTGCATGTCATTGGCTGGTATCATGGGGAGCTGCTTGCTGTGTGGATTTGTGTCCTCCTAGCTAGCGCACCTCTACATGCATCCTGCACTTGATCTCAGAATCTAGTACCAAGATGGTACAGGGTGGTGTGTGTAGCCTAGGGTGGTGGGTGTAGCCTCACCTTGATAGTGCTCGCTATCCATTGCCCTAGAGCCACCTCCTGTGATCATCATCATTATCACGCTTTGAAAAGAATCGATAGGTCTTGGAGGTTGTTTATTTTTTTTTTGACAAAGCTGCAATAGTTCTGCAATAGTTCTGCAGCAGTACGAGTCAATCTCGAGATCTAAGTACACTCTCAGAACATACCATAGCTTCTTCCCCTGTCTTCCCCTGTCTTCCCCTGTTTAGTGGATGGGATGGCACTCCTCTTGGTGCTTCTTCTATTGTCACCTTGTAATCGCAGTGGACCACACTCTTCAACCACTTGTCGCACCAGCGCCATGTTTCAACACCCTCCCAACAGCCAAAAAGTTGAGCCATTTAAGTGGCGATCAAAGCTGACCTAGATAAAGTACAGTGTAGCAGCTGAATGTGCTGTCGCCCTCACAATGATGAAAATGCGCGCCAGCCAGCAGTATGGCTTGAAGAGGAAGGGTGCTTTGCGGTGGTGCAGGTCAAATAGCTGTAACCAAGCAATTGCAGGCCCTCGGTCAATGTGGAGCATGAAAGCGAAGTCCCGGGTCAGTGCCCGACGAAACTTCTGATGACCCTGGTGAGTAGTTGGGGCGTGAGGGGACCCATTCCCTTTGTTGTTCAGTTGCCTATCCGCTCGATGATCCATGTTGCGTGACGTGCTTTTCAGATCATCATTCAGCAGGTTGGTGCTCGACGTGCTATAGTATGGGTGCTGTGGTCAGCCTCTCAGTTCAGCAGTCCCCCCTCCCGAGTTGCCACATGTAATTGAGCAGTACGATCCGAGTGAGGTGCAGCGCGGTTTGATTGATGGGATGGCTCGTTACGTTTCGGGTCCTCCTTTCGTTTTGGTGCTGCACCGCCGCGGTCTATGCAAGCTCCCCATGCAATCCCTTGCACGGGTCTTGGGTTCGCCAGCCCTTGAAGCAACCCATCAACTTCACGGAGCTGGGGTACGGCTGCCTTGACGCGCCTGCGACCAATCGGTATCGCCGTAAGTCTTGTCGTGCGCGCTGGCGCCTGGCGCCAGAACGAAATTAAAAGATAAGTAAAACACGACGAAAGTATTTTCTAAACAGCTGAAATTAAAGGAAATTAACATAAAAAACGCTTAGGCCAAAAAGCGCGCTGCGAAACGCGTAAAAACGCGACGAGAAATTTTTCGACGTGAAATAGGTGAATAGTTAGCGCCGTAACAGCCGTAACGCTCGTAGGACCCTAACGCCGTCCCTCTCGTCGCCTAAGTAGCCGTAGGCGCAAAGAAAAACGCGTCGCGAGCAGCGCGTAAAACTCGAAAAGTTTTTCTAAGCCGCCGCGTCCCTTCGCCCTGCTTCCCTTCCTTTTCTTTCCTTCTCCATGCACCTACCTCCCCTCCCTCCTGCCCACCCTCACCCCTTTTCATCAGCTTAGGCGACCGGCCCTGGGGAAAAAGCGGTCAACCCCTAGCAAGCAAGACCACCATCTTCGCGGTCGCGTGGCAACACGTAAGTCAGAAAATTCACCTTGGTATTGCTGCTTGCCTGCGTGCGTGAGTTGCGTAGAGTTTGATTTTCTAAAGAGAAACATTTTAATTTTTGGTTTTCAGAAAGTTTTCAAAGGCACCAGCAGCGCAGACAACCGCACAGCACAGCCAACCAGCACAGCACCGCAGGGCAGCACGGCACCGCAGGACACGGCACAGGGCGCAGGACACCACAGGACAACGCACAGCACAGCAAGACACCAGGACACACCAGAGCAGCACCACCACACCGCAGAACGCCCAGGGAGACACCACAACGCACAGGGACACGCCACAGCACGGGGCACCAACAACAGCGCAGACCACACTGGCGCCGCACGACAGGCCGCAGGAGGGCAAAGCAAACACAAACAGCACCACAAAACGACAGCAGAGCACGACAGCACAGCACCACACGACAGCACAGCGCCACAGCACACGACACAGGGAGGCAGGGCACCACAGCCAGCACAACAAGGCACCGCAGCGCACAGAGCGGAGAAGACAGGGAACGCACCGCACGAGGAAAAGAGCACCACAGCACGCAGACACCACCACCGAGCAAAAAACAGCACAGCCAACCAACAGCACAACACAGCACAGCACGACAGCCCACAGGAGGGCAAAGCAAGCCCCAACAGCAGCGCAACACGACAGCAGAGCACAACAGCACAGCACCACGCGACAGCACAGCACCACAGAACACGACACAGGAAAGCAGGGCACCACAGCAAACCACACCAACCACAGGGAAGCAGACCACGCGGCCAGATAGGGACACCAACACCGAAACACGCCACCAGCAAACAACCACGGGCCAACAGACCCAACACCGCACCACGGCACACCACAGGAAACAGCACAACACACAGCAGCGCACCACAGCACCAGGCGCCAGCAACAGCACGCACCACACGAACAGCACAACGCGAGCGCACCAGCACAGCGAAGCACAGCACCGCACAGAGCGGAGAGCACAGGGAACGCACAGCACAGCACCCCGGGACACACACAGCACAAAGCAGAGCGGCGAACAACAGCACGCACCACCGCGCCACGACAAAACACACAAAGCACAGAGCACACAGCGCGGGGGAACACCGCAAAACACAGCGCCGCAGAGCACAGGGCCCCAGGGCGACGGGCAGCGCCAGGGGGCACGGCGCAACAAGCAGCGGCACCAAACGAGCGCAACACAGCACACGACAGCACAACAACGGGCGACACAACCCGCAGCAGCACGGCGCAGCACCGCACCCAGGGACGCACAGCACAACAGGGCACACAGCACCGAGCGGCAGCGACGAAAACCGCGAGACACAAAGGGGGGGGGGGACGCAACCACCAGGGAGCAGCCAACAGCCAGGCGGAAAGCACGAAAGAGGGACAAGCGCACGGAGAGCCGAGAAGCGGCAGGCCAACAAAGCAAACAACGCAAGCGCCGAGGCCCAGGGCACCCGGGGCCGGAAACCAGAGAAAGCCGGAGACAACAGAAGCGCACAGAGGAAGAAAAAGAAGCAGAAAAAAAAAAAACAGCCAGGCACCAAGCGGGAGCGACGAAAACCGCGAGACACAAAAGGGGAGGGGGGCGGGAGAGCAACCACCAAAGAGCAGCCAACGGCCAAGCGGGAGACACAAACCAGGCGCGAGCGCACGGAGAGCCAGGCAGCAGGAGGCTGAAAAAAAAAAAAACAACCAAAACACAGCGCCAGGGCAACAAGGAACGGCAACAGCAGCGAGAGAGAGCGGGGCAACCCCAGCCCGAAGGGGGCCGAGCAAAGCAGAAAGACAAAGCGGCCAAAGGAAAAGGTGAGGCGCACCAGAACGCGCCCGGGAGGCCGGCCCGCCCGACCCGGCCAAGCAAAGCACGCACACGAACACACACGCACACCAACGCGCCAGCGGACCCCAGCCAGGAGTGGCGGGGACTGCCCACCACCACCGGCAGCGAAACCCAGCCAGGAGTGGCGGGGAGTAGCACACAGGAACCTCCGCCAGGAGTGGCGAGGGACCCCACCAACACACCACAGACCACACACCACAGACCACCGCCGCCAGCGGACCCCAGCCAGGAGTGGCGGGGACCGCCCACCACCACCGGCAGCGAAACCCAGCCAGGAGTGGCGGGGAGTAGCAAACAGGAACCTCCGCCAGGAGTGGCGAGGGACCAACCACACCACACACCAACCACAACCCCACCAACACACCACCGCCACACACCACACACCACACACCACCGCCGCCAGCGGACCCCAGCCAGGAGTGGCGGGGACCGCCCACCACCACCGGCAGCGAAACCCAGCCAGGAGTGGCGGGGAGTAGCAAACAGGAACCTCCGCCAGGAGTGGCGAGGGACCAACCACACCACACACCAGCCACAACCCCACCAACACACCACCGCCACACACCACACACCACACACCACACCCCCACGCCGCCAGCGACACCCAGCCAGGAGTGGCGGGGAGAGGCACACAGGAACCATCGTCAGGCGTGGCGAGGGACCAACCACACCACACACCAGCCACAACCCCACCAACACACCACCGCCACACACCACACGCCACACAACACACACCACACACCACCGCCGCCAGCGAACCCCAGCGAGGAGTGGCGGGGACCGCCCACCACCACCGGCAGCGAAACCCAGCCAGGAGTGGCGGGGAGTAGCACACAGCGACCGCCGCCAGGAGTGGCGAGGGACCAACCAGACCACACACCAGCCACAACCCCACCAACACACCACCGCCACACACCACACACCACACACCACCGCCGCCAGCGGACCCCAGCCAGGAGTGGCGGGGACCGCCCACCACCACCGGCAGCGAAACCCAGCCAGGAGTGGCGGGGAGTATCGAACAGGAGCCTCCGCCAGGAGTGGCGAGGGACCAACCACACCACACACCAGCCACAACCCCACCAACACACCATCGCCACACACCACACACCACACACCACACACCAACGCCGCCAGCGAAACCCAGCCAGGAGTGGCGGGGAGAGGCACACAGGAACCACCGCCAGGCGTGGCGAGGGACCAACCACACCACACACCAGCCACAACCCCACCAACACACCACCGCCACACACCACAAGCCACACACCACCGCCGCCAGCGAAGCCCAGCCAGGAGTGGCGGGGACCGCCCACCACCACCGGCAGCGAAACCCAGCCAGGAGATGCGGGGAGTAGCACACGGCGACCGCCGCCAGGAGTGGCGAGGGACCAACCACACCACACACCAGCCACAACCCCATCAACACACCACCGCCACACATCAGAACACCACACACCACCGCCGCCAGCGGACCCCAGCCGGGAGTGGCGGGGACCGCCCACCACCACCGGCAGCGAAACCCAGCCAGGAGTGGCGGGGAGTAGCACACAGGAACCTCCGCCAGGAGTGGCGAGGGACCAACCACACCACACACCAGCCACAACCCCACCAACACACCACCGCCACACACCACACACCACACACCACCGCCGCCAGCGGACCCCAGCCAGGAGTGGCGGGGACCGCCCACCAACACCGGCAGCGAAACTGAGCCAGGAGTGGCGGGGAGTAGCACACAGGAACCTCCGCCAGGAGTGGCGAGGGACCAACCACACCACACACCAACCACAACCCCACCAACACACCACCGCCACACACCACACACCACACACCAACGCCGCCAGCGGACCCCAGCCAGGAGTGGCGGGGACCGCCCACCACCACCGGCAGCGAAACCCAGCCAGGAGTGGCGGGGAGTAGCACACAGGAACCTCCGCCAGGAGTGGCGAGGGACCAACCACACCACACACCGCCGCCACACACCACACACCACACACCACCGCCGCCAGCGGACCCCAGCCAGGAGTGGCGGGGACCGCCCACCAACACCGGCAGCGAAACCCAGCCAGGAGTGGCGGGGAGTAGCACACAGGAACCTCCGGCAGGAGTGGCGAGGGACCAGCCACACCACACACCAACCACAACCCCACCAACACACCACCTCCACACACCACACACCACACACCACCGCCGCCAGCGGACCCCAGCCAGGAGTGGCGGGGACCGCCCACCACCACCGGCAGCGAAACCCAGTTAGGAGTGGCGGGAAGTAGCACACAGGAACCACCGCCAGGAGTGGCGAGGGACCAACCACACAACACACCACCGCCACACACCACACACCACACACCACCGCCGCCAGCGGACCCCAGCCAGGAGTGGCGGGGACCGCCCACCAACACCGGCAGCGAAACCCAGCCAGGAGTGGCGGGGAGTAGCACACAGGAACCTCCGCCAGGAGTGGCGAGGGACCAACCACACCACACACCAGCCACAGAGCGAGCGCCAGCCGAGGGAAGACAAAGGGGGGAACAGCCAGGCCGCCCCCCCCCCGCAAAAAAAAAAGAAAAGCAGCCCACAGCCACCAAACCGCCCGCCAACAACACAAAAGGCAGCCAAACCCCCCGGACAGGGGGCACCGAAGACAGGACCCCCAAAGAGGCACAGGGGGACCACCCAGCCAAAACCGGCAACACCAAGCTAGGAACAGCGGCCCACCGGGAAAAGGGGCACTGAAACAAGCAGACACACACCATGAAAAAAAAAAAAACGCCAGCAGCCCAGCCCGAAAGAAAGGGCATGTGGGGAGAGACCACAAGGCCCAGGACAGGGACACCCAGCAACCGGAAAAAAAAACAAACAAGCGCAAAAAACACGCCCCGACAACCGAGCCAAGAAGGGCGGGGCACAGCTGAGACCCCGGCCCAGCACGCACGCCCACACCGCACACCGGAACCGGAAACGGCGGGGGGCAAGCGAAACGCGCACGAAACCAAACACGTCCCAAAAGTGGGCCGACACCAAAGCCCAACCACGAACACCACAAACAGCCTGCAAAAGAGGGACAACACCACAAACCGAGCCCAAACACACCCACCCAAGACCCCAGCCACGACTGGCAGGGGTTAACAAAATCCACACCCAACCGCAACCCGGACCCAACCACAAACGCAAGCCAACAGTAGGAAACCCAGTGCCCACAGCCCGGGCACTGAGGCAGCCCGAGCCATGCAGGTGACCCGGCCAAACGAGATCCGGGGACCGGGGGTAAGGCTGCATCCTAAGGCCTGCGCTGCTTTGGGACTCGAGGCGGAGCGTGCGACACCCAAGCGCCTCGGAACCCAAGTACCAAGAACATGCATGCATGCCTTGGGAACGGGATACGCCAGGAAGTCCGGTGAACCTCTAGGGTTCCGCCCAAAGGAGGGGACGTGCGCAAGCACGGGGGCACACCCTCCCGGCGAGACAAGCATGTCACGCCGGCGGCGATCAGCCCTCCCGGTGTAGCCCGGGGCCGCTTGGTTGGGGGCCAACAGTCAGGTCTAGCGGGATTCAAGCCGCCTCCCCTCTTCACGCGCGGAGCCTCTTCCTGTTCGTCACAGGGGCGACGCCAGGGGGAACCATGGGAAGCCTCTCCACGACCGAGTGCACCTACCCACCTACCTACCTCCTCCTTCCTTGTTCCCCTCAATCTTCTTCTTTGCTACCAGCTTGGGCCTTGCAGCTGCTGGGGAAACTTGGCCCCCCTCCGACTACACTCCTCTTGGTGCTTCTTCTATTTTCACCTTGTAATCGCAGTGGACCACACTCTTCAACCACTTGTCGCACCAGCGCCATGTTTCAACACCCTCCCAACAGCCAAAAAGTTGAGCCATTTAAATGGCGATCAAAGCTGACCTAGATAAAGTACAGTGTAGCAGCTGAATGTGCTGTCGCCCTCACAATGATGAAAATGCGCGCCAGCCAGCAGTATGGCTTGAAGGGGAAGGGTGCTTGGCGGTGGTGCAGGTCAAATAGCTGTAACCAAACAATTGCAGGCCCTCGGTCAATGTGGAGCATGAAAGCGAAGTCCCGGGTCAGTGCCCGACGAAACTTCTGATGACCCTGGTGAGTAGTTGGGGCGTGAGGGGACCCATTCCCTTTGTTGTTCAGTTGCCTATCCGCTCGATGATCCATGTTGCGTGACGTGCTTTTCAGATCATCATTCAGCAGGTTGGTGCTCCACGTGCTATAGTATGGGTGCTGTGGTCAGCCTCTCAGTTCAGTAGTCCCCCCTCCCGAGTTGCCACATGTAATTGAGCAGTACGATCCGAGTGAGGTGCAGCGCGGTTTGATTGATGGGATGGCTCGTTACGTTTCGGGTCCTCCTTTCGTTTTGGTGCTGCACCGCCGCGGTCTATGCAAGCTCCCCATGCAATCCCTTGCACGGGTCTTGGGTTCGCCAGCCCTTGAAGCAACCCATCAACTTCACGGAGCTGGGGTACGGCTGCCCTGACGCGCCTGCGACCAATCGGTATCGCCGTAAGCGTGTGATGACGTTTCCCCCAAAGACAGAGGCCTGGTTTTGTTTGGACCCAGAAAACATCGCGTCCGCTTTGACCGCTTTTGAGACGCGCTTCGTTCCTGATGACACTGAATGCGTCCTTCCAACTCCACCATTTGTGGAAGCGCTGGGGGACCGTGAGGTGGTATTTTATGGTGATTCCCTGACTGAGCAGCATGTGTGGGACTTTTGTTGCTTCCTCTGGCCGCACATCACCGCGTTCCAGTTCGTGGCACACAAGCGGCGGGTCCACGCCACTCTCCGCACCCAAGGGACCCTCCGCTCCGTTTACTCTGCAAGTCTTCATTTCACTGCGAATTGTAAAGAGACGTCGACGGTCAACACTACAATAGCACATGCGTTTTGGGAAGAGCCGTTTGAGACAGCGAGCGTTGTGATCGTGAATAGCGGGGCCTGGTGGCAGCGGTACTTCAACACCTGCTACGACTGGTTGGTCCAGCAGGTGACGGCCCTCGTCACTGCGCTGGTGCAGTACTTGGCCACACAGTTCCGCGGGTACTGGCTCGTCCGCTCTCAGAATCATGGCCATTACAACTGCAGTCAGTACTCCGGCTCCGGCGCGCGCAACGTGCCGTCTGTGCTGCGGAATGCGTCCGCCAGTGACAACCCGTATGGCTTGTGGTTCACGGGCCTTGTCAACGGGATCTGGCGGGCCGCCCTCGCGCACTACGACGGGACCGACAGCTGGGTCCATGTATCTGCGCTGGACGTCCGCCCGGACGGGCACATCTTCTTCGGAAAGAGGCTCCCGGGGCCCCGCCGCGCGCTGGAACGAGACCTCCGGTCCGAGGACTGCCTCCATTATTGCATGCCAGGGCCCATACGGCTCTGGACCCTCGCCACCATCGCGGCCCTCGGCCCGTTCCTGTTGCAGCCCCACGCAAACAACAGCAACGGCTTCCGCACGCCACTTCGGAGTGCAGCGCCCCAAGACCAAAGGAGGGGGGTGGGGTCCCAGGCCATCCACCCACCCCCCCCCTAGACCCCCCCACCCTCCTTCAGCGCACGCCAGACCCGCACCGAACGTTGCCTTCAGGTCGCCTCTGTGGTGCGGCCGTCGAGGTCTGAGGTTTGAGGTTTGATTTTGCGGGTACTAGACGTCTTTCGGCCCCGGGGGGCCACCTGGTCGGGCCAGGTGATATCCTCCCCACCGGGTCCTAGTGGGGGGCCCTCCAAGACGCACCTCCTGCCTGGTGGCGGAGTCCCCCGGGTTCACAGGGCTCGGAGTCCCGTCCCTCCCCGGCTTCCCCGTTTCGCCACTGCCCGGTCAGTGCATCAATTCGCAGCCGTGGCTGCGGGCGCTTACCCACTGCGTCGCCCCCCTAATGCGTGGTCGCCCAGGGCGCCGGCGCCGCCAGGCCCGTGCTACTGGCTTGTCGCCAGTGGGACCCCCTTGGGCTGGCGCGGAGGCTGCCTAGTGTGCCTCTACTGCCTCGGCGGGTGCAGTGCCCCGTCCGTGTGTGCGCGGCGCTCGCGGCCGGTACGGGTGGCTCGGGCCGGTACCTGGTGTTGTGTCTCTCCCGTTTCCCCCATCCCGCCCCGCGTGTCCCGCGCTGGGTGTGGCGGGCCGTCCCGTCCGGGAGTCCCTTACCCTTGCTGGCTGGTACGCCGTTCCACGCGGTCTGTGCGTTCCGCGAGCTCGGTCCGGTTGCCCTTCTGGTAGTCCCCGCGTGCCATTTGCGTGTGTGTGCGCCCGCGCTCCCGCGATGTCCGCTTCCCCCCCCCTGGGTGGTGTGGCGTGCGCACCTCGCGCGGTCCCGGCACTGGGCGCTGGTAGGGGCGTTCCACGTGGTCTGTGCCCCTCCGCGTGTCCTGTCCCGGTCCCTTGCTCCGTCTGGCGGCCTTGGGGGGGGGCAGTCCGGTTCTGGTTCCCCCCTACCTGGCTTGGGGCTTTTGTTGCGAGGGGCGTCTGAGGTCACGCGCTCCCCCTCCCCAGACTGCCCGCCCACTGGGCGGGCTGTTGGGGTCCGCTACCCACGTGCTGTGGGCGCAGGTGTGTGGGTGTGGGGGCCCAACACTGTCCCCTTGGCCTGCATCCCCTGTGCGGGCTGCGTGCCGCGGGGGTGGTGTGGTGGGGGGCCGTCCCCGGCAGGGGGTTGCCTGCCACTGTTGTGAGGGGCGTCTGGTGTCAGGCGCTGTCCCTCCCCCGACCGCCCGTCCTCTGGGGCGGGCAGCAGGGGTACCGCGCCCCATGTGTTCCGGGTGCAGTCGGTGCGGGCGTGGGGACCCAGCACCGGTTCCACAGCGTGCGCCCTTGCGGGCCGGCATTGCTCGCTGTGGGGGTGGCGGAAGGGCGTCCCCGGGGGGGGTGCCTTCCACCGTTGTGAGGGGCGTCTGAGGTCAGGCGCTCCCCCTCCCCCAACTGCCCGCCCACTGGGCGGGCTGTTGGGGTTCGCCACCCACGTGCTGTGGGCGCGGGTGTGTGGGTGTGGGGGCCCTACACTGTCCCCTTGGCCTGCGTGCCCTGTGGGGGCTGCGTGCCGCGGGGGTGGTGGGGGGCCGTCCCCGGGGGGGCTGGCCTGCCACCGCTGTGAGGGGCGTCTGGTGTCAGGCACTGTCCCTCCCCCGGCCGCCCGTCCTCTGGGGCGGGCAGCTGGGTTTCCGTGACCCGTGTGTCCCGGGTGCGGTCGGTGCGTCCGTGGGGACCCAGCACCGGCCCCACAGCGTGCGCCCTTGCGGGCCGGCGTTGCTCGCTGTGGGGGTGGCGGAAGGGCGTCCCCGGGGGGGGTGCCTTCCACCGTTGTGAGGGGCGTCTGAGGTCAGGCGCTCCCCCTCCCCCGACTGCCCGCCCACTGGGCGGGCCGTTGGGGTCCGCCACGCACGTGCTATGGGCGCGGGTGTGTGGGTGTGGGGGCCTAACACTGTCACCCTGGCCTGCATGCCCTGTGGGGGCTGCGTGCCGTGGGGGTGGTGGGGAGCCGTCCCCGGGGGGGTTGGCCTGCCACCGTTGTGAGGGGCGTCTGGTGTCAGGCGCTGTCCCTCCCCCGGCCGCCCGTCCTCTGGGGCGGGCAGCCGGGGTTCCGCGACCCGTGTGTCCCGGATGCGGTCGGTTCGGGTGTGGGGACCCAGCACCGGCCCCACGGAGCGCGCCCTTGCTGGCCGGCGTTGCGCGCGGTGCGGGTGGCAGAAGGGCGTCCCCGGGGGGGCCGCCGTCCGCCGTTGTGAGGGGCGTCTGCGGTCAGGCGCTCCCCCTCCCCCGGCTGCCCGCCCTCTGGGCGGGCTGCCGGGGCCCACTACCCGATGGCTTTGGGTGCGGGGGGGTGCGGGCGTGGGGACCCGCCACCAACCCCACAGCGCGCGCTCTTGCGAGCTGGCTTTGCGCGCTGTGGGGGCGGCACGATGGCGCCCGGGGGGGGCGCCTCCTGCCTGGGTGTGGGGCGTCCGGGGTCGGGCGCTCTCCGACCCCCGACTGCCCGCCCTCTGGGCGGGCTGCCGGGGCCCACTACCCACTGGCTGTGGGTGCGGGGGGGTGCGGGCGTGGGGACCCATCATCAACCCCACAGCGCGCGCTCTTGCGTGCTGTGGGGGCGGCATGAGGGTGCCCGGGGGGGGCGGCTCTTGCCTGGATGTGGGGCGTCCGGGGTCGGGCGCCCTCCCACCTCCGACTGCCGGCCCTCTTGGCGGGCTGCCGGGGCGCACTACCCACTGGCTGTGGGTGCGGGGGGGTGTGGGTGTGGGGACCCGTCACCAACCCCACAGCGCGCGCTCTTGCGAGCTTGCTTTGCGCGCTGTGGAGCGGCATGAGGGTGCCCGGGGGGGCAGCTCTTGCCTGGGTGTGGGGCGTCCGGGGTCGGGCGCTCTCCCGACCCCGACTGCCCGCCCTCTGGGCGGGCTGCCGGGGCCCACTACCCACTGGCTGTGGGTGCGGGGGGTTGCAGGCGTGGGGACCCGTCACCAACCCCACAGCGCGCGCTCTTGCGAGCTGGCTTTGCGCGCTGTGGGGGCGGCACGAGGGCGCCCGGGGGGGGCGCCTCCTGCCTGGGTGTGGGGCGTCCGTGGTCGGGCGCTCTCCTTCTTCCCACTACCCACTGGCTGTGCATGCGGGGGGGTGCGGGCGTGGGGACCCGTCACCAACCCCACAGCGCGCGCTCTTGCGTGCTGTGGGGGCGGCACGAGGGTGCCCGGGGGGGGCGCCTCCTGCCAGGGTGTGGGGCGTCTGGGGTCGGGCGCTCTCCCACCCCCGACTTCCCGCCCTCTGGGCAGGCTGCCGGGGCCCACTACCCACTGGCTGTGGGTGCGGGGGGGGTGCGGACGTGGGGACCCGTCACCAACCGCACAGCGCGCGCTCTTGCGTGCTGCGGGGGCGGCATGAGGCTGGCCGGGGGGGGCGCCTCTTGCCTGGGTGTGGGGCGTCCGGGGTCGGGCGCTCTCCCACCCCCGACTGCCCGCCCTCTGGGCGGGCTGCCGGGGCCCACTACCCACTGGCTGTGGGTGCCGGGGGGTGCGGGCGTGGGGACCCGTCACCAACCCCACAGCGCGCGCTCTTACGAGCTGGCTTTGCGCGCTGTGGGGACGGCACGAGTGCGCCCGGGGGGGGCACCTCCTGCCTGGGTGTTGGGCGCCTGGGGTCGGGCGCTCTCCCACCCCCGACTGCCCGCCCTCTGGGCGGGCTGCCGGGGCCCACTACCCACTGGCTGTGGGTGCGGGGGGGTGCGGGCGTGGGGACCCGTCACCAAACCCACAGCGCGCGCTCTTGCGAGCTGGCTTTGCGCGCTGTCGGGGCGGCAGGAGGGCACCCGGGGGGGGCGCCTCCTGCCTGGGTGTGGGGCGTCCGGGGTCGGGCGCTCTCCCACCCCAGACCGCCCGCCCTCTGGGCGGGCTGCCGGGGCCCACTACCCACTGGCTTTGGGTGCGGGGGGATGCGGACGTGGGGACCCGTCACCAACCCCACAGCGCGCGCTCTTGCGAGCTGGCATTGTGCGCTGTGGGGGCGGCATGAGGGCGCCCGGGGAGGGCGCCTCCTGCCTTGGTGTGGGGCGTCCGGGGTCGGGCGCTCTCCCAGCCCCGGCTGCCCGCCCTCTGGGCGGGCTGCCGGGGCCCACTACCCACTGGCTGTGGGTGCGGGGGCGTGCGGGCGTGGGGACCCGTCACCAACCCCACAGCGCGCACTCGTGCGAGCTGGCTTTGCGCGTTGTGGGGGCGGCATGAGGGCGCCCGGGGGGGGCGCCTCCTGCCTGGGTGTTGGACGTCCGGGGTCGGGCGCTCTCCCGTCCCCGACTTCCCGCCCTCTGGGCGGGCTGCTGGGGCCCAGTACCCACTGGCTGTGGGTGCGGGGGGCCGCGGGCGTGGGGACCCGTCACCAACCCCACAGCACGCGCTCTTGCGTGCTGTGGGGGCGGCATGAGGGTGCCCGGGGGGGGCGGCTCTTGCCTGGATGTGGGGCGTCCGGGGTCGGGCGCTCTCCCACCCCCGACTGCCCGCAGTTTGGCCGGGCTGCCGGGGCCCACTACCCACTGGCTGTGGGTGCGGGGGGTTGCGGCCGTGGGGACCCGTCACCAACCCCACAGCGCGCACTCTTGCGAGCTGGCTTTGCGCGCTGTGGGGGCGGCACGAGGGCGCCCGGGGGGGGCGCCTTCTGCCTGGGTGTGGGGCGTTCGGGGTCAGGCGCTCTCCCATCCCCGACTGCCCGCCCTCTGGGCGGGCTGCCGGGGCCCACTACCCACTGGCTGTGGGTGCGGGGGGGTGCGGGCGTGGGGACCCATCACCAACCCCACAGCGCGCGCTCTTGCGAGCTGGCTTTGCGCGCTGTGGGGGCGGCACGAGTGCGCCCGGGGGGGGCACCTCCTGCCTGGGTGTGGGGTGTCCGGGGTCGGGCGCTCTCCCACCCCCGACCACCCGTCCTTTCGGGCGTGCGGCCGGGGCCCGCTTCCGACTGGCTCTGGGTGCGGTGTGCGGGCGTGGGGGCCCGACTGTCCTTGGCACCTTGTTCCGTGCCGCGGTTCGTCGTGTGTTGTGCGCGCTTCCCGGGTTCGCGGCACCCGGTGGCCGTTGTGGCTTGGCACCTGTCCTCGTGCCGCAGTTGTGGCCGGCGGCGTGCCTCTCTGGTGTGCCTCGTGGCCCCGCGTTGGTGCGCCGCTCCTCGTCCGGTCCGGTCGCTCTCGATGCTCCGGTCGGCTTTCTCGTCGCCGTGGTGCCTTCCCCCACCCCGGGGGCTGTCGCCCCCGGCTTTACTGGGTGGCTGCACGGGGCACGTGGAGGCCGGCCGAGAACCGGGCTCATTGTGCCTGCCGCTGGCCCCTGCCGAGGCAAGGGCGCTGGGCGCGCTCCGCGTCGTACCGGACCTGGCGGGTCCCTCCGGCTTCGTTCTTGGGCTGCGTGTGCTGCGGTGGTTTGGCGTGTGTGGACCCGGTCACTGACGCGTCCGGTTTCCCGTACCGTCCGTCTTGCGACGGGGGACTCCGCCGGTGCACCGGGGCTGTTTCGTGTGGACGCCCACACCGCCTCTTTCGGGTCGGAGGACGCGACGCCCGGGTCCCGCGCGTGTGTGCGTGTGCGTGCCCTGCTTGGCCGGGTCCGGCGGGCCGGCCTCCCGGGCGCGTTTTGGTGCGCCTCACCTTTTCTTTGGCCGTTCTTGCTTCGCTCTTTGCTTGTTCGGCCCCCTCCGGGCTGGAGTTGCCCTGTTTGTGGTTGTTGTTGGGATTTTTTTGATTTTTTTTTGTTTCTCTTCACCTTCTCCCCCTCGTTGTGCCCCCGTTGTGTCCTGCTTTGCGTGTTTCCCGGCCTGGGGTGCCCTGGGCCTTGGCGTCTTGTTCCCCCGCCCCCCATCTTTTTCTTTTCTTGCCCCCCCCCCCCTCCCTGTTGTCTCTGGCGTTTCCTGCTTTCCGGTTGCCTTGGGCCTCTGCGCCCCCCCTCCCCCCCCTTTTTTTTTTCCTTGGTTTCTTGATTTTTCTTTTTCCAATTTTTTTTCCTTCTTTTTTTGCCGGTTGTGCGGTGCGGGGCGGGTTTGTGTGTCTTGGGCCGTCGGGTGTGCCTCGGTGGTGCTGTCCCTGTCGTTGCTCTGTGTGCGCTGGCTGGTGTTGTGTGGTGTTGGCCGTTGGGCCGGGCTGTCCTATGCTGTCTCCTGGTGAATCTGGGTGTCGTGCTTCGGTGGTGCTGTCCTTGTCTGGCCGCGTGGCTCGCTGCCCTCTGGTTCGCGTGCTGTGTCTTGCCGTTCCCCTGCCCTGTGGTGTGTTCTGTTGCGCGGTGCTGTCGTGTGGTGGTGTGCTGTCGTGCTCTGCCGTTTGTTTGCGTCGTTGCCTGTGCCTGTTGTTTGTTTTTTGCCGCTGCGCGTGTGCTGTGTGTGTTCTGGGGTGTCGTGCTGTGTGTTCCCTGTCCTGCCCGTTCGTTGTGCTGTGCGCGTCGTCTGTGCTGTTTCTGGTGGCTGGTGTTGTTGGTTCCTGGTGTTGCTGCCTTTTGTTGGGGGTCTGCTGGTGGCTCTTGTTGCCCGGCGTTGTCGTTTGGTGGCGTGTGTCGGCTCTGGTGCCCGTGTCTGGTCTGGCTGTCGCTGGGCGTCTTCCCTTTGGTGTCCTGTTCCCCTGTGCTGTGTCCTGTGGCGCTGTGCTGCCGTGTGGTGCTGTGCTGTGGTGCCCTGTCTTCTTTTTGTGTTTTTCTCCCTGTTGGTGGCGCTGGTTTCCTGTTGTTCCTCGTTGGTTCTGGGCTCCGGGCCGGTTCCGGGTCGTTTCTGTTTCTGTGCTCTGCCTGTGCCGTGCTATGCTGCTGTGCCTGCGTCGTTGCTCTCTGTTCGGTGCTCTCTTGCCCTCGCGGGGCTGGCTGGTGTTTTGTGTTGTTGCCTGTTGTGTTTGTGTGTTTGCTGTTGGGCCTGGCTGTCCTTCGTTGTCTCCTGGTGGGTCCTGGTGGCTCCTGGTGTCGTGTCTCGGTGGCATGCTGTGGTGTGTCCCTGGGTGCTGTGCTGCGTCGTGTTGCTGCGCGTTGTGTCGCCTGGCGTTGCGTTGTTGTGCGCTGTGTTGTTTTGTTTTGCTCTGTTTGGTGCTGCCGCGCGCTGTGTTGTGTCGTGGGGCGCTGTCCGTCGTCTTGGGGTCCTGTGCCTTCTGGCGCCGTGTTTTGTCTTGTCCCCCCGCGCTGTGTGTGTTTTGCTGTGGTGTGTCGCCGCGTGGTGTCGTTTGCCGTTGTGCTTTGTGCCGTGTGCGCCCTGGGGTGTCGTGTTGTGCGTTTCCTGTCGTCTCCGCCCTGTGCGGTGTTGCTGTGTGGCCCGCTCTCCCTCAGTGCCCTGCTCCCCTGTGCTGTGCCCCGTGGTGCTGTGCTGCCGCGTGGTGCCGTGGTGTCCTGTCCTGCCGCCTTGTTGGGTTTGTTTCTTGCGTGGGTGTGGTTGTACCTACTTGAAAAACCGCTGCAAAATTTCGTAAAATATTTTTTTCCTCTTTTTTTTTGGCTTTTGTAAATAAAATCAAATTATACACGACCCAACAGACTCGCGTGCAGCAAGACCATGTACACTGCAGTGCCTTACGTGCTACTCGTCGTTCTTGATGTTCTTGGCCTTGTACTTGTGCGTGGCGTCGTGGATCGCTTTGGTGTCCATTGCTAAGGGTTGACCGCGTTCCCCCAGGGCCGCCGCCTGAGCTGCAGGGCAAGGGGAGTGATGGGCACGAGGGTGGGGAGGGAGGTGCATGGAGAAGAAGAAGAAAAAGGCGGCAGGGCGCGACGTGAAGGGTCGTGGCGGCCATCGAAGGTTTCTTCCGATCAGCGCCTCCCCTCCCACAGCGCCGCTTTGGCCGCTACCGTCCCAAGGTCAGCTCTCGCCATTAACAAGCGGTTGGACCATACCCCTGGGGGGGGGGGGCGACTCCGCGGGTCCCAGGAAGCCAACTACCCCTGCCCCCCCCCGACCCCCCCCCCCCATTCGCCCCTCCCTGACCCCCCTCCAATGCCCCCCCCCCCCCGCTCTCAAGGGGCCTCGGCCAACAGTGAATTCGGGGGGATAGCTGGCGTCCAGAGCCGAGGGGTCGCCCCCTCCCCCCCGGGGGACCATCCCCATGTGTGTGACGTACCCAGTGCAATACCCATTCGCCAAGGGCTAACGTAGGGGGGCGTGGCCGCGCGAGAGGGCCAACTCTTCGCACTGCAGCCAACCCACGTCAACGTGAATGCCTTTGCGGCAACACACAGCACAGACTTGTGGATGAATGGGCTGCACGTGGCAGCAATTGGCTGCCACAGAACATCCTTTCGGACACCGCAAGTCGCTGTACCAATCCAATACAACGCAGCGCTGGTTTCCCCTCCACCCATTTGCCAGACTCTCGTCCCTCGTTTTGGCCATGACGGCGGAGGCACTCGCATCCTCCTTCCGGACTCCTGAGGGCGGGCGGAACGCTAATAAGGGGGGGGGGGGGGGGGGGGCTTGCGAGACCACCGCTCCACGATCCGCGCCGATCCTTGGGGGGGGGGGGGGGCAGGGGGGGTTTCCCGGACCTCCGATCCACCGCGGATTGGATTGCCCAGTCTCCTATGCCCCTCCTCCTGGTATGTCAAGCCATACCAGGTGCCCCAGGGGGGGGCAATTCAAGAAATCCCGCCCCCCTCCCCTGCACTTCACCCCATTGGCAAACCCCCCGTCACCCCGTGTCACGGGGACCTCGAGCCCTGCACCGCCCATCCTCGTCTTGTGGCTCGTTCGCCCCCCGCCCCCCCCGGCCCTCACCATAACAAACGGCAGTTGGTGCTAAGGGCACGTGCATTGAAGAGAGCCAAGGCTCTTTGTGTCGTGTGCGGCGGATGGGGTGCTGGTGCGTCCCCAACAACGGTCAGGCAGAGCGCTGGCGGGCGGGCCAGCCGTTCCCCAGGAATGCCCGTAAGTGGCTGCCCCACGGCTTTGCCATGGCCACCGCATCGCGGCGCTGCAGGGGACGCAAGTTGTGTCCCAGGCCGGCCCGCGCCGCGGATGTGCGGAGAAAGATGTCCTTGATTAGTGCCCTAGATATTTTGATGAAATCCTGCAGGTTTTGAAGTTGACAACCCAAACCAAAGCAGCAAGTAGAGCAAGAACAGGATGTGGATCGAATCAATGAATAGTTTTGAAATCCAGGGTAACACAGAAGGGCTGCAGATAGACAAAGCAGGTTTAGATACAAAGATTCAATCACAAATGGATAAAACAAAAGATTTTATGTGAAACCTTGCCTGACTCTAGCCTCCAAGTTAGCATCAAGCACTTCATGTGCACTCTTTTGGGTGAAATGGTGCTGGTTAGGAATGTGGGGCATAGGTGTCAGGCCAACACAGAAAATGACTTGGCCAAGCAACTGAATTCAGAAACAGTTAAAAGGTAGAACCACAATAAGTGGTAGGAACAATTGAGTATAGAGGTCTTGGAATGGGAGACCACTAGGCTTAACCTCCAAGGCCTAAAGCATGAAATGCCTATTTTTTTTCGGTATATCCTCCATGAAGGAGGGTACCTCCGCTCAGTTGAGTGGTAGGGGTGAGGTTCATGGGGGGGCTAGGGTTACAACCCTAGTTACTTTGACAAAGTGTACTTTAGGCTTCAAAAGAGAGATAAAGATACTTAAGTTAGTCTTAGCATCAACAAAAGGGTTTTAAGGGGGGCTTGGCCTGGATCAAGCCCTCCAAGAAAGACATGGCAGTGACTTTTTCTTACTCCCCCCTGGAGTACTAGTTAGCTAAGCTAGTAGGACCAAGAAAAAAGGCTCAAATATTCCCAAAATTACCTCAGAAAATGCATTAAACTTACCAAAAACATCCTCATCAGTTCATAGAAGCCTATCACACTGTAGGTACCCTCGAAAAACAGTGTAATGTACCGTGAATGATGTCCCTTCGATGGGGCATTCCTCAAAAGTCGCCAGCGTGCGACGAAAGTTTTTGGTAAAAATTTGGGGGTAGTGGGGTTCGAACCCAGGACTTCCTCCCTAGAGCACATATGCTTGCCCACTAGGGTACAGTCGAACGCTTTGATGCGGACGGCGATCGCTGTATAAACAGCGTTTTAGTAAACGTCCTGACCAAGGGCCAGGGCGGAGAAATACTCCCAATGGAGGACACAAATCTCCAGGAGCTGAAAAAAATAGAAAATGTAACCAACATGGAGTGATTCCTGCGGTTTAGCGAAAGGGGTAGCGATTGAACAAGTCAAATGGCTAAAAATTGACGACATCACGCGAGAAATCGTCATTTTTACACCAAACTCAAAGTCGCAGACAAGCGCATAGGGGAAGCGGACTTCAAAAACAAGGTTGCGCAAGCATAAACGGCTTTTGAAAAAGAAGGTATGAGCCGTAGTTTTTAAAGTTCTAAAGGAAATTTTCGCACAGTTGCATCAAAATTTTCATAAACCTTAGGGAAAAGTATTCAAACTCAACCCACACCACAGAGCAGGTGGACAACCCACCTCTCAGGTATGGCAGTGTCATCTCACAGGCATGCATTGCTTTCGTGTTGGTTGCTTCGTTAATACGTTAGGGTTGTCAACACTGTGTTCGTTGGGGGTTCAGGTGCTCCTCTCTCGTGCTCTGCACAGGTCAAAACAGGAATGAAAGGTATGCGATGCGAATGGAGCGCGCAGCGCGCACGTAGGGTTAGAATATGCGCTGTGCTTGCGATGCATGTGCCTAATTGAGGCATTGACACGCCGTGGCGCTTTCCTCGTACCCCAATTCATCCTTGTTCTCTCTTCACAGGTAAGAAAAGAAAGTGTTTGCTCGTGTGTAGCCGTAGCGTTAAAGTAGGGTTGCTTAAAACGCTTAACTTGTGTAAAACTCGCAATAGGGTTGTCTTGCATTCGCTTCACTTCGGCATTCACACGATGCATGGTTAGTAAGGTAGGTACGCCCAGGAGGAGCTCACCTCCTGGTTGAGTCAGTGTGATTATGGTCCCGCCTCTTTTCCCTGCATGCGTGCACAGGATGCATTAAAGGGATTTGACAGTAGGCCACGCGCTGTGCACGCGGTATGAACCCTTGCCAGGTTACCCAGGGCTTCGCCCTACGTTCTATAAGGGAACGGGCGAAGTCGTTAAGCTTGCTTGCTTGCAACTGGGTTCAGGAACAGTGTATTATAGGGCACACTAAGAAGCGTATAATACGTGGAGTGCGTCTTGGTTCCTCCGTCTTGAACCCAGTTCATTGGCCTCTGTTGTACAGGTGGGAGAGGTTCAGGGTGATTGGTGCACGCAGCAGCTGCCTTCGGCGGCTATCCCATTTTTCTGCCCCAGCTAAACAGGCGCGCTGATCACACAATCAATTGACTGCGCCTCAGCCAGGAGTGGCGAGGGCAGTTTGACTCCATCGACATCCGCGCTGTGCACGCCATCTGTGCGCCCTTCCCCTCCAAGGCCTAGCAGGGAAACGTCTTGTGACGTCCCTGTTACGTCCCTGTAGGCCACAGTTGCTTAGCAGCGCTGTGTTCTCTTGTCTTCTTCACAGGTGGGTCAATAGGACCCGAGACCTCATTGACAGCAACATCAAGTAGCGTGTGTAGGGGTTAGGGTCAGCAGGCCTGGCAGGAGTTGAGTGCAGGTGATGAGTGCTCACCCTCCCTTCGAAGGCCGGTGCTGGCGTTAGTGAGTGTAGTGTAGTGGTGTCTCCTGTCCCGCGTGCTTTTCCTCGTGGGCAGGGGAGTGCGTTAGCTTTTTGCCTTTAGCAAAAATGGGCGGTTTGTATGCCCTTAGCACACTTGGCCACCCCTCCCCATTAGTAGGTAGGGCTTTTGCCGTCTTCCCCCAAGGATAGGAGCCAGCACAGAAATTGGGCGCCATAGGAGTGGTACTGAACTGACTAGGACCTTTGGTCCGACATCAGCGAGGCCCATTGAGTTGGGAGCCACACCGGGGAGAAACGTGAGACACACACAGACATACGCAGCACACATAGGGGTATGGTAAACCCTGTAAGGAAGGGTAGAACCCCATGGGTCTGGACCAGACAGGGGTCCTAACTGTGGGCTCGCTTGTCTTCAAGGAGGGAAGACACACCTTGCCTCATAACACCTTGCTTGTCATTCCCCCCTGGTGTAGTAGCAACCATTCTTCGTTGGCTCCCCAAGGTCATTACATCAGGGCATTCCCCATGCAACACATGGTCAACAAGGCATACACTCGCTGGGTGGCTGCAATCCTGATAAGCGGCCACCTGGCCCACGCTGGAAACCATAGGCATGGGTCTGCAGGGCACAGACAGGGTCAGTGCAGTGCTCAGTAAGCAGTAGTCTGTGAAAAGAAACAATGGCCTTCGGCCATGGAGAGGTTGTCACGGGGGGCTAACGGTCCTGTCCTGCGATGCAATGCGGGGCAACTGTGACAACTGCTCTTACACCCATACACAGTCACGTCTGCACAAGCGTGCTCACTGCACCTGGGAGGTTAGGACACAGTCAGTAGACTGACACAGGGAAATTAGTTTCGCTTTTTACGCTGGGACATAGTCTCAGCACGGGTTAGGAGCTGCCCCTCGTTGTTCTCAACGAGGTAGGTGCGGAAGATGGGGTTGATACTTTAATCTGGTTGTATGAAGGCTGACATAGGTTCCCAGGTCGCATCAGATAACCCATAGCCATCCCACAGGGTTAGGAATTTCCAGTTCTGTTTATACTCGTGGCGAGCAATACCTGCAACCACGTAGTAACCATCGACTGCCATGTCATCGGCAGTCATCTCTTCGAGTTTGTCTGCCTCCTCTGGACTGGCAGCGTTCTCTGGGTCTATACGCTCGACCTCACTGTCGCTGAGGCGCCACTCATCCCAAGACAAATCGTCAGGGGAGTGATAGTGCCTCAACTGTTTAGGTGCACACAGCAGTTCACCACCTAGACGTGGACTGCACCTGACATGGATCCTGGATCCATTTATCCTGATGATGCGATAGGGTCCAAAATAAGGGTCCTGTAGGCAGTTACGTGGCCAGGAGGGTTGGCGTGAATGGTGAACCAAAACAAGGTCACCAACCTTGAAGCTGGCAGGTCGCCGTAGGCGGTTCCGTCGGCTCAGTTCACGGTCACGGATGTGTCTCAGGTTAGTCCCAGCTTGGTTAGCCAGAGACTGCTTGTGTTCCAGCCAATCTCCCACAGGGCTCTTGAAGTCCTCAGGAAAGGGGGTTTTGAAGAACCAAGCAGGTCGTCCTCCATGGAACAGTTTGTGGGGGGTGAAACCCGTAGAAGAGCTCCGCTGTGAGTTCATGGTCAGCACTGCCCAGGGCACTAGGCGTACCCAGTCCTTGGTACGCTCCTGTTTCATCAGGATTCTTAAGTTTTGCTCCACCACATGGTTCTGTCTCTCACAGAGAGGGTTAGACGTGTGGGTATAGGGCACACCTGTGGTTACATCCACGTTGAGGGCATTTAGCACTCGTTTGTACCACCCAGTGTCACTGCGGATGCGTACATCCTCATCAGAGTGCACCTGCTTAGGTGCCGCATAGGGTTTGAACCATTGTTGGACCAACAGTTTCACAGTCTGCTCACCTGTGATTTTCTTATTGCAAGGTAACACACGGGTGAAGCGAGATAGGCCACAGGTGACCACTAGGCAACTATCATAGCCGCCGAAGCGTGGTAGGCCGTGGATGAAATCCACGTAGAGAAGAGAGTTAGCACAATAGGGTATGGGTAAGCTGGAGAGCAGGCCCCTATCCCTACTGTCGCTCTGCTTGGTGGCATGACAGCCACAAGCATCCACAATGGTCTGCATACGCGACCTCAGTTCGGTCATGGTTAGACTAGAGTAGAAGCACTTACGGAAGAAGTCCACTGAGCGATTGGCGCCAGTGTGACCAGAACTGACATGAGACCACTGTAGGCACCCATCCAGTCGTGCCTCAGGCACCACAATTTGGTCCTCGTAGAAGAGGTACTGAATGTTTTTATACCACTGGTGCCAGTCAATGACACGGGGTTCGAGACCAGTGCTGAGTGTTTGGAGAAATTCTTTGTACTCTGACTGATAGTCGGTTAGACTCCAACCTCCCAGGATTCCAGCAGTGCGCATGGACAGGTCAAGCTGGACATCCATACGCTGGAAAGCCTCTCTGGCGAGCGCCTCAGAGCTCTCACCTATAAGCGCATCGAAGTTGTTGCGCGATATATAGTCAGACAGTTCATTCTTTATACAGGGGATATTGACGCGTTCCCGTGGGGGGCCGGCCACGGGACGCTGCGGTGACACGCACAGGTGAGCAGGCAGGCAAGGCACTACGCTCACAAGGGCATCAATACGCCTGTGTCATGTGACAAAGCGTTTCAGAATCCTTGCCACTCTGCAAAGAGGGAACGAAAGTATGTACAATAACACATCAGGATATGTACACATGGGGTTAAGACTGGACTGGGGTAAAGGCAATCACAGGACAATAGACACTCAGTCCCAACTCATATCCCAATCCCAGGTCCGACCCTCTCAGTGGCTGATGGGGGCGGGGGCTCAAACACAACCCATGCCCTGCTCAGTCCGGACCCTGAAACCCTGCCAATGGGAGATGTGTCCCACACAGCCACAGGCGAGTTCCTGACAACCAATTGGCTCCAAGGCCAACTGACCGTTGCTCCCTATGCTCCCTCAACGGCGGGTCCCAACTCGTCTCTGGGTCAGAGATATGGCCCCGCCATTATCACCCAGGAGTTGGTAGCTGAAAATGGGCTGTTTCAGCCCAAACTGAAATTAACTCAAAAATTCCCGAAATTGACCCCTCGTCCGGACCCGCCAGAGGTAGGGACGAGGCAACTGACCCTATGCCCTTCGAGTACTAACTCCCTGGAGCCCTCACCCAACCTGGTTCCCTCTGAGGTCCCGGCATCAGGGCAACACGGATGAGTCATGTGGGGTCATGATGCCCAAAATCACCAAAATTGGCGTCATTCCCACGCGTGGCTCGCCCGGCCAAGGTAAGGCCAATGGCTCACAGGGTAGGAGGCAGGACCTAGGACTTATATCTGAGTGCACAACTTGGACTTAGGTCCGGGCTCCCTATGGGTATAGAGAAATGGGGCCGCCAATTGACCACACGGAAGGGGGAAATTGGGGTCCCAAAATTGGGTCATTTTGGCTGCTTGAAATGAGCCAAAATTCGGTGTGCTCCCAATAGTATATCTCCAGGCCGGCTTGGTGATCAGATCCGCCATTCCATACGCGATCCACCGGGAGTCCTACAGAGACTTCCATGCCCTTGGCTCTCAAAGATCTCCATGCTACTTGGCGTGGTGACGATCCCAATTGGGTCCACAAATGCCAAAATGACAAAATTGCCCACACTCACTTTGGGCTAGCGCCTTAACGAAGGTGGCTCCGCTTCGCCCACGTGGTGTGTGGACCATGGGGACCATTACCCATAACACGCATGTCATATATGGTCCATTGGTCCATGCGTCCGGCGTGCACGAGGGTTAGAACATAGTGCACGGCGGGCAGCAAAAGTGGAAAATTGCTCAAAATGGCCTAAAATGCGCACACTCATGGTTGGGGCAAATGAGGCACATGCCCGACTTGGACCGGAGTGTGCCATAGGATTGGTATCCAGTTATGTGTGTCCAACATATCTTTTGGGCGTCGCCCAACTCCTCCGGTATTGGGAATGGCAGGGTCGCCAAGTGAGCCCATGATTTGGGATAGTCCCAAATCGCCAACATGGCGGCCACGGTATGCCAAGCCTAAGAGGAGTTAATCGCCGGGTCCAAGATATGTTGTGCACCGAAGTATGTACCCTCATAACATACTTGGGTCATGATGTCAATTGAGCGCAACGTTGAGATACAAGGTCGCCACTTGACATCATGACGGGCCAAAAACGGCAAAATTGGCACAAAGACACACAAAAGTGCATTGAAAGGTGCACAATTATATTATAATATCTTTGGCTTGGATCGTACAATCAACTAATCCTTCTAAACACAATGACCTGACACCAATGACCTTCGATCCCACATATGTGCTCCACTTGGGGCGCCTTGAAAGGTTACGAGCGCTACTTCCCAAGTGGGCACACGAAAATATGGAAAATTGTAAAACACACACCTTGCTCCCAACGCATCGCTTCGGGTTCACCACACAAGCTTCGTTTCACGAAGGTTAGGCTTGCAATTGATGGTGGGGAGTATGGAGAAGGGGCTTGCACAATATGAGGTCCATTGGCGGGCTTGGCTTGGAGTAATGGACCCGCCAAATGGGCACGCAACACAACACATGGCACATACCACATATTGCCCAAAAAGGTAGCTCCCACCACGATATGTCATGCCCCTCCAAGGGCATAACTTTGTGTCTATCGCTCATAGGAACTCAAGGAGAGTTCCTATGCAACACCAACACTTGCGCGCTACACTCGAAAGTTATCTTAACGCACGCAATGTCATGGCCAAAGAGTTATAACGCAAACTCTACCCTCTTGACCATGATCCATTACACTAGCGCGCACGTGTGGAAACGCAAGGCATATAAGGCTTCCTAAATTACGTCGGGAGTATTGTGAATACGTCCCACGTTTCCTTATTGTCAATACTCGCAAGCGGCACGAGATATGACCCTCACAAGTGGCCTCACGAATCAACTTTGTTTTGCCCATATCTCTGAGTCAAATGGGGGGCAAGATAAAAGGAAAGTTGATTCGTGCATAGGGAAGCACGTAGGTCCACTCGAAAGAGGTCAAATCAAGTGCGGGGATGTCGAAGTCGAAAATCCGATTTCGACATCCTGAAAAATTCGGATTAAGGTTGCGAGTATTAATTATGAAAATTGCGGAAGCATCCATGCAGTTCCTGGCGACTTTGGAGCCTTCGTGACGGATTGCGTTAAAATTTCCATTAATTACAGTTAAACTGGCGGTTACGGTAAAGTCGCGATCCAACCGCCAGCAGTCAAAACAGTGAGTATCAGAACGGAAGCGTAAAAATTGACGGAAACAATATGAAAATAAAACCCTGTTGATTCCTGATATTCTGATACACAAATCTCCGCTGGCGGTGCATCGGTTGCCGATGCGGGGCTTTACGGCACGGAATGGAGCGTCAACGGGCGTCTTCCCTTCCGTACATGGGGTTAGTGGACCGGAGACCTGTTGTATGCCGTAACCTGGCCATGGGGTTCTGGGTACCGCTTCACCCCCCTCCTTAGAGCAAACCCTGGGGGGGGCTCGATAACACCCAAGCATGGCAGCGGGTACCCAGGACCATCTCCTGAAAGGGGGGGGGGGGTGTTACATCCTCACTTCAGTAAGCCACAGTAAGATAGGTATGATGCTGTATAAGCTCGTAGCACATGTATAGTATCAAGTATCAAGTCCCGGGTCCTGGCCGCGATTGTTCGGCATCCAAAGGACCCGTTAACCCATACCAGGCGCACCGGGTGCCGGCTGCTACGGTCACCACCATAGTGGTAGTGGCATACACGGCCAACATAGGCGACACACGACGACCGAGGTGGTCCTACAAGTCGAGAGCGACCACAAAGATCCATCAGGCTACCCCAAGCTTCCCAAGGCCCGCCGACTGGGGAGAGTCCCCACGGGTCCTTCCTCGGGCGCACCATGTCCACATCCATACGACGCGAGTCCAGAGTGCCATAGTCGAACTCCTTAAGAACCCCAAATCTTAAGGGAACTCCTCCTGAAGGTATCGGGCATCAAGGCCGTCTTTTCCCTCGCCCTACTGCCACGAAGGCCATACATGAGGGAGTCCTCATGCAGTGTGGGCGGAGGCGTCGACTCCTCAAACCACCAGTTTCCCAGGCAGACTGACCGAGGTCAGGAGCACCGGAGGCCGCCATCCGAATGCAAGTGCGTCTGCGAATCGGTAGGCTCACACTGGGACTGACAGTGGCGGACCGCTGGGAGTGTAGTCAGGCAACTGGGCTTCCCGCCTGGCGCCATCAGGATCTCCACACATCACAGCGAATAGGGCAACACGGTATCACAGGCACTCAAACAGAAGAACATGTAATCAAGTACTGGTCCAGGCTGGACCACACTGTAAGAATATGTACACGGCGACTCAAGGCGCCTCTGTATCCCGATTCGTGGTGAAAAGCAGTCCATCTCTCAGCGATGGGCTGATGACACTTAACATACAGATGCACATATCCTGGAGGGCAGAAAAACAACTAATAATCTGGGTAAATAGGCGTGTAAACACGCTCTGGACAGAGCGCCAAACCACGCCACGGTCAGGATAAGGCAATGCAGGAGGGTGGACAGGAAAACGCCTGAGTTCAGGCATATATAGTCTCGAGACACACGCCGACTGGTCTGGATTCCGCAAATGCCATGGAACCAGACCACACACCAAAAATTCGCAATGCCGATGACAGCGGCATCCGTTGCGCAACGTCGTATGGGCTTCAAGGCCCCAAGAGCTCAGAAAAATGAAGGTCAGTCGCCCTACCTGGTTTCCCAAGGATTCAGCAGGTGGGGGGGAGTGACGAGTAGAAGAAGAGAGGGGCCATCCTCCTCTGGATTCAGCAGGGGGGGGTACATGGCCACTCTGTCACCGAAAGATGGAAGAGAGCAAGCAAGTAAGGGACAATTCGTCGGCCTCACAAGCGCTCACAACACATCAGGGGAGAGCCCAGGGCGCTGATCAGGCACCCCTGGCTGCAATCGCCCGGGTGAGTGCTGCCAAGTCCGAAACGTGGATCTTGGTCTTGTGCTTGCGGATGTACTCCATGAAGGGAGTATTGACCCGCGGCACGAACGAGGAGACGGGTTCCCAGGTGTCGTGGGACGGCCCATAGCCTCGCCAACGAACCTTGAACTCCAGACCTCCGGGTGCCGAAGCCTTCGGACGCTGAGCCAGGATCTTCTCGACTGTATAGTCGTCCTGCTCAGCATAGTCGTCGTCCGAATCGGCCTCATGTTTGGCGTAGTCCAGGGACACATGTCGGCCACGGAGGTCGGGTTCCCGCACACGGAGTTGACTCTCGTGGCGCTCCCGGAACTGTCCGTGACCCACCTTGATGCGGTAGGTGTCCTCACCAATCCTGCGGACCACCTCTCCAGGTGTGAGCCAGGTCTTGGTGCGGTGGGTGCCCATGGGGCGGGGTCTGATCACCCACACCGGGTCTCCCACCCTGAACTTCTGCGCTGTCGAGCTCGGGGCGGACTTCTGACGCTCAGCATGCTCCTTCTCAAGCTGCTGGCGGATGTCCCGCGCCGTTTGCTCTTGCCGCGCGAAGAACTCCTTGGCATCCATAGCCATGCCATCACCAGACAAGGGAAGTCCCCTACCCAGGGGGTCCCTCCCGAAGAGAATCTGGTGAGGGGACAAACCACCCGGAGTGGGGGTGTCATGATGGGCCTTCAGAGCAGGCCACATCTCCTCGAACCAGTTGCGCCGTGGATTGGTGATGTGGATCTTGCGCAGCTTCTCGAACAGCTGCCGTCCAGCCACTTCAGCACGGCCGTTAGACCGGCTGAGATAGGCGACGCTCTTGGCATGACGTATCCCCATGAGGGAACACATAGCCTTGAACCAGCCACCAATAAACTGGGGCCCTCGGTCACTGCAAATGGTGCGGGGGATGTCAAAGACGGTCAACCAATGACGAATCATCATGACTGCCACTTCCTTGGCAAGCAACCCCTCTTTGCGTGCCGGAACGGCTACAACGTAGCCGCTGTGGCGGTCCACACAGAGAACCACACAGTCAAAGGTCTCCTTGCCAATGTGCACTTCGGGCATGGAGAAGACGTCCATGGCCACGCTCTCCATGGGCTGGTCAGGAACCGGGGTCCATTGGGGTTCCCCCTTGACGTTCCGGTTATCGGGATTGCAGGCCTGACAGACCGAGCAACCCTTCCTGACCTTCTTGATGGCGGTGTAGAGAACGATATGGTCGATCTCGAACCGACGCTGCATGTCAAGAGCTTGCTTCTTGACCCCTGGGTGCAGCATGTGGTGGTGCCAAGCTTCACACAGCTCGAGCACCCGGGACTCTGGTACTAGCAGCTTACCATTCCGGTAGAGCTTGCCATCTTCCTCAGTCAGCCCGTTTGGCCACTTCTGCCCGTCATCAGGGTCGGTCACAGCCCTATACTCGGCCGCAAAGGCCTCAGACTTGGCGTAGTCGTCGGTCCAGTCGTCCTGGAGGCAAGACTCCGGGAAGAGGTGCTTGTCGGACTCAGACCCCTCAGGGGCGAGCACTCTGACCGCTCTGCTCACCCTCGTTGCGAGGGGGGCATCCGCGGCCATGACGACGAAGCATTTGGCACCCTCCTCCTCCATCAGGCGCTCCATTTCGATGATTCTCTTGGCTTCAGCGGTTTCAGCCTCATCGCCATGGGCAGAGATGTCCTGCATGCCCTTGCTGGCGGGATAGGCCCACCTACTGAGACAGTCCGCCACGGTGTTATCCTTTCCAGGAATATAAACAACCGTAAGGTCGAACTTGGCCAAGGTCTCATGCCATCTTGCCCGTCGGGAGGCGGGACCTGAGGGGGTGTCCACGTGCTCCTTGTGCCACGACTGCAGACTCTGATGGTCGGTGCAGACGGTGACGGGATGGAGGGCTATGTACCCAGCCCATTTCCTGAGAGCCATGACGATGGCATACGCCTCCTTTTCACGGGGCGTCCACGTCCGTCTCTGGCCTTCCGCCAGGACTCGGCTCCAGAAGGCCACGGGCACGTGCCTCCCGCCGTCAAGCACTTGCTCCAACACAGCGCCAATGGCGTAGTCGGAAGCGTCGGTGCGCAGGACGAACCCTCGGTCGGGATCCACGAGGTGCAGACCCACTGCGGATAGCAGCGCCTGCTTCATCCCCTCAAAGGCACGGTCGGACTCAGCTGTCCAGACCAGAGCCTTCTTGGACCCCTTCTTGGTCTCCTCTCGGTTGCCCTTGAGCATGGTCGTCATGGGGGCTGCATACTCGGCATACATTTTGATATACCCCGAGTAGTAATTGCAGAACCCCAGATACGCTCGTAGCTCAGAGACCGTTTTGGGCTTTTCCCAGTGCTCAATCGCCGCCACCTTGCCGGGTATGGGCTTTCGCTGCCCGTTCCCGACTACGTGGCCAGCGAAGACCACCTCGCTTACCGCGATGGTGGCCTTGTCACTGCTGCCCGTGAGTTTGTGCCGAACCAGAAGGTCCAGCACTCGAGTGACGTCCCTCTCGTGTGCCTCCAGGAGCTCCTCGTAGCTCATGCTGGGGTCCCCGGACGCGATGATCACGTCGTCCACGAAGGGGTCCGCACAGTCGCGCACCGGCTCAAGCAGGTTCTCCAGCATCCGCTGAAAAGCCGCATTGCCGTTGGTGACGCCCATGGGCATCACCTTCCACTGGAGAGGTCCAAGTGGAGTGCTCATGGCTGTGCAGGCACGGGACTCTTCGGCGAGAGGCATCTGATGATAACCATGTTTCAGGTCAATCACCGTGAAGATCCTCCGCCGGTGTTGCTTTTGCAGCATGTCCTCAATGAGGGGCAGCGTATAGCTGTCGTGCTGCGTTTGGGCGTTCAGGCTGCGGTAGTCGACCACGAGTCGCCACTCACCGGCAACCTTCTTGGGGACGACGAAGCAGGGAGAGGCCCACTCGGAGTGGCACGGCTCAGGCCAGCCTCTCTGGATGAAGTCACGGAGGATCTTCTCCATGGCCTCTTTCCTCTCGCCCCTCAGGGCAAACTCCCGGTGGCGATACACACGGGGGTCCTGCTTCAGTCGTATCTTGGCCTCGCCATACGGTCCACGCACCGGTGGGGGGAACACAGGTTTTCCGCTGAAGAAGGTCTCGCCATACTTCTGCTTCAGCCTGGCCCTCAACGCCTGGATCTTGGGGCAGTCATCGGACTCCGCCTTGGCTTTTCCGGGCACTTGAACCACGGAGCTTACTTGAGGGGTAGCGACCCCGCTCGCTTTCGGCTCAGGTGGTCTTCCCAGGTGGCCCAAAGGGCCATCTCTGGTCTTGCCCCGGAACAGATCGCCGTAGGTGGGTGGGTTACCGCCAGGCGGCTCGTCTTGGCTGGACATGTGATCCAGCACCCTCTGTACGAAGGTATTCCCGTCATAGGAACCGGAGACGATTGAGTCCACTTCCCACCAGGCTTTGTCCTGGCCTTTGCCCTCACGCTGGTTTCCCCAGTCGTGAAAGGGCTGATCCATATACCCCTGAACCAGATCCCACTCCTCTTCAGTGAGAGGGTCTTCCGAATCCGATTCTCCGATGTCAACAGGGGGAACCGCAAAGCATTGCCTCCAAGGCTCCGCTATGATGCGGTTGACACACACGAAGTCCGTGGTGTCGGCCTGATCAAGGCCCCCATCCACATAGTGGAATTCTGTTGGCCATCTCTGGGGTGGCATGGGCTGTCCCTTAGCGTCCTGATAGACACTCTCTCCAGCCGGTAGGACGACCTTGTTTAAGGTCATGTTGGTCAATGAGGCTACCCAATGTCGGGTACTTTCCTCCTCGGTGCATCCCATAGGAACAACCAGCACTGCCTTGGAGCGGTCCTTGCGAATCTTCGCTATCGCTCTTGGAATGTCCCAACGGGGGCAATTGATCCACATCAATCCCTGATGCGGACCCCAGTGCTTCTTCCACGCGGAGTCCTGTGCGCTCCAGTACTTCTCACACACCCGCAGATGGGCGGAGGTTCCTGAAGAGAACGCATCCAGGGCCAGATCCGACGCTCCCAGGTCCGCGACCACTCGGTTCGCCACTTCCGGCCTTACGCCGTACTCCTGGTTTGCTGGCCCAGTGGGCTCAGTGTCCAGCGCGGCCACTTCGAGCTGATTGCGTTCGGGGTGGATCCATTGGCATTCCACATGGTGCTCAGGTGACGAAAGCCACGAGAGCTGGTCGTCCTGGTACAGGGTCATGGAGGCCTGGGCCGGGAGGACGCCGGAGTCCGTCTCCATCATGAAGTCGTACCCGACGATCATGTCCCAGTCCATCTCGGCCTCGTAGAAGCGACCGTGCAGGAGGATTTCCTTGCCGAGGTCTGGGCGGCTCAGCTCACGATGGTTCACGAACTGCAGCCCAATGGCCGCTTCCTTCGTGCCTCCCACCATGTACTGGCCGTTCGCCACCTTCAGCCTGACAGGCTTCCGACTGTCGGTAAGACACTCCGGCGGAAGCAGGCCAGCCTTGACCAAGCTGACTTGAGCTCCCGTGTCGACCAACACGTCGAAAACCTTTTCCACTTCCCCGCATAAGGCACGGACCTTAAGATGCAACTGCCGCTCGCGACCGACACGGCGCACGGCGTGCAAACTCAGGATCTCCGGCCGTTCCAGAAGCTCAACAAGCGACTGGTGCAGGTCGTGGACAATGGGCTCAGGCTGCCCATCTGCAGCATCCAGCTGCGGTCCGGGTGATCCTCTGATACTCTCGGAAAGATCTTGTAGTACATCAAACACATTCTTGGTCGCGAAGGACGGACGGGTGCAAGGGTTCGTGCCTTCACTTGCCCTCACCCCGCCTCCGCGACTGGGCGCCGGACCGGTTTGAGGTTTGAGGTTTGAGGTTTGATTTTGCGGGTACTAGACGCCTTTCGGCCCCGGGGGGCCACCTGGTCGGGCCAGGTGATATCCTCCCCACCGGGCCCTAGTGGGGGGCCCTCCAAGACGCACCTTCTGCCTGGTGGCGGAGTCCCCCGGGTTCACAGAGCTCGGAGCCCCGTCCTTCCCCGGCTTCCCCGTTTCGCCACTCCCCGGTCAGTGCATCAATTCGTGACCGCGGGCGCTTACCCACTGCGTCGCCCCCCTAATGCGTGGTCGCCCGGGGCACCGGCGCCGCCGGGCCCGTGCTACTGGCTTGTCGCCAGTGGGACCCCCTTTGGCTGGCGCGGAGGCTGTCTAGCCTAAGGGTTGGGGCGTGGCGCTGTGCGCCACTACTGCCTTGGCGGGTGCAGTGTCCCGTCTGTGTGTGCGCGGCGCTCGCGGCCGGTTCGGGGGGGTTCGGGCCGGTACCTGGTGTTGTGTCTCCCCTTCTTCCCCCTTCCCGCACCGCGTGTTCTGCGCTGCGTGTGGCGGGCCGTCCCGTCCGGGTGTCCCTTATCCTCGCTCGCTGGTACGCCATTCCATTCGGTCTGTGCGTTCCGCGCGCTCGGTCCGGTTGCCCTTCTGGTGGTCCCCGCGTGTCCTTTTCGTGTGTGTGCGCTCGCGCTCTCGCGGTGTCCGCTCCCCGCTGGGTGGTGTGGCGCGCGCATCTCGCGTGGTCCCGGCACTGGGCGCTGGTAGGGCCGTTCCATGTGGTCCGTGCCCCTCCGCGTGTCCTGCCCCGGTCCCGTGCTCCGTCTGGCGTGCTTTGGGGGGGGGCGGTCCGGTCCCGGTTCCCCCCTACTTGGCTTGGGGTTGTGGGGGCGGCGGCAGGGCATCCCCGGGGGGGTGCCTTCGACCGTTGCGTGGGGCGTTCTGGGTCTTGCGCTCCTCTTCCCCCGACTGCCCGTCCCCTGGGTGGGCTGTCGGGGTCTGCGTTGTGGGCGCGGGCGTGCGGTTGTGGGGGCCCCGCTCTGTTCTTGCGGGGGGGGAGAGTGGTGTCGACTTGGTGTCCAGGCGCCGGCCCGCCGGATTCCCATGATGAGCCTGATGCGCACGGAGCTTCGCCCTGCGGGATGCGTGGGGGGGTTGGGGTGACCGTGGCTGGAGTGGTGCACCAATGTTCCGGTTCATGGCCCAGCAGAGCACCCCTACCGCGGGCTTACTCTTAGCACAGGGGGAGGGGGTTGCGGGCGCGTTTGTCCTGTGACCCGGGTGCCAGTGTATCTCAGAAGGCAGCCGCCCCGGAGGTAGCGCACCTGGCGCGCGCCGCGAAGGAGCTGGTTCGAACCCCGGGATCGGTGGTCTCCCACCGATCCCTTCGAATACCGGACGAGGCCTCCCATCGACCTGTTCGAGTACAGGTGACGGTGCGCACTGCTGCAGGGGTGGGTGGCTCCCATGTGTTTTGTTTTTCTTGGGTGGGGGGTAAAACGAACGAGACCTCCACCCGATCCACCGGTATCGGTGGTGGCGCGAGTTGCTGGAGGGGGGGGTGGTTCCCACGTCGCCAACTAGAGAGCTCTACGTGCAGGGATCCCAGGAACACCAACGCCTGGGATCGAACCCCCGCACTGGACGATTGAAGACCGACGCTCTCACTACTGGGCCGCGGGAGTCTCTTACGCGACTTAGGGGTGTCGTCGGCTATGAATCCAGTCCTGAGGGTGGGGCTGTGCGTTGTCAAGCGTGTTGCGCGTGCCGGGAGGCCCCAGTCCACGTGCACGGGGTCGGGACAGGGGGGGAGGGGGCTGGGTGGGGTGCGGCACCGTTGGATCGCCGACTGACGTGCACAGGGGTAAGAGGCGGACAGTAGCACCGCCGGATCGCCGACTGACTGTAGGGCGGGGGGTCGCTCTGCCTCTTTCCGTCCCTCTGCCTTCCCTGGGCAGGCAACAAAGCGGGCGTCACTGGCGTTGTGCTGTCCATGGGGGGCGTGGCCACCCATACCACTCCGGTTCGTGTTCACCCGGCTTCTCTGGGTACGATCTGTGCGGCGTCCCGGTGCGCAGGCGTGGGCGCGCTTGTTCTTCGCGGCCCCCATGTGGGCCGGCGGCTGGAGCGGGGGGGCGGGTCACACTCCGGCTCCCCTCTCGGGTGGGGGCGGCCCATCCCCCTTGCCTCGGGGGGGGTGTCGCGCCGCGGCCTCCCCGCTCTCGTTCCGGGCGGCGGCCTGCGGTACCCCTTTCTGGCTCTCTTCGTGTCGCTGGCGCGCTCCCTTCCGGCGCGCGCGTGCGGTCGGGGCTGAAGTGCCGCCCCGGGGTGGGGGGGGGTGAGGGGCGGCCCGTGGACCGCCTCTCTGGGGGCCCCAGCTGACCTGCAAACCCCCCCTCTGTCCCCTCGGAGTGGGCTGTGGTTACGGGAGGGTCATGCGGGGCGCGGCCTCCTTCGCGTTCCGTTGTGCGCGTTGCTCCGGCACGCCGGTGTGGGTTCGCGGGAGCAGGTCCAGCCGCCGTTGCCCTTACCGTGTCGCCGTTCCTCCTGTGGTTGGGGGCGCCCCCCCGGCCCTGGGGGGGCGGAGGGCCGCGCCTGTGGCTCCCCAGCTGGGGTGGGTGCGGGGGGGGGGGGAGGTTGGGGGGGCCGCCCCCCCGCCCGCTCTCGGGCCTGTGTGGGAGGGGGGGGGGAGTGGGGGGGGGCCTTCGGTCCCCTGGCGATGCCTCCTGTCGGCCAAGGGGGAGGGGGGGGCGGCTTGGCGGTCCCGGCCCCGGGGGCCAGCCATCGGCCAGGGGGGTCGCGCTCTTCCCCCGCCCCCCTCTACCGAGAGCCGGATTCTCACGCAGTCCCTCTCTGGGGCCCCTCATCCCCCGGTCGTTGTCGCGCGGCGCTGGCCGGCCGGGGGTGGCCGTGAGGGTCAGCGGTCAGTGGTTAGCGGGTTGCGGGGCAGCAGGTTTCCCCCCGCGCTTGTTGTCTCCGCACTCCCTCCCGGGGGAGGTGGCGCGGCGCTTTCCCTGGGTAGGCAGCAAAGCGGGCGTCACTGGTGTCGTGCTGTCCATGGGGGGCGTGGCCCCCCATACCATTCCGGTTTCCGCCCACCCGGCTTCTCTGGGCTCGATCTGCGCGGCGTCCCGGTGCGCAGGCGTGGGCCCACTTGTTCTTCGCGGCCCCCATTTGAGCCGGCGGCTGGGGCGGGGGGGCGGGTCACACTCCGGCTCCCCTCTCGGGCGGGGAGGGTCCATCCCTTCTGCCTCGGGGGGTGGGGGCCGGGGCCCCCGCGGCTGGCGGGCCGGTGGGGGGGCGGGGGGGGGGGGTGTCGCGCCGCGGCCTCCCTGCTCTCGTTCCAGGCGGCGGCCTGTGGTACTCCTTCCTGGCTCTCTCCGTGTCGCCAGCGCGTTCCCTTCCGGCGCGCGCGTGCGGTCGGGGCTGAAGTGCCGCCCCGGGGTGGGGGGGGTGAGGGGCGGCCCGTGGACCGCCCCCCTGGGGGCCCCATCTGACTTGAAACCCCCCCTCTGTCACCTCGGAGTGGGCTGCGGTTACGGGAGGGTCATGTGGGGCGCGGCCTCCTTCCTGCTCCGTTGTGCGCGTTGCTCCGGCACGCAGGTGTGGTTTCGCGGGAGCAGGCCCAGCCGCCGTTGCTCTTATCGCGCCGCCGTTCCCCCTGAGGGGGGGGGTCCCCCCCGGCCCTGGGGGGGCGGAGGGCCGCGCCTGTGGCTCCCCTGCTGTGGTGGGTGCGGGGGGGGGGGGGGCGGGGGGGCCGCCTCCCCGCCCGCCCTCGGGTCTGTGCGGGGGGGGGGGGTGGGTTGGGGGGGGCCCTTTGGCCCCCTGGCGATGCCTCTCGTCGGCCGGGGGGGAGGGGCGGGGGCGGCATGGCGGTCCTGGTCCCGGGGGCCAGCCATCGGCCAGGGGGTCGCGCCCTGGACCCGCCCCCCCTATCGAGAGCCAGATGCTCGCGCAGGCCCTCGCCGGGGCCCCTCATCCCCCGGCCGTTGTCGCGCGGCGCTGGCCGGCCGGGGGTGGCCGTGAGGGTTAGCGGTCAGTGGTTAGCGGGTTGCGGGGCAGCAGGTTCCTCCCCGCGCTCGTTGTCTCCGCACTCCCTCCCGCGGGAGGTGGCGCGCCCTCGCACGTCGTGCCATACCGTGGGGGAGGCGTGGGTTAGGGGGCCCATCCCCCCCCCTCAAACCTCCCATACCCGCCGTCTGGGCCTTCACTTGCGCCGCCGCTTGTGTGGGGGCTGGGGCTGCGGCGGCGGCGGGTTGTGCCGGCGGTAGCGCCAGTGGGCGAGGGCGCTACGCAAAGCCCGGGGGAGCCAGTTGTTGGCGTCCGCATCCGTGATGCGGAGCACCGCTCCCCCTTCCAGGAAAGCCGGCCACGTCGGCTCCCTGTCGGGCCACGCCGCCCGGATCACTGACCTGAGGACCCTCTCGTGGTCCTCTGGGGCCGCCCACCCCCCGGGGGTGCCTCTCGGTTTCCTCCGTCCCTCCAGAGGAGCACGGCATCGAAGGGCCGGTTCCGCGCCCTCCTGGAGTTCCCCTGGTTGGCCCAGCACAACCACCCGTACACTTCCCCCACCAGGGGGAGGGTCTCCCCCCCCAGCGGGTCCGGGACTGCGCCCCAGTCCCGGTCCCATGGCCGGCCCTCCTCCGCCCCCCGTGCCGGCCCCCCTCGCTGCCCCTGCGCCTGCGGCGCCGATGCCGCGCCCCGTCCCCCCTCCGCCGAGGCCATCCGCGCCGGCTCCGCCCTCGGCGCGGGGGGGGCTTGCTGGTGCTGGCGTCGTGGGGGTTGGGGGGGGACGAGCTCGCCGGCGTCAGGGTCGATGTTGTAGAGGTGGTGGTGGTGGTGGTGGTGGTGGTGGTGGGTGTGGTGTGCCGGAATCTGTTGGATGCCGGGGGGGATGCACCTCACCGGCTGCACGTCCGGCTGCGGGGGGGGTCCGCCCTCTGCCCCCCTCCCTTCGCCCCGCCCTCCTCCCTGGGCTCCCATGCCCCGTCCCTCCTGTCCCTTGGGGCCCTTGCCCTTGCCCTTGCCCTTGACCTTGGGCCCCTTTCCAGTCCCATGCCCGTGTCGCGGGTCCCGCCTCTCGTCCCCCACGCCCTGGCCCGCTCGCTCTCCCATCCCCCCTCGTCCTGCCCCCTGCACCTGGGTACCCTTCCCGCGCTCCTGAGCACCCTTCCCGTGCCCCGGCCCCTCCCCGGCCCCCTGCCCGTGTCGCTGGTCCCGCCTCTCGTCCACCACGCCCTGGGCCGCTCGCTCTCCCACCTCCCCTCGCCCCGCCCCCTGGGCGCCGGACCGGGCCTTCCGCCCGCGGCAGTCCCCTTGTGCTTATCGACTCCCGACTGGGATGGTTCGGCGCTTCCCACGTCACCATCCTGCGACCGCCCTAGCTGGGGCCCTTGGCTGCAGGGGCTCCGCTAGGGGGCGTCGGTTGTGGAAGAGGGGGTGTTCTCCTCGGCCTCAACGTCGTTGACGCCCTTCTTCCTCCTCTCACTACGAGTAGGCTTCTTGTCCTTGTCCTTGTTCTGGTTGTTCTGGTTGTTCTCCTTGTTCTTGTTGTCCGACCTGGGGACCCAGTTCCGCTTGATCTCCTGGATCTCCTTGGCCAACTCGGTCCCCACCGACGACATCAGCTTGGCCAGCTCGTCCTTGTCCACCTCCATCTTGGCTTCCCGGATACCCGCGGGCGCACGCTTCTTCGACCCGTGCGCCTTCTTGTAAGCGTCCGTGTCGGCCTTGTGGATGGGGCATGTTCGGTGGTCATGGTTGAAGCCTCGCTTCCTCCCATAACACACGAAACAGCCCTGAGGGTGAGCTCGTATGAACTCCCCAAAGGACAGCGGAGGGTCGCCAATACGGCGAGGGTCCCTCTTCTCCTGCTTCCTCCAACCCTGCTGCAGGGGCTTCCAGTTTCCCAGTTTGCTCCCCGCGTTCAGGTTCTTGGCCACGAAGGCGCAAACGGCCACTTCGGCGGGCTCATCGTCGTCGTCATCGTCGACGAGAGTCTCATCGCCGCCGGCTCCCGCTGGGTCCATGGCATCTTCCCCGCCAGGTCCCTCGCCAACGTAGTTGACGTCGCGGTCGCCGGGCCTCAACCCGCGGGTGTGGTGGAGGTTTCGGTACTCCTTGAGTACTTCCTCGCCAACCCACTCCAGGATCTCGTCGCAGCTCATCCGCGCCGGGATGGGCTGCAGACGGATGGTCTGGCCGCTCAACTCACAATCGTCAAGGCGCCACATCGCGGTCTTCTCGCGATCGCCCGAGACGGTAATGAGAAGAGCGTTCCGCAGGGAGTGCCGTTTGACATCCTGGGCCACGTTCTTCTTCGCCCAAGCCACCACGTTCGTATGATACTCTTTGGGGAGCATCATCTTGACCGTGTGGTTGGACTTGGCCCGCTTGGATTCCTCCTTGGTGACCCTCTTGATCCATGCTTCCGGCAGCATGGAGAGCAGGCGAGCCTGCTCGTCACCCTCGTTCCAATCCTCCACGTTGCGGCGGAAGAGGGTGTATTTCCCTCGGAAGTCTCGCCACTCTCGTAGGCGGATCTCCCGTCCATCATGCTCAAGCTTGATGGACTTCCAGCGCTTGGCCGCCACCTGCGGAGCTTCCACCCGCTCCTGCTCGTTGAGCCACTTCTTGGCTTCCTTGAGGGTCTTGATTTTCCCCTCCTTGGTCGCCATGAAGTATAGCTCTCCGAGCACTTCCGGCAGGCGGTACCTGAACCGTTTGAAGACATACTTCTCCGCATCAGCGGGAGGCAGGTCTTCAGTGACGGTCAGCCCCCAATCGTCCAGCTTCTCCAAGAAGCGGTCGAGGTTGAGGGGGTTGCCGTCGTACATGGGGGGCTTGATGTCCTTCAAGTCTTCCCACACGGCAGCATCCGCGGCCTTAGAGACCATGAACGCCGGCCGCCAGGTCGACCGAGGTTCCCATCGGCCTCTCCCACGGACTCCCACGGCCGCCACGTCCATCTCCTCCATGGAATCCCTGTGGCTACGCCGCGGTTCCTCCACGTACGCTGAACCGAAATGTTCACGCCGTACTGCATCCATGTACGCATCCTCATCACGGCGCCGGCGGCTGCGTTCAGCGGCCTCCCGTCGTACACCACGCGGCGGGCTGATGTCGAACTCCTCCAGGTCCAGGTCCAGGTCCTCACCTTCGCCGACATCCCACTCCACGTCTCCTCTGGGGACCTCATCCCTGAGTCCACCATAACGTCCTCCACCCCTGGGGATTGGCGCCGGGGCTGGTGCCGGGCGTCGGGGGCGTACAGGCGTCCGCGGTGGGGCACGGCGGTTGTGGTAGTCCGCGCTGAGCCACTCATCACGCCATTCCTCACTGCCACTGCCGGGCGGCACGCGCTCGTTGCGGCGGCCCGCGCTGTGGTGAGAGGGGGCGGTGAGAGAGGGGGCACTGGCGCTGGGGCGACTCCTGGGGGCTCCGCCGGGGGCGTGGGGTCTGCCTGGACCTGGTCCGGGTCCCCAGCCGTCGTCCGACGAGCCAGACTCCAGGGGTGGGTGGTCGCTGCCGACGCTCCCACGGGCTTCCAGCGCATCCAGCCTCTCCCGCAGGCCGCTGACGACGTTGGTCAGCGACTTGGTCTCGGCCCTGGCGATGTCCAGCTCCTTCTGCGCGCGCGCGGCGACCCCGGAGATGCGAGCCATCTCGACCTTGCCCGTGTCTACCTCGCACTCGAGGGAAAAGACCCTCCTGCGGAGGTAGACAATCCACCGCCAGGTGGTATCCGGGTCGCCGTTCCCTGGTGGGTCGTCGGGGTCCCCAGGGGGTCCTCCAGGAGGGCCTCCGCCGGGTCCGCCTGGTCCAGGGGGTCCTCCCCCGCCCGGTGGTCCGCCTCCAGGGGGTCCACTCGGTGGGCGTCCTCCAGGGGGTCCTGATGGTCCTCCGCCAGGGGGTCCCGGTGGGTCTCCGCCGGGTCGCCTCGGTGGGTCCGAGGATGGGCGCTTCCTCGTGATGCCGAAGTCCATGTCGTCATCCTCGCCCATGTCGCCCCACCTGGGCGTCTCGGTCTCGGAGGACTCCGAGCTCCGGTAGGGAGGAGGGAGATCCTCATCGTCACCTTCCGGTTCCATGGGGACGTCTCCGCCGCCTCCGCCCGTCCAAGCCACCACTTGGCGATGTCGACGGCCTCGTTCATCCCCGTCACTGGCGGTGAAGAAGGGGTCACTGTCGTGGGGGTGCCCACCCGCTGGCCTCTGCGGCCTCTCGGGGGTCTTCCCCTTGCCCTTCCTCCGTCGACGGGCGGTGGTGCCACCGCTCCCACTGCTGCCCGTGTCGGCCTCATCCAGCGCCATCCTGGAGGAGGCGTCCCCTTCGAAAAGCTTTCGAAGGGTCTCCACTCGTGATGCTCCCGGGGGAGTCTCGCGGCGGAGTTTGGCCTCTGCCTCCTCCATTGCGGCGGCGGTGGCTGCGGCAGCTCGCGCTTCGGCTTCCTCCCGAGCACGAGCCGCCTCGGCTTCCCGGGCCTGCTGCAGCCGCGCCTTCTGCGCTTCCAACGCTGCCAGCTCCGCCTCCGTCTTGGCCTTCTCCTCAGCGACCTTCCGTCGCGCGGCCTCGATGGCTTCCTTCTTGGCGGCGTCCTCCTGGGCCTTAGCCGTCGCTTCGGCGTGGGCCCTTTCCTCCGCCTCCTTCTTTGCCCTCTCTTGCGCAAGCGCCTCTTCCAGCGCCTTCACCTCGGCCTCCTTGCAGGCAATGGCCTCCTGCGTCAGGCGGGCTTCCTCGTCAGCTGCCGCCAACTCACCGTTGACCTGGGCAGTCGCTGCCCCATGGGCGGCTACGGCCGTGAGTCCGGCCGCAATGGCCGCCACGGCCTGGCCGTGGATGGCCATGCCATGCGCCCACTCCGCAGCCTCCTCCTGGGCGATGCCGACGGCGCCCTCCACGGCAGCGCTGTACTGCCTGGCCCGTTGCCGGGCAACCCGACGGTTGCAGGGCACCCCACAGGCGCGCTCACAGGCGCGCGCCACGTCCCTTTCGGGAGCGACGCTGCTGCTGGAGCTGGCCTGGTCGGCCGGCATCCTCCCGCGGTGGGCCGACTCCACGTCGCTGCTGGGGCCTGCTGGGGCATGCCGGGCCCTCAGGAGCAGCGGACGGGGCTTGGCCTGGGTCTGCTTGGCGACTTGGATGTAGTCGCCAAGGGTGGTGGAGCCGGGGTGGTGACCACCATTGGCCCGTTGGGAACTGGGGGCTGGGGTTCCGCCCTTGGCGCCTTGGGCGGCTTCGGCGGCCAGGGACTCCTCGTACTCCCGCCACCTCCGGTCCCGCCTCCTGTCCCCGGCGGACCGCTTCTCCGTCGCCGGAGACGCGCTGCTGCTGCCCTGCAGCCTGCGCTCGCTCCCCGGTTCCGGGAAGTTCTTCTCGATCACGTCCCACAGGGAGACGTTGATCGAGGCGCCCGACGGGTAGGCGTTGGGGTCCTCGTCCTCCTCAATCCCGTCGGGGCGCAGCCCTTCGCCGGGCCTGTCCGGCCGGGTCCACGTCCTCCAGCGCTTGCGGCGGAAGCGGTACTCGTACCCTTCCGCCCGCAGCCACTCCTCCACTGCCCGCAGGCGGTCCTCCCCCATGTCCTCCCGGAGCTCGAAGCTCCCGGGCATGCCGCCTTCGCACTGGGGGTTGCTGTAGCGGTATTGCTGGTCCCACAGCAATCCGCTCAGCAGGCGCGCCACATGGGGGTGGGGCTGCGGCCACCTCCTACCCGCCTCTTGCCAATTCACCATGGCAGCGGGGGCGTAGTTGGTCTTGAGGTCCTTGATGTGCACTCGTTCAACTCAACGAACTGGTTGTGGTTGTTGAGGAGGGTGCTGCAGCACTGGATTGGAAGTGCGGCTGGTGCTGGTCAGCCGGTGGTTGTGCAGGTGGTTGACGCGGCCTTGCTGGTCGGCCGATGGGACTCCGGGTCGGCCGATGGGGCTGATGCAGGAGTCCTGGTCTGTGCACCTCTTTTACGGTTGCTGCGCGGTCAGGGCGATGCTCTGGACGGCGCTGCTGGCTCCGTGACGACCTCGGCGCTGTCGCTGAGCGGCGCTACGAGCTGCTGCGCTGCGCTGCGAGTTGCTGCGCTGCGCTGCGAGGTGCGGGCTGCGCCGCGCTGCTCGGGGTGGGTGGCCCCGAGTGGCACGCGAGGGCTGGGTAACCCCGCGGCGGTGAAACGCTTTTGACGCGTTCCCGTGGGGGGCCGGCCACGGGACGCTGCGGTGACACGCACAGGTGAGCAGGCAGGCAACGCACTACGCTCACAAGGGCATCAATACGCCTGTGTCATGTGACAAAGCGTTTCAGAATCCTTGCCACTCTGCAAAGAGGGAACGAAAGTATGTACAACAACACATCAGGATATGTACACATGGGGTTAAGACTGGACTGGGGTAAAGGCAATCACAGGACAATAGACACTCAGTCCCAACTCATATCCCAATCCCAGGTCCGACCCTCTCAGTGGCTGATGGGGGCGGGGGCTCAAACACAACCCATGCCCTGCTCAGTCCGGACCCTGAAACCCTGCCAATGGGAGAGGTGTCTCACACAGCCACAGGCGAGTTTCTGGCAACCAACATGCTCCAAGGCCAACCGACAGTGGCTCCCCATGCTCCCTCAACGGCAGGTCCCAACTCCCCTCTGAGCCAGAGATATGGCCCCGCCACTATCACCCAGGAGTTGGTAGCTGAAAATGGGCTGTTTCAGCCCAAACTGAAATTAACTCAAAAATTCCCAAAATTGACCCCTCGTCCGGACCCGCCAGAGGTAGGAACGAGGCAACTGACCCTATGCCCTTCGAGTACGAACTCTCTGGAGCCCTCACCCAGCCTGGTTCCCTCTGAGGTCCCGGCATCAGGGCAACACGGATGAGTCATGTGGGGTCATGATGCCCAAAATCACCAAAATTGGCGTCATTCCCACGCGTGGCTCGCCCGGCCAAGGTAAGGCCAATGGCTCACAGGGTAGGAGGCAGGACCTAGGACTCATATCTGAGTGCACAACTTGGACTTAGGTCCAGGCTCCATATGGGCTTAGAGAAATGGGGCCGCCAATTGACCACACGGAAGGGGGAAATTGGGGTCCCAAAATTGGGTCATTTTGGCTGCTTGAAATGAGCCAAAATTCGGTGTGCTCCCAATAGTATATCTCCACGCCGGCTTGGTGATCAGATCCGCCATTCCATACGCGATCCACCGGGAGTCCAACAGAGACTTCCATGCCCTTGGCTCTCAAAGATTTTCATGCTACTTGGCGTGGTGACGATCCCAATTGGGTCCACAAATGCCAAAATGACAAAATTGCCCACACTCACTTTGGGCTAGCGCCTTAGCGAAGGTGGCTCCGCTTCGCCCACGTGGTGTGTGGACCATGGGGACCATTACCCATAACACCCATGTCATATATGGTCCATTGGTCCATGCGTCTGGCGTGCACGAGGGTTAGAACATAGTGCACGGCGGGCAGCAAAAGTGGAAAATTGCTCAAAATGGCCTAAAATGCGCACACTCATGGTTGGGGCAAATGAGGCACATGCCCGACTTGGACCAGAGTGTGCCATAGGATTGGTATCAAGTCATGTGTGTCCAACATATCTTTTGGGCGTCGCCCAACTCCTCCGGTATTGGGAATGGCAGGGTCGCCAAGTGAGCCCATGATTTGGGATAGTCCCAAATCGCCAACATGGCGGCCACGGTATGCCAAGCCTAAGAGGAGTTAATCGCCGGGTCCAAGATATGTTGTGCATCGAAGTATGTACCCTCATAACATACTTGGGTCATGATGTCAATTGAGCGCAACGTTGAGATACAAGGTCGCCACTTGACATCATGACGGGCCAAAAACGGCAAAATTGGCACAAAGACACACAAAAGTGCATTGAAAGGTGCACAATTATATTATAATATCTTTGGCTTGGATCGTACAATCAACTAATCCTTCTAAACACAATGACTTGACACCAATGACCTTCGATCCCACATATGTGCTCCACTTGGGGCGCCTTGAAAGGTTACGAGCGCTACTTCCCAAGTGGGCACACGAAAATATGGAAAATTGTAAAACACACACCTTGCTCCCAACGCATCGCTTCGGGTTCACCACACAAGCTTCTTTTCACGAAGGTTAGGCTCGCAATTGATTGTGGGGAGTATGGAGAAGGGGCTTGCACAATTTGAGGTCCATTGGCGGGCTTGGCTTGGAGTAATGGACCCGCCAAATGGGCACGCAACACAACACATGGCACATACCACATATTGCCCAAAAAGGTAGCTCCCACCACGATATGTCATGCCCCTCCAAGGGCATAACTTTGTGTCTATCGCTCATAGGAACTCAAGGAGAGTTCCTATGCAACACCAACACTTGCGCGCTACACTCGAAAGTTATCTTAACGCACGCAATGTCATGGCCAAAGAGTTATAACGCAAACTCTACCCTCTTGACCATGATCCATTACACTAGCGCGCACGTGTGGAAACGCAAGGCATATAAGGCTTCCTAAATTACGTCGGGAGTATTGTGAATACGTCCCACGTTTCCTTATTGTCAATACTCGCAAGCGGCACGAGATATGACCCTCACAAGTGGCCTCACGAATCAACTTTGTTTTGCCCATATCTCTGAGTCAAATGGGGGGCAAGATAAAAGGAAAGTTGATTCGTGCATAGGGAAGCACGTAGGTCCACTCGAAAGAGGTCAAATCAAGTGCGGGGATGTCGAAGTCGAAAATCCGATTTCGACATCCTGAAAAATTCGGATTAAGGTTGCGAGTATTAATTATGAAAATTGCGGAAGGATCCATGCAGTTCCTGGCGACTTTGGAGCCTTCGTGACGGATTGCGTTAAAATTTCCATTAATTACAGTTAAACTGGCGGTTACGGTAAAGTCGCGATCCAACCGCCAGCAGTCAAAACAGTGAGTATCAGAACGGAAGCGTAAAAATTGACGGAAACAATATGAAAATAAAACCCTGTTGATTCCTGATATTCTGATACACAAATCTCCGCTGGCGGTGCATCGGTTGCCGATGCGGGGCTTTACGGCACGGAATGGAGCGTCAACGGGCGTCTTCCCTTCCGTACATGGGGTTAGTGGACCGGAGACCTGTTGTATGCCGTAACCTGGCCATGGGGTTCTGGGTACCGCTTCAATATGATGCACTGTCAGCCTGAACTGGCTCAGGTAAGTCCACCACCGCTTTAGCTTTGCTTTCTCTGGTGGTGGCCCTTCTGAAAAGACTTCACAGGCTCCTGGTCTCAGAGCCAGACAATGGGGTTAGATCCCAGGAGTCGGGATTGTGACGAAAGCACCAACATACCGACCAGGAGTTCCTGAGCATAGGTGCTGTAATTGGAACACGCTTGGTTCCATTCCCAATTCCAGTGTCCCAGTGGCACCAGTCGCCACTCACTGGTAGGATAGTCATGTTTCAACGAACCATCACGGTTCAGTCCACTAGTACCATAATGGCAGTGGGTTAGTTCAGCGGGGTTAAGCTCCTGCCATTGGTAGATCGTACCCCCCCCCCCTACATCACTGGCATCAGTGATCAGGACTATCTTGCCCTTAGAGCGGGGTACTCCCAGGCAGTTGGAGGAGGCAATCTTCTTCTTCAACTCTCCGAAACACTCTTCCTCTCCCGCGGTCCACCTCCAGGGAGTAGTTTTCTTGATTAGGTCAGTGAGGGGGGCAGAGGAGTAAGTAAAATTGTAAACACGACGCCGATAGAAATTAGGGGCGCCCACAAAACTCCTCACGTCGTGTAGACCCTTCTTAGGGTCATCGCGAATCTGCATGTCCTGTAGGGGCTGCATCTTAGACGCGGCTGGTTTCCACCAACCATACCCCACGTCGAAACCCAAATATTCCATCTCCTCATTCATAAACTCACATTTTTCGAGTTTGATTCGGAGATGGTTTTCTTGACAAACAATAAAAAATTCACAGAGGAGAAGGACATGGTCCTCATGGGTATTAGTACCCAAACTCACGTCGTCGATGTGAGCCTCCATTTCTGCACCCCGAGAAATCAACTCCTGTACTAGAGGCCTGTGCCTCAGTATGTACAAAAATTTGTTCATTAGCTCCTGGAAGAGCGCTGGGGCATTAGCCACCCCGAAAGGCATAACCTTCCACTTAAAAACACGGCCCTTAGGGGTTATAAAAGCCAGCAGCTCCTGAGCTGCGGCGGTTAGGTCAACCTGCCGGAAACCAGAGTGATTGTCCATTTTGGTCTTGTACCTGCATTTGGCAATACGCTCCAGGGTATTTTTCATGTTAGGAATACTCCCTGAGTGGTTCTGGGTTTTCTTGTTGACCTCACCATAGTCAACAACCAGTCGTAGGGCAGTCGACCCTGGTTTGGCAACCAGGAAATAGGGACTGCAGTGATGGGGGTAGTCCCCCTTCTTATATTCTCCAACGAGGCCAGCATCAATACATTCCTGGATCTGGCACTCGATTCCTTCAACCTGTTCCTATAGAGCGGGATAGGGACGACGCCTCACTCGCGTCTTTTCAAATTCAGGTTTCAGTTTCAGGTCCATCTGGACCAGTTTTTTACAAGAGAGGAGGGCGGCAAGGCGCCGAACACCTCCTCATAGGTTATCAGCAGTTTCTTCAGTCGGGGGTCAAGGTTAAGACTCTCGAGTTTCTGCAGGAAATCCTCCTCAGCATGGAGGTTGCTCTTTCCATGTTCTTTCTTTTTCTGCCGATCAGCAGTTTCGGCAGGCACAGAGCCATCGTCCCACTCAGGGGGACATTGCTGCCCATAGTGCAGAGAATACACTAGCGGTATCTCAGGATCAGGCAGCGTATAGGAATCATCGTCCTCCTCAGACCAGATGGAGGATTTCCAGGTCTGTCTGAGGTATTGCAGCCGCTCTTGGCGCTCAATACCTTCGGCCTTCAGGTATAACAGCCGCCGGAGTTCCTGAGTGTCATGCTCAGACAATGGCATGTTATTAGAAGCAGGTCGCGACAGAGTATCAGCACTCCGGGCCACGGGTTCACCTGTGTGCATAGGCTGCATGTGTAGCACTGGCTTCCCAACAGGGGAAGCGGGCTCAGGAGTTGACTCTAGATCTACCTCCTCTAGCAACAGCTGGGCTAGGAAGGCACTGTGTTTTAGGTCAGCACAGCTGGGATCAACAGGAGGGATAGTGCTGGCGATCTCAGACAGCTGGTCGTCAGCATCCTCCTTTGCAGCTGCAGGTTCCAGATAGTCATCGGGAGACTCACACCCTGTAAGTGTGGCAGATAGGTGCTCAGGAGATCGATTTTTGAGATCAGAAAGGGTCAGGCCACGATTTTCGGCCATGACCTCTTTCAGTAGCACCTGGTCTAGGTCACACAGGGGTACAGGATTGAGAGATCCGTTGACGATGGACAGGAAACTGGCCCACTCAGGGGGCTGCATAGCTGTGTCTGAGTCCGCAGGCACATAGATGGGGCCGTCGGGGATTTGCACTCTTCCCACATTCATTCGATCTAGCATACGGCGCCAGTAAGCATGTTCACCAGGGCAGCCCCAGTCAGGGGTGCACATGACAACCCTTGCTCCCTCATAAGCGATTTTGGTTGGAACCTTCGCGAGCAGGGAGAAGGGAGGGTTAGCATACACTAGGCCCCTTGCTTTCCAGAAGAAACGGAAAGCATTGTTCAATTGTTTCGAGCAGTACAACTGCATGATGTGCTGTTGTTGGCTCGCAAACAATTCCACCTTGATCTCATCCAGGTTTACCTGAAGGGCCGCCAGTCCATTTTCAAGAACGTGACGGGCCAATTGGTAGTTTTCAGTACGATAGTTAGTCTTTGATGCGTAGCGCAGCCCAGACTCTTTTCGTCCTGACAGCTCCAAAGGTACGGAGAATAGCCCACTGCCAAAGTCGCAGTGCAAAGAATAGGGGCACTGGAGAGACAGCATTTTTACCTGGGGGTTTCTTCGTAGGAAGTCTGACGATGTCAAAGGCGTCGGTGTCCAGCACTCTGCAGTGTTGGGTCAGGGTTTCGTCGGCCAGGCATAGAGTCACATCGACCCCCCCCAAGGAATGGATGGTACGCCCATCCCCTACTCTTATGGCCACGGTCTTAGTTTTCTTGAAAGCCTTTAGCAGGCGCCGGGCCACTATGGAAAGTGTTGCACCGGTGTCAAGCACCGCTCGAAGAACTTGATCCCTGATTTTCACAAGGATCCAGAAAACCAAGTCCTCCTCTTCGGAGCCGCCCCCCTACTCCTCATCAGGGAACTTGACATCCGCCCCTGCAGCTATGAGGGACCCGGCCATCCAGGCCCAGCGCCTCTTCTTGGAGTTATTCCCCTCAGGGGTAGCGTTATCCCCCTGGGGGCGCTTCTTGGGATCACCTGTGGCAGGAGGGGTCGTAGCAGCAGGAGGGGGTGTAGCAACGGGCGCTGATGAGCGCCTCTGAGGGTTAGGGGGTCCATTTTCCCCACCCCCCTTGCGACCTCCTTTACCACCTGTATCCCTATTCCGAGGGTTTTTGGTGGGTGTTTGGGCCTTCTGGCGTTCAGCCTCCTGACGCTTGAGTTTATCACTCTCCCGTTTCTTTATGTGACATTGGTCTTGGTAGTGACCACGTTTGCCACAATAGCCACAGGTGATGGTAAACCTGAAATGATCTTGATGGGTCACAGGTTTCCCATCCTTGGTATGCTGCTGTGGTTTCATCTGCAGCATACAGCTACTGCGTTGATCGCAGTCAGGCGCATGGCAATGCCCCCCCTTGTCATTGACAGGTTTGCAGTAGAACAAAGGGGGTGTACCTGCCTCAGGTTTAACCTCATTCATGGCACGTAGGTTACCCTTTCCTTTACCACCTCCCTGATTGGCGTTACAGGGATTTTTAGGCCTTTTCCTTTCGCCACGTTCGGGGGTAGGGTTACCCCCTCAACCCAGGTGCTTCTTGAGGAATTTCTCCATGTGGGAGTCATTCTCCCTCTCAAGAGCTAGCTCAATCAGGAGGTCCACCAGTTCATCGTACGAGTGGGTCCGACTCTTCCTCTCAGAGGTAGAGCGGCAATCATCCCATGTACATTGGGGGATCTTACTCAAGAGCCACAGGTGGGGCTCAGTGGCTCCGTAGGAGCCCACGTTCATCCGCTAAAACAGATACTCCAAGTCGCACACGTATTCAGAGATTCGCGCAGCGGAAGGAAACTCAGGGAGCATAGGTAGCTCCTCTATCTGTGTGCGCACACTGAGGTCAGTCTCATAGACTGGGAACGTTTTCTCCTACCTCTGGAGTACCTCTGCCCAGGTGGAACAGGTTTTCACAATCTGTTTCACCTGTTTTTGCAAAAATTTCTTTTTGCATGACCGTTTCAGCAGTGAGCATTTGGTGGCCACATCCACATGGGATTGGCCAGTCAGCAAAAGAAACTCAGCAAATTCTTCTGCCCATTCGGGCAGATTTTTGGGGTCGAACTCCGGCAGTTCCAGCTGGATGTTCGCCTGGGCAATAGGTCTGCCCGTCTTCCCACCCCCCGGTGTGAAGCCAGAAGGTGATACGCCGGCAAGAGGTGCCAGGGCTGACAGCCCTCTTTTCTCAGTCTCTGTCACAGGCACGTCCTGTAGTTCAGCGATAGGGACTGTCCTGGCGCGAGGATGAAAAGGGCTGGGGCAAGTGACCTTGGGTAGCAACCTGGACACCCTTGATCTTTTGGGATCATCAGCCAATGTGCTCAGTCCAGGTGAGGGTGAGGCCAGTGCTTGCAGGGGTAAGGGTTCAGTGATACCCAATTTAGCTTTGACAGCCTCAGAAAGGGCTGTCACATCAGGGTCTTCGGACCCAGACAGTAATTTCGCCAGTAACTCGGCCGTACGGTCCAGGGCCCCATGAGTTGGCTCTGGTAGATGGGAAGCTTTCACATATGCGGGGCACACTTCAGGGCTCCTGCTAGTGATTGGCAGCTCCGGACGCCATACTAGCCCTCGAGGTCGCCTGGGTAGAGACACTGTGTCGGCCACTCCGTAGGTGGGCCCGAGTAAGGGTAGGAACCCATGTCCGTGTACGGTGGGGATCCCAAGGCGTCTAGTGGCTCCTCTCCATCTTCGCCTGTGACGGACTTGTAGTACTCGTCGTGGAGAATATATTCGTTGATCTTCCTTCCGAATTTGCCTTCTTCCTCAGGTTCTCGAGCTGGGGTAGCCGTTGAAGAAGAAGCTGGGCATATGGATCTGGAGATCGACGCAGCAACCCTTCGGCGGAGGTGCTGAAGGCTATCACCACGGGCCGCTAAGGCCTCTGTGGTTAATCTGGGCGCATCTTGTTCCGCCCTCCTGTGTACTGGATCTTCTTGAGACCCAGATGCGGCTCTGAATTTGGGCTCACTCATTGAGGTGGGCCCACTGTTGCCAAGTTGAACTTGTACACTTCGAATTGGCCAGGTCCTGGCAGACATCTGTACTGATGGCGTGGACATTTTGTCTCTGGTTTTGGCTTGTGTTCTTCTCAGAGTCGGTTTGAAAGGTTCTCAAGGGTTGCCTCTGCTACCAGAAAGACGTCATTGATTAGTGCCCTAGATATTTTGATGAAATCCTGCAGGTTCTGAAGTTGAAAACCCAAACTAAAGCAGCAAGTAGAGCAAGAACAGGATGTGGATCGAATCAATGAATAGTTTTGAAATCCAGTGTAACACAGAAGGGCTGCAGATGGACAAAGCAGGTTTAGATACAAAGTTTCAATCACAAATGGATAAAACAAAAGATTTTATGTGAAAACTGGCCTGACTCTAGCCTCCAAGTTAGCATCAAGCACTTCATTGGCACTCTTTTGGGTGAAATGGTGCTGGTTAGGAATGTGGGGCATAGGTGTCAGGCCAACACAGAAAATGACTTGGCCAAGCAACTGAATTCAGAATCAGTTAAAAAGTAGAACCACAATAAGTGGTAGAAACAATTGAGTATAGGGGTGTTGGGGTGGGAGACCACTAGGCTTAACCTCCAAGGCCTAAAGCATGAAATGCCTATTTTATTTCGGTTTATCCTCCATGAAGGAAGGTACCTCCGCTCAGTTGAGTGGTAGGGGTGAACTTCATGGGGGGGCTAGGGTTACAACCCTAGTTACTTTGAGAAAGTGTACTTTAGGCTTCAAAAGAGAGATAAAAATACTTAAATTAGTCTTAGCATCAACAAAAGGGTTTTAGGGGGGGCTTGGCCTGGATCTAGCCCTCCAAGAAAGACATGGCAGTGACCTTTTCTCACTGCGGTGCATGCCCCCAACCTCTTGGACAGTCGGCGGGGGCCAATGGGTGTTGCGTTGGGCAGCCCACGTCCATCGGGGCCTCGAGGCAACCAGGACTTGGGCCTTCAACGGCTTGGCCACCCTCCCAAACGGCCGTGGACGCCAACGGCCACTCCGCCGCGCGTCACGCACCCGCGCTGCTTCAGTGCATGTCATGCTCCGTTGCGGGTGGGGGATCCGACCGGGGGCGCGGCCTTCGTGCCCACAGGTCCGTGCCGCCTCAGAGAGGATGTTGCCCTGAAACGGCGGGCACAGCAGCCGCCGCACCGCACACGGGGACGAGCCAGTGCAGCTGCAGGAGGTTCCCGGGGTCCATGGGCCTCCTCCTGCATCGTATTGTTCTCGGATCAGGAGCATCCGCAGTGTATGCATCGAAGACATGGAAGCCTACGGGCGTGGCAGTCTCTTACTGCATCACCTGATTTCAGACTCAGCTAATCCCCACCACGTGTCAGATCCGCTACCACAGCCATTGGGGGATCATCGTAGCACTGGACTGCTCTGAGCCTTGATTCCGAGAGGTCATCTTCAGTACTGTGAAGTGAGCGGCCTACGCCACCTCATTTTGGTCAGCACCAAAAAAAACGTGTCTGCAACGAAGACACGGTGACAGGCTGCTGTGGTGCGCATGCGTGCGTGCCCGACCGATTGTTTCACTTCCGGGGCTCCGGGTGATGGTCTCACAGGTGTCCCCCGGATACGTAGACCATGCCTCATCCTGTTGTAGGGTGCGGTCCAGGGCAGGTGTGGCCTCTCACGGCCGGGTCTAAGTCCGCTTTGGTGGTGGTGGGCTGTTGTCCCGTGTTGCTGGTTCTCTGCATTGGCTACCGTTTTGGTGCCTCCTTTACAGCGCATAAGCCGAAGTGGTGCATCCTCTGATTTGATTTGTACGTCAACCGTTGAGACTGAGCCCTGCACAGTGCGAGACAGACCGAGACAGAACACGTTAAAGACCTTTGCTGGTAAGCGCTCAGAGAAAGCAACAGGAACGCTGGGGCTGTGGGTTACACGCCAGAACCGTTCATAGCGATGTGGGAACTAATTTGATTTGGGTTGTGCACTCCGCACATTCTGCACCACGGAACTGATTAGACTGTGCTCACTGTCTTGTCAGGGGGCGCTGTTGAGAAGTGTTGTTTTTCTGCCTTGCCCTCGCTCTGCCGGCCTTGCTCCCTCTTTGCGACCCTGCCTGTTTGCGTGCGTGCGTGAACCATTTTTTTAGTTTCTTCGCTGTTACCGTGTACCCAGTATTTTTTTCTGCGACAGGGCAGGTGGCCCTTTTTAAGGCACAGGGCAGCAAGCCCTTTTGCTGCCACAGTGCAGAGGGCCTTTTAGCAGCCACCTTCAGTGGGCCTTTTGGCTGCCGCAGTGTGGCAGGCCTTCAAACTACCGCAGCGTAGCATGCCTTGTTGATGCAACGGTGCCGGCCTTTCTGCCGCCACAGCGCCGTGGCCCCGTCTGCTGCCATAGTATAGAAGAGTGTTTTTGTTGGTGCAAAAAAAGCAAAAATCCTGCTGCACTGCACTGCAACAAGCTTTCTGCCGCCATAGTGTATGAGGCCTTCATGCTGCCACAGTGCAGCGGGATTCTTAGCAACCACCCTGCAGGAGACCTTTTTGCTGCTACCCCCCGCCCCTTGTGGGCCCTGGCAGAAGCAGGGCGCATGTCCCATCCGAACAATGACAGGCCTGTGGCCAGGAGACCGCGGATAGAACCAATGTGGGAGGACTTGGGGCTGGAAGAGATGACGTCGGAGGTGTCCAGCTCACAGAGATCAGAGTTCTCGTCTACGACAGTGTCGGAGGCGCAGGACATGGAGAGTGCGCCTACCTCGAGTGAGGGATCGGAAGGGGGGGGCTCGTCGTCAGGATTCAGTACGGATGTCAGCACTAACCCCAAGAGGCGCAGAGGCTGAAGGTGCACCTGACCGAAGGGAGGGAGAGCAGCACTATCTGTTGTGGCGCCTCCGGCGCCGTATCTGTGAACCATCTGTGGCGGCGGCTTGGCCGCCGCATTGATGACTCTGCACATTGTGGGAGCGTGGGTCTGTCGGTGGGGACCTTTCGCTGGACTTTCCACCGCTCATGGATAAGCTACGCCCTTGTCCAAGCTACAGTAGGCGTAGGGACCGTAATAATTGTGTACGTAATTTTAATTATGTACGAAATGTAGTGCGGCCACATAAGACATGGGTTTGTCGTCACATTTGCCAATTACATGGAGCCATGGACACATGCATGCCACATGCAAGGTAAATTCATTCTCACGAATTTGAAGTTGTCCGAGCCCAAACCAGCCCCTAAGCCTCAGGCAAAGGCATCCTCACGTGGTGAGCATGTGCAATTGTTCCGCATGGTGTATGATTGCAAGAAGGGTTTCCAAGCCGAACATTTGTAGGCTTCGCATTCTTCATTGCTTGTGCCAACATGGGTGTGAACCTGAAATTCTCATGTTCCCAAGGCTGTCTTGTGTTTGCATACACTTGGGAATGTGGGCAGAGGTCAAGGTGCACCCAGACCATGCGCGCGCGCGCATTTTTTGTGTCGGTAGTTGTATGTGTTGCGCGCAAGCTACGCCCTTGGCCAAGCTACAGTGGGCGTAGGGACCGTAATAATTCCGTACATTGGGGTACCTTATACAAGGCCGGGGGGGTACATTGCAGGACGCGTTTTAGCTGCCATGGTGCAGTGGCCTCTGTTGCTGCCACAATGCAGTCATTCTTCTTCATTCAAGGCAGGTACAACACAGTACAACACACCAATGGGCGTTGTTGCTGCCACAGGGCAGTAGGCCTTGATGTGCTCCCACAGTTTAGCTGGCCTTGTTGCCGCCACAGAGCAGCTGTTCTTTTGTGCTGCCACATTGTGGCAGGCTTTTTGCTGCCACAGTGCAGCAGGTTTTGTTTTGCTGCCGTGGTGTAGCATGCTTTCTGCTGCCATAGTGCAGTGGGCCTTAAAGCCGCTACAGTGCAGCAGGCCCTGTTGCTGCAAAAGTGTGGCGGGATCGTTTCGCTGCCAGCGCACAGCGCCCTTTTTGTTCACAGTGCTGCAAGCTTTTTTGCAGCTGTGGTGCAGCAGGCCATGTTCCTGCCGCAGTGCGTCAGGCTTTTTGGCTGCCACAGTGCAGCTGGCGCAAAGCAGTAGAGCTTTGTGCGGCCACAGGGCAGCAGGGGCTTTTGTCACACACTGCAGCAGGCCACACTGTAATTTTGGTGCAACATGTGTCAAGACGTTTTGATGTTCATGAGCAGCAGTCTTTTTTGCTGCCAGGCCTATCGCACTCTTAGCAATTAATCCGCGGCTGTTACTCACAAAGGAGGGTGACGACATAGAGGGCGGCAGAAGCACCTTTTGGTTTGGTTGGCCTGCACCTCTAACACTGGCTTGTGCAGCGCTGCGGCAGCAAAACAGGCTACTGCACAGTGGCAGTGCCAAATAGTACTGTGGCAGCTACAACGGGGCCGGCGCCGAGCCCAGCCGGTGACCTCTGACCAGATGAATGCCCGATACCCCTAAAAGAGGCAGACATGCCCATGAGGCGCTGGTGCGTAAGGGCAGACTCACCAGCCCAGTGCACTGCAAGCATCCACTGCAGGCCGGCCAGCGACACCAACACCAGTGAAAAGGCCTTGTCTCTGGCCCCATGCAGCCGAGCGAACGCTCGGCGCACGCGCACAGCGGACCGAACAGTCGATGGGTGAGCAAAAAAACATGTATTCCACTGCCCTGCTCTCTCCAGGCACCCATGGAAAAGTTTTGGAACCTAAAACCCAGTGTCAATTTGCCCCCCCCCCCCCCCCCCTTGTGGATACAGAGGAACTTGTCGCAGCCATCCTTTGTTTTCAGTATGAGGAGCACTGTACCAGGAAGAAAAAGGCAACTGGCTGCAACCCGTCTTTTGGTGCAGCAGCCCACATCGCAGAGCCGTGCCCGAGAAATGGTGCAGATTGTAGGAGCTTAGAAATTGATATGAGTGTGTGCTTGCTTCCTTGACAGGGGAAGCAGCTATGGTATGTTCTGAGAGTGTACTTAGATCCCAAGATTCACTCGCACTGCTGCAGGACTATTGCAGAACTATTGCAGCTTCGTCCAAGAAAAAAAAGAAATTGATATGTTGGAGAAGTTATTGGTTGTGGCATCTGATGCTGCGCCCTTTTAGGAGTACAACTACCAACCTGTAGCAGGAGGCACACAATTCTGCCATCAGAGCTTGCAAACAAGGGGAAACGGCAAAGGGGTGTTGCTCGAGCGTGGACATGGGCATTGAAGAAGTGATGTCCCTCGTGAAGGACAGGTGTGCCTGGTCTGGACTCCCAATTTGCGTCAGATTCTTCGGATTCAGATTCTTCAGGCTCAGATTCTAGTTCAGATTCAGACACCAAATGTGATTCAGACTGAAACTGAGGAGCGCCAAATGGTTGCACCAGTTTCATTGAATTGCATGTAATTTGATGCCACCCGCAAGGAGGAGGGGCCTTATTCTCTGACCCCCCCCCCCCCCTAAGCACAGCCCTGCCCCCCCAGCTCCCACCCCATCAGGGGATGGGCGACCGTCACCCTGGAGACCACCAACAGGTGGTACAGGGGCAAACCTCCAAGGTACCCACGCCCCCAAGGGGAATGCGCATATTGGGAAGCGGCAACCCCTCACGGTTCGTGATACCATAGAGGTACGGATGGGTGGGGTCCATGGAACGCTGCTCGCTGGCTTCCCAAGGGCATTGCGTGCAATGTTCTTTTTTTGGGGTGCCACATGCTCCAAGACGTGGCCCTTGGCAATGAAAGCTCCAGGGCTGTTGGGGAACGTACCCCCCCCCTCTTGCGCAAGCACTGCCTTGTCTAAGCACATGAGCCCGTGTTACCGTCGTTTTGATGGAATTTTCTGACCACGGTTTCTATGGTCAGATCTGTAACATTATGCGATTGTGCTTCGCTTGTAGAGGGAAAGGGGGGCTTGATCATGCTTGTGGTAGTTCCTCCTGCTCATACCAACATTCTGCTTGCAATTCCAACGGAGTGATGTCCCTGTTGATGTGATTTTCAGCCATGACTCATGTTGCTACACCTGGCATGGCTGTTACGTACATCCCGTCCACCGGTGAACATGTCTCCGCAGCAATGATGAAGTGCAGATTGTGTGGGCCAAAGCCGGCCGTGGGACTCGGGGCCTTGGCAATGTGTTTGAGGGCAAACTTTACTTCACCAAAGATATTGTTGATGACAGTTTTGTCCCAAGGAACAGGAAGCCTAAACCCATTCCAAAACTTGAAGCCAAGCCTGCCCCAAAGGCTACCCCAAAGGGCAAGCATGTGCTATTCTTCATGATGAGGCGCAAGGTGGGAAAGGGCTTCTATTCCACAGCTCCTGATGGCCCTGATGGGCAGTGAGGACCTCCAGAACTCGCTGAAATTTGCCTGCACATTGTGTTGTAGTGCCCTGTTGCGACAATTGTGCTTAGGGTGAGGTATGGGCAGGTTTTCGGGTGACATGGGTTCTTTTGGTACCGCGCGTCGCGCGCAAGCACTGCCTTGTCTAAGCACATGAGCCCGTGTTACCGTCGTTTTGCTGACTTTCAGCGTGCTTGCGCAAGGGGGGGGGGGGGGGGTACGTGAATGAACTGCACAAAAGCCTTGTGGAAACAACGATCATCTTCCGTTGGTCGGAATGAGAAATGAAATCAAAAACGATTCCAACAGATTCCAAGGACTGCGGGCATGTTTTAGCACGTGTTTGCAGCACCGAAGACAGAAGAGTGGCCGGAAGGTTTGTGCATGTGGTCTTCTCTGTGGGGTACAGCGGGTGAAGACGCTTGCTGCAATCGTGACTGGTAAAGCAAAGGGGAGGCAGAGAGCAACAGGGCGACGCGCAAAGAGGGGGCAGAGCTACCCTCATATCCCTGGGAAGATGTGGTGTCTTTGCCTACTCCAAAGCCTTCGTCTGCGCCGAAGGCAGTGTACATTTGTGGAGGCGTGGCAAGAGCGCCCGTTTGAATGGGGGCTGTTGTGTGGGCCTGCGACGTCGGAGGTGGTGTTGTTGACGGGCCTTTGCTCTGCGTCCGGGCGTTTCGTGGCGTTTGTGCGCTCGTGTTGTGGCGCTTGATGGGGAGCCCCGGCGCGGCGCTCGGTGCTGTCACCCCCGTTGCCGGCGCTGCGGACCTGTGGCCCAATGCGGGGGCCGTTGGTCAGCGCGCCCCACAGCGGTGTTGTGTGGACTGTGTTGTACTGCAGTGCGCCAGGGGACACCGTTGGTTGTCCCGTGTCCAAAGTGGGAGCGCAGCCCACCTCGCCCCCGCTTTTCAGGCACACGTTTGGTCTGCAGGCCCCAGGCCATTCGGTGGGTTATCACACTGCGATTTCGTTTCTTTGCGCCTCCCCCGTTCCCCGACTGGCCCCCACGTCGTCCCGTTTGACGGGACCATAGCCCTGATGGAGCTGCCCCACCGCATCAGCGATAAGCTTTCGGGGATCGGATCAGACGCCAAGAGCAAGCTCAACCATCTGAATTTGTACTCGGGGTTGGAGACATGCACCTACCACGTGAAAGTCCAGGTGTGCCGGCCCTGGCTTTGCCACAAGTAGCCCTGCCAAGCCCTCCCCCTCCGCGGGGGGGGGTGTTGCACAAATGGGCGCCGATGCAGCGGTGGCACACGATCTCAGTGCTTGTCCTGGGCGTGTGGTCTCATGTAGACCAGGTGCTGTTTGCTGCCCTCGACATCTGTCACCGATTCCCGGGCCGTCTGATCCTGAACTGTGTTTGTTTGAAGGGCAGGGCCCCCAATTACCCGCTGCCGGAAATGAGCCGGTAATGCCACCGAAATAGCCCCAAGTAGGGACAAGGGGGGCAATGGGTCCGACTGCGAGAGTTCTCTGATTTTGAGTGGAAAAATGGACAACATTGTGTGAAAAGCCCAGAAAATGACTTTTTGTGGGCCCAAGGGGGTGGGAGTTCGGGTGGGTGGGTATTGAGCAACATGCCTGAGGGGGAGCGTTAGCGCGCCGGGCACGCGCTGGGCATCTTTTTTGACCCGTGCCCCACCGGTGACCTTTTAGGGGGTGCACTAAGCGCAGTGCGTGCGCAGTGCAACTATTTGGGCGTCTAGCTGTCCTAGAACCCCATACGTTGTGATACCATGGGCATTATTGTTGTTTGACATCGGGTATTTTGATGCTTCTTTCACATTCGGGATATGGTATATTTGGATTCTCAGACAGTTTCACCAACTTTATTCCATTTTTTCCTCGTTTCCGCCACATCCACTCCTTACTAGGTTGATTTCTCCCCACCATGGGGATCCCAAGAAAGCAGGGGTAATGTAGCCATATTGATTTCTCCCCACCATAGGGACCCCGAGAAGGCAGGGGTGATGTAGCGAATACTGAGTTTGCGCTTCGTTCTTCTGACGTGAGGCAGAAACGCCGTCGAAACTGCTTGCGGCTTGGGGACTCATTACCATAGCGAAATCTATGCGAAAGGTGAAGGCAAAGTACCGTTTGTTAAGTACAATACAAATGTAATTTGGAGTTGTTGAATTCACAGCTATTGTCTAATTATGCAACGTGCTTTGTAGGGAAGGTGCGCAGTCCATCATGGTCAATTTGGGGGGCCTTCTCCATCAGAGGGTAAATCTCGGGCTGAAGTTGGGATAGTTAATAGAAAGGTAGCGCGCCGGGCGCGCGCCGGGCAAACATTCCCCCTGAGAAAGAATGGGAGAAGATGGGGGGAAACAGGGGAATGGGGGAAAAGGGGGGTAAACGGGGGAACGGGGGAAAGGGGGGGGGAACGTAGGAAATTTAGTCACGCTTCCTTCCAGTATCCTTCTTTCAGCCCTTATTCTTGTATGGCCGACCAAGTGCACCCCCTTTAAGGGTGCGCATTGTGTGCCCATCAAGGTCACCCGGGATACCAAGCAGAACTCAACCCAACACTAAGATTGGTGCTTGTGTTTGCAAACATTTTGCCGCTTTGGTGGACAACTGAATATTTTTCCAATCTTCCACCACCAATTTCCCTACATTTCCCCTGCTTTCCCCGTTTCCCCCAGTTTCCCCCATTCTCCCCCATTTCCCCCCATTCCCCCCCATTTTCCCTTTGGCAGCGGGAAGTTGAGCAGGTAACTGGGGTGCCACCCTGAGTGGAGAATCAGGGGCCCCGGAAGGGAAGGGGAATCTAAGGAAGGGGCCTTATGCAAAGGGACCTCTTTAGGTCACCACAATGCCTGGGGAGGTGCCAGGACCTGCGGCCGCACCCTCGCCTCAGCGCCCGTTGGGTGCCCTTGCATCTGTTCCTACTACCTTTTTGTCCGCATGCGACTCTCTGGACTGTGGCTTGTACAGTTGGTGGATGTCGTGCTGCAACGCCCCACGTCATACAAACCAACACACACATCAGCACCCCCCCCACACAAACCTCCACGCACCCCCTTCCTCCACGCACCCCCCCCCACACACGCACCCCCCCCGGCCCCCCCCCACACCCGCACACCCCTGCACACAAACCCGCACCCACACACGCCCGCATGCATACCTCCACGCACACAACGGCGCACACGCGCACCCCCCCCCTCCCACAACCCCGCCCACACACACACTCACACCCCCTTTGGTACACCGCCACGCACCGCTCCCCCCCCCGGCCCGCCGTAGCCCCACCCTCACACACACCTGCACAGACCCACACCCACCCACCCACCCCCGCACAATCACGCCCACACACCTCCACGCACCCCCCCATGCACCCGCCCCCCCCCCCCACACGCACACACCCAAACCCATGCACCCCCCTCCAGCCCCCCACGCACCTACACACCTGCTCAACCATCCACCCACAGGCACACACCGCCCCAGATCCCCCCAATATACCCCGACAATCCACAAACCCCCGCCCCCCCAAGACAACCCCCCCAACACCCACACCCACCCACACCCAGAAAAACCGCCGCGCAAAGCCCCCCCCCCCCCCCCCACACACACACACATTGAATGGTATGCGCTGGGTCTCGCATGTCCGTAGGCGGTGGTTCGAACCCCGAATGTAGGCCACAGAACAAGGCAACCACGGGTCTACAGCGGCATCTAAACCACCCTCCACTTCCCTGATGGTGTAGCGGTACCAGTGCTGCTAAGACCAACAGAGGTGAAGGGCAAATGTGGAAAAATGGTCCCCCATGGGCTCCAGCCCCTCGGCTAACCACATCCCCATAGACCAAGCTAGGGCTCGAAAGCAGCCCTCCAGGCCTCGCGGCTACGTGTGTTACCAGTGTGCCCTGCCGACATCATTGGGAAACCCTACCCCCAAACCACAACCGAACAATTGAAGAAAGAAATCACAAAAGAAACACCAACTTACTCTCCAATCATGGAGTGGATCTGAAGGAGGATGGTGTCCCCAGTGTTGTTGGGTCCCTGCTGACCACCTCGATCGCTTTTGGTGTCCCCAGTGGCGTTGGGTCCTTGCCGGGGAGGGTTGGGATGCACTGAGCGGCGAGGCGGCCCTGCCTTTTGTGCCTATTGAGCAAGTAAGCTGACCTCTTCAATATGGTATAGTGGCCAAGGCATTGCACGCCGGCCGGATAGTGGCAGGTTTGAATCCGCGGGGGCTCGAAATGCGTAGATTTCGTGTTATAGTCTATGACTATCTACATAACATCCAGGTTATTTTTCGTGGCAACCATGTGCCTGGTATAAGCCCTCCCCCCTTCAGTCTCAAGGGATGCATGGGGCTGGGATGTGCGGAGCGGTAGGGCACACGAGCATGCAATGTGTGTCTTGTTGTCGCGCGGATGGTTCTGGGGGCCGTGGTGCGTTGGCGGCATCTGTCAATATGGAGTCTCGTGCCCGCTGGGCAGCCCCGCCCTCAGGGCTGAACATTCGGACTCATGGTTTGCAGCACTGACAGGGCTTTAGGATTGTTGAACCACGCGGTGGGAGCAGATTCAAATGGATTCCTTGGCACACACACACACACACACACACATCGACGCACACTCACACCCCCCACCCTCCTCACCCAGCCCCCTTCCCACCACAACCCCATACACCTCCACGCGCACAACCCCCCCCACCCCCCCACCCCACGCACCCCCCCCATCCCTAGACGCAGACGCCCCCCCAAAAAAGCACCCATGCAAACCCCTCCCCCCCCATACACACACCCATGCACCCCCCGCTTAACCCCCCACCCGCACACCCACCCAAACACCCACGCCCCCCCCTCCCTCCCCCATACACTCACCAACCCCCACACCCCCACACGACCCCCCACACCCCCACACACACCCAAGCACACAGTGACACACATGCCCATGCGCAATCCCACGTGCCCCCCACACCCGGGCCCCCCAACACACACACCATGTACACACGTACACACACCCCAACACACCACCCAAGCACAAACCAAGCACTCCCTAACCAGAGCCGGACGCCGAAAGAGGAGGGCTTTGATTGGGTGCCGGGTGCCAACCCCGGGCATCACCCTCGGTGGCGTACTAATGGTGTCGGGCGTAAGCACACTTGATGTGAAACACCGGGTAGCAGTCCCCTTAGTACAGTGCATACAATACGGTGCCAGCCCCCATGGCCGTGCGCCGAACCTGCAGATACACCGGCCACCCTTGCCTACCATCCCTCACGTCTACCAACAGCCCACCCCCCCTCCTCCCTCACGGCATGTGTGCAAGGGCGGTAAAGGTGAGGGTATGCCCCCGCCCCCCTTTTGAAAACGGGGGCAAAGCGGCCGAAGTTGACTTCCCGATTGGCAGAGTTTTTGCGGTTCAAGCACAAATATTAGGAGCAAGGCCACCTTTCTTGGTGTCAGATCCTTGATCACCCATTTCTCCCAAATACTCACCATGGTTCCTGGATTGATCTTCACCCTTGGCAAAAAATCGGCAAAAACTACCAGCTCAAGTTGTCTCTCCATGAGCTCCGCACGCCTTCCACGCATGCTTGCCGGGCACGCCTACTCCGCACTCCTATGGTCAAATTCACTTCCGGACATTCCTCATGTGGTGGGCAATAAACTCCCACACCCACCACTTGGCCTATCGCAAAGGAAATGTGTTTCACTACTCTCGCTAAAAAGAACAATCGGCGGCGTGGAGTCGAAGGGGTTCACTAATCTAGACGCGAATTTTGCAGCTCTGCCTCGGATGCAGAGGATAGAGTGGTTGTACAACGTAGTCCGGAGCTATGATTGACGGAATTCGGGGAGACCCCTTGGCAGGGGGCCAATGTCAGTTGGGAAAGTGGGGGATCCATCGGCAAGGGCCCAACGCCACTGGGGACACCCCAAGCGACTGAGGTGGTGAGATTTCTTTCTTTTGCTACCGGCATAAGTGGGCACCAACCAGAGGAGCGAGACGGGGAATAGTGGTACACCACGGTCTGTGGTATAGGGTGAATGTGAACACCTATGATTTCTTGCAGTTTGCACAGCCTTTGATCATTCTAGATCGAGGAAGGGATGGAATAACAATTACCATCGAATACTGTGTAGCGGCAGGCGTTATCAATGGCAGCGTGCTTGGTTATGAGTCTTGGTTGATGAGTGAGTTGGGTAGTGGCAAGGTGTGCATGAGAGTGCATAGTCTGGGTAGTGTGGGACCAAGTGAGAAGAGCATGGGGGAGTGCAAGACTCGTCATTGATGTCGTGGCAACACGAAGATGTCGTATGGTGGGTGTGATCGCAGCACACGAGCGGGCTAATCTTTCGATTAGGATGCATAGGGGCCTTTGTCAGTGCCCGAGCAGACGGTGATTGGAAAGTATCCGAAGCAATTGAATCTTTTGATTTTGACCCCCCGCCCCCACCCTGTACCATGCCCTTTTGGGGTGGTTGTCGTGAGTGATGGTGGGGTGAGGGTCAAAACTTGGTTGGCCCATTGCGCCATACCCAGGTCTAGGCCCCCCTAGGGCAACTTCTTCTTCAAGATGGGACCCTCTCCAATCGCATCGGTCCCCGGCTCCATCAATGGGTACCCCTCTTTAAGGCCCCCATTGCGCCTCCAGGGTCATGGGGTGGTTCACAAATGGCTATTTCTGGATGACCTTCGACAATAGAGATCCTTGGGCTGAGGTTGGGTGATCATTTGGTGACAATGGGAGGGCTGTTTGCACCACGGTGGGCAGAACTTGGTTGGTCTAGAGCCGCCACTGTGCGTCGACCCACACCAAGGCCCCGAGCAATTTTTTTCTTCCATATGGAACCCCTAACCAAAGGTGGGGGTCCTGGGCGCTGTCTCTGGGCACCTATGATTTTCCGGGGCATTCTGCGGCCAAAACCGCATTTACGCTACCGCACTGGATCTGAAACGGCCGCGGTGCCAAAAATTTGTCGTTCAAACATGAATTTTTGCAAAATCCATTGCTTGAATACATTTGATTCCTTGGTACAAAAGTGTGGATGTGTCAGAACATTACAATGCTGTGGTTGAATATCTTTTGTGCTGCCAATGGTGTATGTTTTGTCAACCAATGTTTGCACTATTGGAGGTGGTAGGATAGCACAGACACTGTGTCCACTGTTGCCTCTGTTGTTTGTGCACGTTGTGTTGAGTTTGCAACATTTGAAGTAATAAAACGCATGCGAGGCAGAGACTGCAAGAAGATCAGTTTTGGTCAGAGTTTAGGGCGGCGTACAAGGTTGACGACAGTTGGTAGGTGCAGTGATCGGTTGCTAGACATTGGGTGAAGCAAATGATTGGGCATTTGTATGATTTTTTTAGTGAAAAGTTTGTTATGAAAAGTTGGGGTATTGACGAGCATATCACATTATAACTGCATGGTGCAAGACAAAAAGCACAAGGACAATGTCAATCGTGTGTAGATCAGGGTCAATCTATGTTGTCTACATACATTGCAATGGTTTCCATTTTGTATTGTGTTGGACAAGTAAGTAATTCATTTCTCCACACAAATTGAGTTTTTGTTTTGCCCGGAATATTGGATGTGCATGACATCTTGGCACTCAAAATGAGCCATGCGTCAACTCTTATTATGAATGATAGGCAAAAACCACAAAATTTTCAAAACAAGCCGTATACACAACAAAGGTGTGTCAATTTTGTCAACCATTTGGATGGAATCCGGGTTTTGGCCACTTTGTGCCCGGTAAAATCAAAGGTGGTACCCTCTATGGTGCCCCACGGGTGAGGACTTTGCCATTTTCATGGGGTGGTCGGGAAATTGCAATTTTTGCATGACCTCCAAAGAGCCCTAAACACCCTTGTGGCGGGGTTAAGGAAGCATTTGGTGACAATGGAATTACATATAAACCTGTGGGGAGCCATGTAGCACCAATTAGGCCCTCCTAGTGGTGCTTTTTGGCCTTTGAGAACACTGTTTTTGGGCCGCTTGCACTAGGGTGTCTACATCAACATCACTTGTCTCTCTTTGAGGTGCCTTGCCGAAGGCAATAGAATTTTCCCTTTTCAAGTGACCTCACACACGGAGAAAGCGTCCACATGGTGAAAGTCACGAAAACAGTGGCGGTCCAATGCTCATTTGGATATCCGTGTGCAAAACATATTGTCCGTTGGACAGGGCGGGTCAAGGAAAGAAAGAATCATTCCCTGTACTCGGCTTGGGGCAAGTGATTGTATTTGTGCAATTTCACTTGACTAACGATAACATGGGACTAGGACTTGGACTGACATGATGCCATGCCCATGGGAGCCTGTTGTGGCACCCAATCGGCTGATTTGCACCCCGCTTGGTGCTTATGAAACCGGATGACCAATTGCGAACCACAGGGCTTTTTGAAGGGACCACAATGGGCACGGTACACCAGTCATTTTACACTACCATAGTACTGTGCCCACAACAGTTTGGTGATGACATAGTGGTGGTGTCCACCGGGAATTGCGGAGTGTCTGTGTGTGGTGTGTGCAGGGCCAAGCAAGCAGGCACTAGGTTTGCTGGTACGTGCATGTGTTTGTTGCCCACTGTAATGGGGTATCAAGACACTTGGGTGGTGGTTCGAGCTGAGCTTCTGCCCATTCCAATGCTTCGGGGCCATCATGGTCCTAGAAATTTGGTGTTCCCCTGCAAAGCTTTGGGGCAACGGTGCACAAGCACATGACCAACACTGTCACTAGCAACTGCCTGCCGGTTATTTCTTTTTGGGAACAATTTGTGCCGTCTATTGTTGCATGTCTCAAGGTACCCCTACTGTTAAGTTGTCTGGTGAATGTTGTGCGCTCCAACCTCTGTGGAAGACACAGTGAATTGCACCAAAAACGGTACAGTGGATTGTTTTCATTCTTGTGAAATTACCGCAGGATGTTCTATTCTCTCAAGTGACAAGTGGAGTTGCCTACGCCGACACGCATGGCAAAGGGGCCGCTATGCACCGTGGCACCTGCCACACACCCACCGCTTGCCGTGGGGAGTGGTCATGTGACACCATTGCCTTACGTCGGTTGGCCAAGGCATCAATGTCTTGCGGTTCGGTGCATTGGGGGGTCCACCAAGGGACGAGGGTTGCGGTGAGTTGAGAGTGAGGCATTTGTTTCCCCTATGTCTGACGTTCTACTGGTTGGGGAAAGTACAACTCGGCCCTCCACTTAGTGCCACAGGGTATGACAAGCATCCAGGGCAATGTCACCAAAGGGCTTTGTGTTCTTTTGCTGTCTGTTGCTTCCCCCCCTCGTGGCTCGTGGGGTCGGGGTCTGCAGCAACACGTGCATCCTACAACAGGGGCTGGACGGGCGTGTGTGGGCGGCGGCACAAGGGGTCAAGGGCAGTGATACATTAGAACGGCTGTACACCCATAGAAGGAGGGGGAGTAGACCCCCCCCCCTTGGACCCCCCACCTAGACTCCCTCTCCCCCCCCCTCCTCCCCTTCCAATGTTTTAGGCTAACAGCAAAAGGTTTGCTTCGGCCCCTTCGGTACCAAGAGGATTCAAGCTTAGAAATTTTCAGCCCACCTTTGGTGGGGACAACAGGGGGACGCCACCAAATATAACCTACTCCACCACTCCCAATACGGCGGCATCCCCAATCACCGCACCACAGACCACATATTCACCATGATCTCCAACATCTCCCTCCACCCCGACATCTACCACCTCTACCTCGACCTCAACAAGGCCTTCAACTCCGTCCCCCACCAAGCCCTATGGCAAATCCTACACAACTACAACTTCCCCAAACACATTATCTCTCTCATCCAAAACCTATACTCTCATCCCGCTGACTATCCCACCGTCAATGGCTTCTCTCTCTTTGCCGCCATGACTATCAGGGGACTCCGCCAGGGATGCCCAATGTCTCCAATTCTTTTCAATCTCTTCATTGATCCCATAATCCGCAAACTCTCTTCCTTGCTCCCTTCTCACACCTTCTCCGCTTTGTTCTCCTTTATTGACGACATAGCCCTACAAACTGCCTGCCCCAAAATTCTGCACACTGCACTCTCCTTCCTCTTCAACGTAGGCCCAAAATACGGCCTCTCCTTCAACGGCACCAAATCCGAACTCCACGCCCTCAACAATGCTCCTCACCTCACCATCCGCATTTCCTCTACTACCCACTTCAGCACCTTCGATCAACATGGCAAACCACGCCAATATTACAAATACTTAGGGGTCTTCTTCTTCACTTCTCAACAAAATCAACAAATTTTCCTCCTCTTAAAAAACCTCGTCAACTCCTTCTTCACCAACCTCCTTCGTCTATCCCTATCACACACCGAACTCATCCAAGTCTCCAACATTCAACTTATTCCTATCCTTGCCTACCGCCTCATCTACAATTCCCTCCCCAACAAACTTCTTGACACACTTGACCACTCCATTTGGGTCAACATAGCATCCCAAGGCAAACTCTCACTCCGCACTCCCAACAAAACCAAATATTCTCCTCGCCACACTCTTGGTCTTGGCATCACCAAAATATCACACGTTACCCACACTCAAGCCATCAACCACTTCCTCCGTTACACATCAAACGAAGGTCCCCCCACATCCAATCGTTCTATCCAACACACCCTTTTTCACCGCGGCCCAGCTTCTAACCTCCTGCAAGACATGCTCATCACCTCAGCCCACCACTTCTCCATCCAAACACACAACATTCCACACCACAACCCCTGCCAAGTCCGATCGCTTCCACTCAACTCAGCCATCCAAGTCGCCTTCCTCGACCACAACAACGAAAATTCAAATCTCTGGTTCCCAGGCACAACCATCCAGCACAATCTCCACTCCACATCAGTCCAATTCTCCGACAACATCTTCCACCTTCACGACACCCACCACTTCTCCTTCATCACTCAAAAGGGAAACGAACTCTCATCCTTTATTACTACCCCCACACACCCAATATGCCCAACCACACTACAAGACTTCCCCATCTCACATACCACCACCCTATCAACCACACATTATTTCCAGCTCAAATCCAACCAGAATATTCCCCTTCCAAACTTTTCACATCTGGATTACTGGGGCTGTCACGACCTACTCAACGCTCTCCAATCCAACACCACCTACTCTATCATCTATACCGACGGATCGAACGACCCCAAGTCTTCCAACCCCTCTGGATCAGCCGCAATTATCTCCCTTCAACCCAACGACCACACTATCATTACCTCCCCCTCTCCCCTCAAAGGGTCATACCCAGCAGAAATCTATGCCATCATCATCTCCCTCCTCTACCCTCAACTCACCACCCTCCCCCAACCGATCATCTTCGCCATCGACAACTTGAGCACATGCCTCACCCTAAACACCCTCCTTCACTTTCACTCTCCCCCCTTCACCACTAGCAACAACTCCTTTGCTCTTTGGTACAACCTCATATGGCATCTTCTCCAACATCTAAAACACATCGCCATCCTTTTCACTTGGATCAAAGGACATGCCGATTTCCCCGGCAATGACGCGGCGGACAGTGTCTCCAAATGGAGCACCACCCACTTCGATTACCTTCTCTCCCCCACAACTTCCACACAACTGGCCATTAACCAAACTCCACTTCCCGGCAAAATAACCTCTAAACTCACGAAACATCAACTCCCAACCCATCAACACAACAACATTCACCTCTCCCTTAGTAATCACTTCTTTCTCAAATCCTCGTGGTTCTCCACCTTCACCTTTAAGTGGGTGAATGGCCTCTTCTCTTGTAAGGGCTACCAACCCCACTTCATCCTCAACACCTACCTTTGCCCTCTTTGTAACCACCACCACCCCTTAGACCCCATCACCTTCATCACCGAATGCCACACTACTAACGCAATACGGAAAAAATTCTTCAACACTTGGAATGGGCACTTCCACAACACCATCATCACTTGGTGGGCCACCGCTTCCAAAGGCGACCGCCGCAACTTCATTCGAACCCTTATACCCAACACACTCAGCAATCAATTACGCACACCCCCACCAAACACAACCTACTACTCCAACATCAAATCTCTTCGTCAAGCCTCTCACCACCCTCCTCAACGAAACCAAACAATGGCTTATCGACAACCCCATCTCTAACCTTCATCAGTTATCTCCGACGACCACCTCCAACCCCTGGAACGAATCTTTTTCCATTTACAGTACATCGTCCACCGCTCCCCACCCACTGCACTTTCCATCCCCTACCAACAAAGAACCAACCAACAAGCGACCTCACTCTAAACGCCCTACCACAAAACCGAAACCCCCCACCAAAACTTCAGCCATACAACTTCAACACTTTCCGCCTCAACCACTACATCCTCACATCATCAACCGCATACCTCCTCCAAATGACACTTAACCTCCAGTCCCATCCTTCATCCCCAACGCATACACTCGCTTCACCAGCGGCACTCTCGTCTTGTCAGCAAACAGCAAACAATCAGCAACCAACAGCCAGCAGCCAACAGCCAGCAACAAACAGCAAACAACCAGCAACAGCAACAGTCAGCAACCAACAGCCAGCGACCAACAACCAGTAACCAGCGGCCACCAGCCAACAGCCAGCACATCAACCACCCACCACCTCCCTTCCACAGTAGGACACTTCCAGCGACAACAGCCAGCAAACACCCCCCCCCCCAACCACACACCCCAGACACCCCAGACACTATCCCCCCCCCCCCGGCTTCCTGCTCCCCTCTTCCGACACTCCTTCGACCTGTATCAGCAAGCAAGTAGCACCCAGCTGCCAACCAGCAGCAAACATCCAGCAACCAGCAGCCAACGACCAGCAGCCAGCAGTCCACAGCCAACGACAAACAGCAGCAGCAGTCAACATCCAGCACCCAGCAGCCGAGAGCAATCACCCAGTGAACAGCAGTCGCCAACATCCACCAGCACGCAGCCAGCAACCAACAGCCATCTGACACATCAGCCTTCACCCGTCACCCACCTACACGGCAGAACACAACACCGCCACCACACTGCACCACACTGTACCACTGCATGCACAGCTCTGCGCACCAGGAAACCTTACCGATCCATTGAGTCTTTTTTGTTTGAGCCATCGATTGGAATTTTTCTTTTCCATTTTTTTTCAGGACCACTACGGCAAGAGCGCAAGACTTGAGCAGAATGAAAGGGCTTTGTACTTTAGTAATTCTCAGATCAGCTACAGGGCCCCAGACTGATTTCAGGAAAGCCAGAATGTTCCAGTCTGTTTTACTTTTTGCCCCTGCACTTGCTCGTTTCTCTTCGCTCAATCCACTGGTCCATTTTTTCATTATATCATCTTTTTGTTACTTTGCCTTGGTATAGGCTATATATCCCTTTGCATCTTTCACCGAAAGGGACTCCACTAGTATTTTAACCTTTTCAGGCCCATGGTGCAGTTCATGCAGTGTTTTCACCCTGACTAGGTTTGTAAATACCCGCGGCTGTCCTGCGGAGAACTTCGGCTCACCATGAACGCTCATTTTGCCCATGGTTAGGCCGCTTTGGTGCAATGCTTTGGGCGGGGGACCGCCATGCCTCAAAAAAAAACAGGGGGACCCTGGGAGGAGGTCCAACCCCCCCCCCTACAGACCCCCCCCTCCCCCCCTTTTAATACATCACTGGTCAGGGGTCCCCTCTGCTGGGGGCTGGGGGGGGGAGTACGGCTCCCGCGGGCCTTTGGGGCCAGGCCATGCCACACAGCGCCTCATCGCCGTGCAGGAGGTGCAGTTCAAGGCCGTCAAAAGCTTGAAGTGGTCGAGGCAGTACGGCATCCAGTGGAAGGTGCTGTTGGAAGGCAAACTGAGGTCCTGTCACAAGGGGATGCTGGAGGACCGGCCGCTGGGCAATGACGACACCAGCGTCTACCATCTCCTGATCCGCTTCGAAGTGGGCCGGGGGGACGGGGTGGAAGTCGAGTCCCCCGAGTGCGGGAATGCGAAAGTCCGGGGTGTGGCTGTGCTCCTGCTGTGCTCTGCCTTCACGGGATTTGCGGGGGGGGGGGGGGGGGCAGGGGGGGTACGGAGGGCTGCGGCTCCATCCACGAGACTGGCCTCGGCAACGGCGGATGTCCCGTGCCGGGGGGGGGGTGGGGGGTAGACTCTCCCGGCGAGAAAATGCGACAGAGACCCATTGCGGTAGAGAAATTGTTCGGCCCCCGGGAGCGGCACAATCATCGGAGTAGTCCCGCACGGGGCCGAGCCCCCATCGGCTTCCGAGGCCCAGCCCCACTCCGGTCGCACGGGGCCCGGCTTGCACCAGCGGTCGGGGCAATGGACAGGGGAGGGTGCCTGCCCCTCACCGCCCGAGCCTTCCCCGTTGGGGGGCACCCTCAGGGGGTGGCCGGGTTGCACCCTGGGCTGACTTGGAGGGCGTGTGTGTCTCGCAGGGGGCGGGGAGCCCCCCCTCCGCAACGCACTGGGGGTTTGGGGATATCCGGGAACGAACAAGAGGAGGTGTGTGTGTGTGTTTTTGGGGGCCGGGGGGGCTGCGGAGGTTGTGTCGAGCCGAACTGGAACCACAACAGAGTGGACAGGACGGGTCACGCACCCAGGCCTCCTAAGTAGCCGGGATTTCAGTGACCTTCAGTGACCGGTGGTTGGTAGTTTCTTACACTCGCTGACTTCGGTGACCATCAATTTACAATAGAAGAAGTGAAGCACGACCAGAGGAGTGGCTGCAGGCGTTGGTTTGGATGTCCACCAATGTTTACTTTGCTTCCAGTGTCCTGCTGATGTGCTCCGGTTTGGTTCAGAACTGGCTGACGTCCAAAAAAAGCGCCACAACAACTTCCAGGAACAGGAATGGAACCAGCCTTTTTCATTCTGCAGGCAAGTGCATATACCACTGGGATGCCGCACCAATCGGCTGCATACTTGCTCATGGGTGGCACACAGTCCAGGGAGCAAACCAATAGATGCGACATAATTTGAGTTTCTACAGGACTACAAGTGCAGAACATCCAAAAGGAACATGTTTCTGGGCAGGTGCATTGCAAAATCCAACCACCTGCCACTTGTTTCAGTTATCAGACTTGTGCATATACCACTAAGACAGTGCACCAATCTGCCCCATATGTGCTCAGGGGCGGCATGGAGCCCAAGGGGCAATTTGTTTTCAAAAAACATGTTGTGTAATTCCGGTTGCCACTGGCCCACAAGGGAAGAAATGCAAAAGGAAGATAACAGGATGGATCCAAAAGCCCTTTGCACAGTGTTTTATATCCTTTTTTTTGAGGGGATTTTACAGTTTTTTTACGAGTGTTTTACAGTTTCTTTTACAGCTGTTTTGTGCAAGCTTTTTTTTTCACAGTTTTTTGCGTTTTTTTTACAGTTTTTTACGAAGCCGGGCTTAGCCGTGGAAATGGCCGGTGACTTCGGTGCTGGTGACTTAGGAGGTCTGCGCTCCGGCGCCGCATCGACGCCCCACAACGCTCTGGTCGGTCTCCCTCAAAGAAGACGACAAAGGCAGAGGGAGGACAACACCCTCCCCCCCAGGGGGATGGGGGGGGGGGTCCCCGGGGCGCACAGCCCCTGACCTGCACGGCTTCCGGGCGCTGCTGAGACCCGTGCGTCAGGGGCTGAGCCGGTCCCGCGATGCCGAATGCCAGCGGGCCAACGCGGGGCCGCGGTCCCCAATGGCGGTGCCTTTACTTGTTCTCCGGCACTTGGGCAGTCTGGTCCCTCCGGTCGTTTGCTTGGATTGTCTCGTCCTTTTGAAGTTCTCTTACCCCCCCCCTCTCAATGAACGTAACTGTTCAGAGCCACAAGCCTCGGGGGACGGGGCTGGTGGGAGGAAGGGGCCTGCCGTCCCATTGTATCCGCTGAGTTCCAGTGCTTCAGTTTGCTGTGCAGGCCTCCGGCCCAGCGATGCTGCCATTGGCTACACATGACTCCATGGCGGCCGCGGTAGGTCAGGATGTCCCCTGCAATCCCCCCGTGCCTTTCCTGCAGAACGGCGACGAACGCGCTTTGTCCTGTTTGACGATCCCATTGACGAGGACACTGACACGGGGAACCCATGTGGGTGGGTGGGGGGGGGGGGGGGGGGGCTGGAGGAGACCGTGGCCAAGTACCGGGGGGGGGGGGCAGAAAGTGACAAAATTGATGTGGAAAACTTCAAAGCCCCATCTCGTACCCAATATTTCCTTCCATTTTGAGGATCCGATGTGCCAAAATGTCCAGAGGCCACCAGGAAATATCAGCAATCACCCAGAGCCCAGCAAGACATAACGGTGACCATCCAGGACCCACCAGGAAATAACAGCAACCATCCACTAGGAAGCAACAGCGAGGGGCCTTGTACCAAACGTTTCCTTCATTTCTAAGGACCAGTTCCAACGCCCCCCCCCCCTTTAATTTTAGCCCTCCCACGAGAACACCTCATCAAATGAATCCCCCCGCGGTAGAGGCCCTGAGCCCCCCAGTGCCCCCCGCCCTCCGTCGTGCCCCCCCCCCCCCCCCCCGCAGTTTGTGGCGAAGGCAGTTGCCTTCCTCTGAGTGGACTCGACACAAAGAAGTGAAACAGGGCAAGTCCGGGGGGTCCGTTGACACAACCGAAGAAGGGAAAGGAAAGGGAAGGAGCGGTGAGAGGCCGATGGGCACCACAGCCTACGGAGGGAAAGGCCAAGGGAAAGGAAAGGGAAGTGGAGAGGGAAGGATGGGGCAAGGAGGAAGAGGAAGGACGCGGGGCGGTGAGAGCCTGATGGGAACCACCGCCGATGGAGGGAAAGGGTCCAAGGGAAGGGCAGCGAATGGCGATCGGCCAATAGGCGCCGCCCGCTGCAGACGAGAACAACACACCCAAGGCCACATGCCAAACCCCCCGCTTTGTGCCGGCAGGCGGTGTGGCTGGCACTGCACGTGATGAAGGACCTGCACCCGATCAGCTGCAAGACCTACGAGATCATCTACTTCAATCTCGTCCGCTGCCCCCACCACCGCAGCTACGCCCAGGTCAAGGTGCTCGGGGAGAAGTGCACCGCCCTCCTCTACATCGCGCTGCAGAAGCCGGGGGAACCCGAGCCCGTAAACAAGTACGTACCCCACCCCGGGTCGGCCGACGCGCCCCCGCAATCATCGAGGCGGACGGGGCCGCGCCGTTGCCAGGCGTCCCCTGGAACGCCAGCTTCTCCGCTCCGTCGGACCCGGAGGGCCCAGGGCCACAGGCAGAGCCAGCGCAGGGCCCGGACCCCGGGGCCGCCGCGACGGAGACGGACTCTTCGTCGACGCTGCCGAGCCCCGAGCGCGTTCCGGGGCCCTGGGCCTTGGGCGGCGGGGCCTGACGCCCGCCCCTCGGCTCCTGAAGTCAGGGGCCTGGCCGTTGTGGCGGTGTGGCATGGGAGGACCCCCCCTGGCGGTCGCAGGGCGACCCGCGCGGGTTTTGGAGGGAGTGGGGGGGGGCGTCCCGTTGGGCGGGGGCTGCGGCCGAGCCCCCCCCCCCCCCCGTTCCGATCGGCAGTGCACATGACGTGGGCCCTCCGACAGGGGGGTTTGCGTGGGGCACGGGCTGTGGGGCTGCGGTGCCGAGCGCGCGACCGATGGTCCACGGGCCCCATGCCAAAGCCCCGCACGGGCCCAGACGAGGGCACAGGGGGGGGGGGCAGACCCCCTCCAGACGGTGTGCGTGCCCCCCCCCCCCCCACGGGCCCCGCACGCCGCCCGTTGGCCCGCACACCCCAAAATGGGCCCACCAAAGCCCCCCTCCAGAGCCCCGGGCGGTGTGGCTGTGCGCCTGTGCCCCTCCCCCCCCGACGGCCCCGCAATGCGGGGGCCTCAGGGCTCTGCTCAGAGACACGCCCGCGGTCCCCTCAGGCCACCGCTCGGCCCCCGCGGGGGGGGGGGGGGGCACCCACGGCACCGGCCGCCGCAGGACGTCGGACGCGGCGCCGCCAGCCGAGGTACCGCGTGCGGGGGCCCCGGGCTATTCGGGCAAAGCGCCGGTGAAGCGCCGAGCCGGGCCCACGCGGGTCATGCGGCGCGTTCGGGACATCGGGGGACGTGAGGGACAGGGGCTGTGGTGGCCCGTGTGACCCCTGGTCCCCCCGGCAGCGGCGCACAGCCCCGCGCCGCCCGTCGTGGCAGACGCGTGTTGGTGTGGGATGGACTGCGTGGGAGGGCGCCGTCTGTGAACTGAGGGCCGGCCAAGGCGCAGCGCGGAGACCCACAAAACGCAAAACTACTGGACCGTTGCGACCCCCCGCCCGCGCCCACGACTCACGGGGCCTCTTCAGAAGGGCCGGACCCAGCGCGGCGACCCGCCCCCTCCGTGCGCTGCCCCGGCAACCAATTGACCGCGGATCCGCGGGTTCGGAGAGAGGGTCGGTCTTGGGGATGCGGATCACCCGACAGACCGGGGCCGCGGGGGTTTGCATTCCCACGTTTCTGAGAAGAGGTCAGTGAGAAAAGTTTATAGTGGTTTCAGCACTGTGTTTTTGTCTCTCCTGCTGCTTGCTGCTGGTGTAGGGTTTCCTGCTGCTTGTTTTTGGAGATGAAAACCTTTTGTTTGTTGAAATACAGTCAATCCAGGATAACCCAAGCCAGAGGTGTGCAAGGAGAAGAGAATCAGGATCAAAGCATGAAGGGCTGCAGTGTAAACAGTGAAAGATGAAAGGATATTCACAGAAACTGCAACTCAGGTCAAATCGGATTGCATATTCACAAAGATAGCTGAATTGTTTTGGAAAAGAGTTGGAAAACTGCCCCATGGTCACTCTATCTCCATAGTGCCATCTCAGGAGATGTGCACTCTTTGTTTTGGGTCCCATATGTGCTGAGGTGGCAGGGCAAGTGGCGATGAGGTCACTGCCATGTCACATGGGATCTTCCTACTTAGCTAGGCTGACCAGGAATTGAACCCAGGACCTCTCAAAAAGAGGTGCCCAGCCCCCTAGGGTGCATACCACTAGGACAGCTAAGTATTCATGGAAAAACATAGATAAATTCATAGGCTCTGCCTTGGATATGTCAGTTCTCAGTCAACTCAGGAAAAGATGTTCTGCCTCACATTGAAAGGGGATTAAGGGGTCCACTCCATATCCTGATTGGGTGTTTGGTTCCATAGGTCAAAATGTGTTATCACCAGTTTTGGTGGGGCCAATACTAAGATAGAAATGCCTGGATGCTCAGTGCATCCCTAATACAACTAGAGTATGCCTCAAAGCATTGGAAAAGCACTTTTTCTTACACCCCCCTTGTGCTGTGGTGGCCACCACTGTCGCATTTCAGGAAAAAGGGATTTTTTTCTTGGCCTTTCCTTGGTTTCCACATCTACTTTAAAATACCTATAGTTTCCCTCACACAGAAAAATGGGCGCTCACCATGGCTGGCGCTCTTTTGCTGCTCTGTTTGTAACATTTCCTACAGAGGACTCAGCGCTCATAACGCTGCCGGGGCTCCTGTGGCTTGGTTGGGTTAGTTTGGGAGCATGCCAAAATATGTGCATGTGCATCCCTCCCTCCAAGGCGCAGCGCGACACAAACCCAACGCAAGACAAAATCTACACACTCGCATGGGTTCTCGTAAACCTGTTGGCGACCTGTGACCTGTCTTAGGGCGAAGGGAGTCGTAAAAAAATAAAATTGCCCCTTGGTGGGGTATTGGGTTCTGCTCAGTCTCTCCAGGCTGCTGCGTTTCAGCCCGAACATGGCCTACTCAGCGAGGCTGCGCGTGGGTATCTGCAGAGGCAGGAATGGGAGAATTATGGACGAATCCATGCAAAAGCGAAGCGACAACACCTAAATTCGTCAAATAACGGCCTAGAATTTTTCTGAGACAACACACCTGAGCAGAATCCAATTGTGCATCAGAAGCACATTTTTATTAAAATTATAGTCATCTCTAGATTTTTTAAATCAAGAAATTCCTACGCATAAAAAGGCGGCGCGCAGGAGCGGCTCCTAGCGAAGCGCCGAAAAATGGAGAAATAATGGAATTATAAATGTATGTCTCACGTAGTCTTGAAAATGACGAGACACACATTAACAAATAAACATACAGATTCCACCTACACTAATAGAAGTATCAAAAATTCAAGAATTCGAAAATCAACGAAAAAGACTTCAATGAATCAGGTATAAACTACAGGTATGCTCGTCTCGTATGCCGCATACACATTGCTCGTCTCGTGTCTCCGTGAACGAGTCTTGTAGCAGCGCTAACAACGATAGGACGCGATAGAGGGATTGATTAGAAAGATTGCAGATGATCAGAGGTCAGATCAGGGTGATTAGACATGCACACAAGTGCATAGTAACGTGCTTCGCTTCCGCCCCTCACGTGCCCACTTGTTCTCTCTCTCCAGCGGTAGGTAAGGTGAGTAAGCCCAGGTGGGGCCACCCCCTGGTGGAGTTCGTGATTCAGGTTGACATGGGCAGGTTTGCCCAACGCAGTCGTGCATGCTCGCGCATTCACACACACATTAAAGGGTAGGCCACGCGAAGTGCGCACGGTAAACCTTGTTTAGGCTACCCAGGGGCTCTTTGGTACGTTCTTTAAGAGAACCCGAGGAGTCCCTTAACGCTTGCTTGCTTGAAAGGGGAGCTGATCTTCAGCGCGTTTGCGGACAGTGTATTATAGGTCACTCTGAGAAGCGTATAATACGTGGAGAGTGGCTTGGTTCCTCCGCCGCAAACACCCCTTCATTTGCCTTTGCTTTACAGGTGGGCAGGTAGGGTGATTGGTGCAGCAGCATACCATTTTTTTCATGCCCTGCTAAACAAGGGCGCAGATCACACAAACAAATAACTCCCCTCTGCCTGTGGCAGAGCAGGGAGTCCGACTTCATCGACATCTGCGCCGTGCACGCAAGAGCACCTCTTCCCTCCAAGCTCTAGCAGGGGAAACGCGTTGTGGCGTCCCCTGTCAGGCCACAGTTGCTTAGCAGCGCTGTGTTCTCTTGTCTTCTTTACAGGAGGGTCGCTAGGACCCACGACATGTTCTCCAACAACACCCAGTACAGTGTGCGTGTAGGAGTGGTAGTCCTGAGTGGGGGCTTGAGCCGGTTGCAGCAGTGCTCGCCCACCAGGATGGTGCCACTGTAGGGTGTGTAGGACCTGTAGTGCGTGTGTCACTGTCCCACCCGTTTCCTGCAATTTTAGCAGGGTTGGTGGGCTGTGGCAGTGGCTAGGTCAGTGTTTTGGCCACTTAGCAAAACGGCGTTTTCATGCCCTCATAGCTTTTGGCCACCCCTCCCTGTAGTAGACAGATAGGTAGGGGAAAACAATACCTGGATTAGTACGCGGGGTATTCCCCAAAGGTTTTGCGCCAGCACAGAAATTGGGCGCTTAGGGGAGGGGAGACCCGGGGCGTACCCCGTGGCATCAATAAGCCAACCCTCCAGGTTTAGCAAGCGTGCAGACTTGGGTATAATTAGGACACCACTTCTGCGGCTTGCTCTCGGGACCTTAGGACTAGCACACTCACACATACGCTTTGGCAGGTAAGGGTAAGGTTCAGTCCGTAGCTTTAGTCTTGGAGGCAAGCGTCTCAGCGAGCCTCAGCAACTCACCAAGGTTGTTCTGGGACATGTAGTCAACCAGAACTGAGTTTAGGCGTCCCTCAGGTAGAACAAATGCAGAGAAGGGCTCCCAGGTGGCCTCTTCGACTCCAAACCCTTCCCAGAGGGTGAGGAAGCGCCAACCCTGGCGATAGCGGTGGCGTAGGACAGACTTCACCAGGTAGAAGCCCTCCTTAGCCATCTCCTCGGCGTTCATGTCGGGGAGTTCACCTTCAACTTCCATAGGGCTGGCAGCCCCTTGTAGGTCCAGAGCGGCGATTTCCTCGTTGTTCAGCTCCCACTCCTCCCCACAGAGGTCTTCAGGATCATAGTAGTGCTTCAGGTGTTGAGCAGCGCACACCAGGGTCCCCCCTAGACGGGGAGAACACCGCACGGTGATACGGTGTCCATCCGCTGATAGAATCTTGTACGGCCCGAAGTATCGGTCATCGCTGGTAGAGCGTGGCCAGGCGGGTAGTGGACTGTGGTGCACCAGCACCCAGTCCCCCTCTTGGTAGGTGGCCGGTACTCGGTGCTTGTTCTTCTTGTTCCACTGACGCTCCCTCACTCTCTGGAGCATTGCCTTGGCCTTGTCGACCTTCGCTTGTTGCTCTTGGACCCATTCACCCACAGAAGAATGGGTGTCCTCTGGATAGGGGGCCTGTAGGAACCATGCCGGGCGCCCCAGGAATAGCTCATGGGGCGAGTAGCCAGTAGCTGAACTCTCTTGGGAGTTCATCATCAAGGATATGACGGGGAGTAGTCTCACCCAGTCTCTGGTGCGTTCAGTTTTGCACCATATCCGTACGTTCTCCTTCAGGACACGGATCTGTCGCTCACATAGGGGGTTGCTCGTGTGCGAGTAGGGAATCCCCGTAGACACCTGGACATTGAGGGACCTCAGGACCCTCTTGTACCAACCGGTATCTGAGCGTACTCGTACGTCCTCATCGGAGTTGATCTCCTTGGGCGCCCCATAGACACAAAACCACTCCTCCAGGAGTATCTTGATAGTCTCCTCCCCGGTAATGTGCTTGGTACATTGAGAAAACCCTGGTAGACCTGGTCAACCCACAGGTTACCACGAGGGCGAAGTCATAGCCCCCGAACTTCGGCATCTCCGTGTAGTCCACGTATAGAACACTGTTAGCACAGTGAGGGATGGGCACGGTGGAGTAGAGACCTCTGTCCCTGATATCCCCTGGTTTACAGGACCTGCACGGGCACTTGTCCACCATAGGCTGGAGGGTTTTCCGCAGTTGGTCGTCAGTCCACGTAGTGTGGAACCACTGCTTGAACAGCCTCAGGGTACGGTCAGCACCCACATGACCACTGGACTGATGGGTCCACTTCAGCAGCGCCGGGACTCGGTCACTAGGCACCACGATGCGGTCCTCGTGCCAGAGGTAGCTCTTGTCCCTCTTCCACTGGTCTTGGTTGACCAGGAGGGGTTCAAGGCGTTTCTCCAGGCGCTTGTAGATATCCCCAAACTCCTTCAGGTACTCCGATCGTTGGATTCCATCCAGGGGGCGTATCATCGTCATGTTGAGGTCCAAGTGGACGTCCATACGGCTGAACGCCTCCTTAGCCAGCGCTTCAGACCGGGCACCAATCAGGGCGTCGAAGTTGTTGCGGCTGATGTAGTCGGCACACTCGTTCTTCACTCCCTGGATATGGTGTACCGTCAGCCGTAGTTGACTGAGGTAGGTCCACCAGCCCCGTAGCTTGGCCTTCTCAGGTGGGGGACCCTTCTGGAAACTGCGGACCGGTTCTTGGTCGCACAGCCAGACCACAGGGTTACTCCCCAACAGTCGTGCTTGTGAGGATAGCACCAGCATACCCGCGAGCAATTCCCAGAGGTACTAGGACCCACTTGTCGTCAGGGTAGCTGTGCTTGAGGGTTCCATCTCGGTTGAGACCTTCCGTCCCCCATTGGGAAATGGCCGAGTCGAACTCCTCCTTCTCTAGTGCTTGCCATTGGAACAACGTTCCACCACCGCCCACATTGCTGGCGTCAGTCACAAGGATAATCTCCCCTTGTGCCCTAGGCACGCCCAAGCATTTAGCGTTGGCTACCTTGTCTTTGAGCTCGTCAAACGCTTGTTGCTCTTGTGGGCCCCAGCGCCAAGTAGTACTCTTCTTGATCAAGTCCGTCAGAACGGCGCTGGTGTAGGTGAAGTTTTTGATATGGCGGCGATAGAAGTTGCACGCCCCAATGAAACTGCATACATCATGAAGTCCTTTCTTGGGGTCTTCGTGTCGTACCTTGGCATCCATCAGGGGTTTGGCCTTAGAGGCCGCTGGGGTCCACCACCCATAGCCAATGTCAAACCCCAGGTACTGCATGGTCTCCTGCATGAACTCACACTTCTCCAGCTTGATTCGTGTGTGGTTCTCCTGGCAGACCGCAAAGAACTCACCCAAGAGGATTAGGTGATCCTCCTGGGTATTGGTCCCGAGGCATACATCGTCGATGTGAGCCTCCATCTGGGCACCACGGGATATGAGCTCCTGCACCTTAGGTCTCCTTCGTAGGATGGACAAGATCTTGTTCACCTCCCCCCCCATGGGGGGCTTTTAATTGGGGGGCCGGGGAATGGGGCCCCGCCCCCCTCTAAAAGCAGTCCTTATGCCATTATATACAATCCGCGCGCCGAAATGAAACATATCCCAAAAGTGTACGATGCAGCCCCTCTAAATGACCGCCTCAAAGAGCTCACTCGCGCCGTCATATTTGTTTCGATTGATCATGGCTGTTTTGCAAAGTTAGGACCTTCACAAGGTTTCAACTTCTTTACCAGCATCCACTAATTCCATATAAGCTAGGGATGCGATTTAAAGGTGCACCAGCAAAGTTGAGGTGCCGAACAACACTATATATAAACCACAGGCCCCAAATCTCAAGAAATCTATTTGACATATTATTCATTTGCTGTGCACGCGTGCATTTTGCAGTCGCCGGCATTTGCGATCTTTCATTTTGACTGTCCAAAGTGAAATCGGGCTACAATGCACTAAATTGCGATCTAAGACCAGATTTATAAATGATTCTAAAAGCCTCGTGTTGCTGTTGAATCGAGAAACCGCCGGCGTTTTGTTTTAGCACCGCTTTTCGATTTGACGGTTTTCAGCGCCCTCGGCCGCCTTTTTAAGCTCGAAAATGGAAAGAACACGCCCAAATTGACCAAAATTGCCCTTGATTTCGTCAAAATCCGATACAATAGGCGCGAGTTATGAATATGTCAATTTTATGCTATTTGCACCCTGTATCGCTAATCTTGCCCAATGCACCCTCCTTGTCCTTGCGCTGCTAGCTTAAACATAAGGCAAAGGAGTCTTTTTGCGTTTGTTGTGGGTGCCGGAGGGCTCGGGGCCGGCAAGACCAGTGGGGCAGACACGCGAGGAGTCTCCCTGGATGTTGTTATTGGGGGTAGAACCGGATACTCGAACACCAACAGAGGCGAGAGCAGCGACAACAGAAGCAAGGTCCATGCTGATTATTGTCCGGCAGAAAATCCCAGTATATGAAGAAAATTGAGGCGAATTATTCTAAATACATCTGAGTGTCCAAAACTGTCTGAAAAGATTTAAATAATCCAATTATGTAAAAATGTTTGGCCGATCTGGCCCGCGAGCGCGCGTCAGCGGCAAATGGCGATTCCAGCTAAAATAGTGGAACGCGGCGGATTTACGGGAAATGGACCGCGGAATCAAATCCGGCATATCAGAAATATATAGGAAATATCCTGAGACTGAGCTGCGAGGCGGCAATTTCGCCGAAGCAAAGAAAATGACCAAAATGTAGCCAATCTGGACAGAATGTCTGAAAATCTGAGCAGATGGGACTAGCCGCACTTACACTCCCCCTCCAAAAAAACACTGGGGTGTGTCGCTACGTCAACGAAGAACGTAGTGCGGGTAAGTCCCAGAAGAGAATAGAAATGTAGCCTTGATGGGGCGAAATCTGCTTGATCTGACCTGATTTGGGCTGAATTGGCACTGAATCAGGCTGGATGAACCTGAAATGAGACAGAATGAGAAGTGACGAACAGTCCTCCGTGCAGTAAAACATTAGGTCCAGGGCTAAAAAGCATGTAAACGTATCGAGAATCGATACCAAACCATGCATTGGTTGAGAAGGAGGTAGATTATTGGTGGATTGAGTGGGGGGATCAAGAATTGGAGTGACATCTCAGCGCTCTGGCACAGTTTCGCTGTCGCGGGCACGCTACGGTGTCCTCGCCGAACTCTACATCGTGTTAGTCCCGCTTTTCTCGTTCTGAAAAGTGCAGCATGTGCGTCAGATGTGGCGCATTTGTTGGATGATCACAAGATTCAGCATTCATTTGGAGCAAAGATGAAGGAGATTAAACAGTCACAGAGCGGTAAAACAAATACAAATGTAGTCTACAGACCCTAAATGCACCATTGAAGGTAGAGATGTTTTTCTGTGCACTTAGATCTAAACAGATCTTCGAGGAATGAGAGGAGATGACAAGGAAATCAATCTAAATTGTCCTAATATGAGGAAAATCCCTAAGATGGAGGTGAAATGAAGCGGAATGTCTGGAACTGAAACTACTAACACTTTCGTTTAGACTAAAGTTAATATATATTGTCGTTTATTCAGCTCAATTGTGCTTTCCGGCACGTTGGTTCGCGAGCATCCAACAGATTCATTGAAAATGTGGATCATGTGATGATGCATCATGATGGGACATGATAGCCCTGGATCCTTGGCATGTAACGCGCCGAAGGTTCGCTGAAGGCGCTTTACTGACAGTATATAACTGAGAGACACCGAATTTACAGTGGCGGTGGTGTCAATCGACTTGGACAAGGCCAATCTTTCGATGGAGTCCCACAAGACACTTGGATTCACCATTTTCGACAGTTTCAGGTCGGATTGAGCTCACATTGGCGTGTGCCAAAAATACAACGAAGCTTACGGACTTCAGAGGTTGCTGTTAGAAGTCCCTAGAGCTCCTATCTGAAGATTGTCTGAACAATTGACGTCTGGGTTTCGTACAACAGTGGCAGAATGATGGACAAACCTGAGAAATTCAAGGTAAATTTGAGCATCCTGGATCTGAATCTGGACTTTGGCGTTAGCATCACAGCAAATGAAGATAAGATCTGAGTTCCTGGCGTTGCATCTGGTGCAGCCAGTACTACAGGGGGTGCCTGTAGGGGTGAATGTCACCGGCCGGTGTTTTGATTATGTACATTTGCTTCCATCTGCACGAGTAGCCAAATTCCAAAGATGCACAGACCAACAGAGACAAGATTACCCCGAATCTGCCTGAATTAAGCCTGAGTTTGGTTTTTTCTGAACACGGCAGCACACTCCGTGGCTTTCGGCTTTCGACTTTCGATACGTTACCGAGCGGAGACCAAGGAAAAATGGATTGATTGACGTCAAATTATCAAACATTCGCAGTTCTCCACATCATGACATAAACGGAAAGAATGAACAGTGGATTGAGCAGAATGTGGTAGGATGGCTTCCTCAATTCGGCCAAGCACGAATACATGTGACCACCAACCTGTCTGGCCTGGCCCTCGTACGGCTTGGGCGCTGCAAATCAGCGGCCGAACTTGAAGCTTGGTCCTCATTTGGCTCCTGGGCTGGCCTGACCGCAGGAGGGGGGATCGACGGATCAGCCCTGGAATGTGGCTGCTGAGGGCCATAAAAGGCTGGATCTCGATTCACCACAGGTCGTTTTCCGTCGCTCTCCACTTGTCTGTCTGGTTTCGACAAACAATCTGTCAGGAGTACGCCAATTTCGGGTCCGCTTCTTCAGGAAGTCGATGAACCCCTTGGTGTATCCATGGACAAAAGATTGGGCTGGTTCCCAGTTGTTGTGACTGGAATCAAAGCCCCTCCACTCACACAGAAATTCCCATTCGCCCTTGGCGTCACGTCTTGCTTCAACAATCCTCTTGAGTTCGTACTTCCCCCCTTCGATGACCCGATCGGACAAGTGTTTTGCAGTCCAAAAAAGGGGTTTAACCCGATCCTTGGGGGAGGGGATCTCTCTCTTGAGGCGATCGCCCGAAACGTCAATTTCCCTGCTGACATCCACACGAATCCTCCACCTGTTCTCACCAAGACGCGCTGTAACAGCGAATGGCCCCTCCCACAAGGGAAGAAGCTTGTCATCTCCGTCCAGGGTGGTTTCGGATTTTCGAAGCCAAACTCGATCATCGACTTCAAAATTGTGGGGGTTTTTTCGGCCTTGATTTTGGACCCAAAGCCAGTCAGCTTGATGCTTCTCGATTAATTTCGACACAGTTTTATCTGCTCGTTGGACTTCGTCCAAAAACAGCGAAGCATCTTTACAGGGGCGAGGATTATTCAACGGCATGTTCCACCAACACTTCTTTCGTCCAAAGACAATTTCATTTGGAGAAAGGCCATGATACAAAGGCGTGTTGTGGTAACGGCGAAGCATGGCGAACAGAATCTCAAGCCAATGGAAATCCTTTTCACTCGCGAGCTCCTTACGAAGCATATTTATAATTGAGCGGCCGGCTCTTTCGCCAGGCAGCGCTCGATGCGAGTGGATTTCACATCGGAGGTGGTGGAGTCCAAGGCGAGCACACAATTCTCTCCACCATTCGGAGGTGTACTCTTTGCCTGAATCCGTGACCACCTCGGATGGGACGTCCCAGCCTCCCATCCAGGTCTGCGCGCACCACTTGGCGGCAGCCTTGCCAGTCATCGACTCAATGTTGCAAGGCAACACTTGAATGTAGCCGGAATGACGGCACTGAATGAGGAGCACACCATTGACTTTTTTGTTAGTCCAATGGCACTCTTCGTCATCGAGTTCACCGAGATAGAAGAAATCACTGGTGACTCTGTTAAAGAGGCGCTCCGGAATAGGATGAGGCCTCAGATGGCCGTGCTTCTTCGCGCTGGGGGGCGTCGAGACAGCACATTGGGCACATCCGGCGGCTACTTTCATGCAGTGAGTATATAGCCGTGAGCCAAACAACCTATGTTTAATCATCGACCACAGTCGACGGCCATGTGCGTGGGGGGACTCCCATTTATGCCACCAGTTTAACACTCGGGGGGCCAGGGCGTCTGGTACGCACAATTTACCCTCCATCCACAGCTTCCCCCCATCCAACGAGTACTCAGCAAAAATCCCATCCTTGTGAGCATCTTTGGATTGGAGATTTCCAAAGACCTCTTTAAACATGGGATCCTGCAGATAATCGGACGTCCAGTCACGGATGATCAGGGAATCTTTAGGCAGGGGTGGAGTTTTGGCCGGATCTCGACGCTTAATGCCTTGGATCAACCGAAATCGACTTACTTGTCAAATATAGTCAAACCGTTTCACACTCCCTGAGGAGGGATCGGTGACTTTCTCCACGACTTTCAGTGTTTTGGTGCAGATCTCATGGGCATGCGCCGGATCTGAGATGGCCGTGATGTCGTGACACGGCAATGCGTGCTGTTTAACAGCGCACTGCATGCATGCACGTCGAATGAGTTTCTTTTCTTCCTGATCCCATTCGATGATGACATGGCGGTCCTGCTCCGTACCATGGATGTTGGTACTTTGCAGCCCCTCTGAGGCGGGGTAAGCCCATCGGCTCAGAGCATCCGCTACCGTGTTGTGTTTTCCAGGCAAATACGACACATGGAGGTCAAACAGACTGAGAAATTCGTGCCATCTGGCCCGTCGGCCAGCTGGGCTCGCGACAGTATCAATGTGTTCAGTGGCCCAATACTCCAGAGATCGATGAACCGTCAGGACCTCGACTCGATTGGTGCCAACCCACGATTGGTACTTTTTTAAAGCACAGATGATGGCGTAGGTTTCTTGCTCACGCGGCGACCATTGCATTTGGCGTGGGGCTAGCTTCCGAGACCAAAATGCAAGAGGGTAATGATCGCCGGTGGCTTCATCAACCTGTTCAAGGACAGCTCCGATCGCGTACCTAGAAGCGTCGGTTCTAATGTAGAAGGGTCGGTCGAATTGGGGGACATGCAACGTGGCGACTTCACAGAGGGCCGCCTTCAAGTGATGGAAGGCCTCCTCGCACTCGTCAGTCCACTTGACACGAACCTTTGAACCTGCCTTGCCCGCATCTCTCCCTACCTTCAATAATTCAGTGAGGGGGGCAGCAAATTTGGCATAATTCGGCACAAAAGTGTGGTAAAAATTGCAACAACCCAGGAATCCTCTCAACTCCGTGATCGTCTCAGGGCGCTTCCAATTCTGAATAGCGACGAGCTTCCCTGGACTGGGTCGTCGGGTGCCATTCTCAAGGAGAGAACCACAAAATTCGACTGATTTTAAAAATAATTTTCCCTTCTTTGGCCCACAAATCAGCTGATTGGCGTCAAGAATGTCCAAAACTTGGTTCAGCTGCTTCTCATGTAGGGCCACCAGCTCGGCTTCGGTCAGTCCCTCCCCTTCCGTCGCGATGATTATGTCATCTATGTACACACTCACGAAGGCACGAAGTTCAGGATGGGTTGTGAACAGCACATCCTCCATCATTCTTTGAAAAAATGAGGGGGCGTTCTTCAGCCCCATGGGCATGACGGTCCATTGGACTGGGCCACATGGCGTGCACATACAGGTGAGAGGTCGGCTGTCCTTCCTCAACGGCATTTGGTGAAAGCCGTGACGGAGATCCAGCACAGAAAACAAACGACCTCTTGCCCTCTTGGCGATTTCCTCCTCAATGAGGGGCAGGGGGTGCGAATCCGCCTTGGTTTCGGCGTTGAGATTGCGGAAATCAACCACCATTCGCCAACCATCAATAGTGTTCTGGTCTGCAGGCGGTGGCTTCGGGACTGTGAAGGGTGCACAGCACCATTCGCTGGTCATACAACCCTCAAGCCAACCGAATTCCCTGAGATTTCTCTCGATGATTTTTCTGAGTATCTCATGTTTGTGTCCATGATTTTCATAAGGGCGCTGTTTTTTTGCCTTGTACCCTTCACGAAGCTCGATGAAGGCTTCACCGAACTGTCCACGGACAGGGGGGTCTTTGATCAACTTCCCTGAAAGGGTTCTGTCCTTCCGTTCCTCAAAAATCTTTTCTCTTGACTTGGAACACAATTCAGTGTCCACCTGATCGCCAGGAATTACTGTCGAAAAAACCTTGGCGACTTCTTCGGCTTTGGCAGGAAGAATCTTCTTACGGATGTCCCTAAACAGGTCCGTATCAACTGCCTCTTGAAGATAGGTGGGTCGTGTGTCGAAATCCCAGAGATTCTCCTCGTGATCCAGCTCCTCGAAAGGATCCATGAAAGCTTCCACAGGGGGTTTTTCATAAAAAACTCTGAATTTGCGGCGCGATTTGGAATTTTTCTTCGCCCGTGCACTGAAGATTCTTTTCGATGTCGATCGTATTGGGGAAGAGGGAGACGAGGCGGATCCATTGGACGTTGAATCACCTTGGGTATCTGACGGACAAAAATCAGAAAAAATAGATTCATCATCAGTACCACGCTCAACCTCAGATTCAGACCCAACACAAGAATCAGTACCAGAATCAGCAGAATTAGAGTCAGAAAGCTTTCCATCCACCAGGAATGCAAGCGAACTCCAGGACCGCTGTGGCAGGGGACCTGTGTCGTCCCTGGCATACAGCTTAATCTTCCTGGGAAGTTCGATGTAATCTACACAAATGTCTTGTAATTCCTGAAACCAAGGCTTGTCGTCCCACAAGGGCACAACTAAAATTGCCTGGGTTTTATCTTGCTTGATTTTGTGGATGACCTGCTGGATTAAGTGAAACGGAGGATTAATCCACAACTTCTTGTCCCATTTATGGGTCCAAGCGTCGCTAAAGTGCTTGTCAAAGCGCTTGTTCATACGGTTAGCAAAGGCATCATACTGGGGCCAAAAGGAATGGTGCTCATGAAAATATTCACAAATTGCATCGCGCCATTTGTCGACAACTCTGTAGGATGAAGAGTGCCAGCGCGAAGGGCGTCGTGGCTGGGAATCCCTACGAAGACATTCTAACTCTTGGGAGTAATCGGCACTCCCATTCACCTCTGCAATGGTGACATCTTCACCAAATTTTGGTGTCACCTTTTGCTTCAAAAATTCTTCTGCACTTTTAAACCCTGCGTGCAAAAAACGAAATTCAGGACGCTCCAAGGGACCTGACTCCAGCAAAAAACAACGACGATGACCTACGGGCGCTACCCTGTTCTTGCGAAGCCAAGGATGGCCCAAATAAAGGTCATACTTTCTGTCAGCACGATAGAAGTAGTCATCCTTAAGGACAACTTCTTCCACATTTTGCTCTTCCCAAAGGTCTTGAGCGACCAAATGAGTTGATATATAACAACCGCGTTGCCCACCTGCGAGAGAATGTCCAGAAACTCCCTCGAGGGTAACAGGATGAGGCGACTCAAACACGCAGTCGTCGGGTAAGAATGAATTGGATTGGAGATTTACCTCTGATCCATTGTCACACAAACAAGTGGCGAGGTGGAAATTTCCCTTGCGATCAGAGACCCACAGCTTTGTGACAAACTGACGAGCCCTGTGCTTGGACTGTACACCAACCTCGTCCACTACAACAGAAGGATCCGCTGCCGGATCCAGGGGAGAGGAGACAAGCGACCCTACATCAAGTAATGGTCGATCAGGAATTTGGGGGTCATGCCTGAAATCGCCTGGGGAGGGGCGATTTTCGTGGCTCCCCTAGGCGTTCTGACCTCCAGCGGCTGCGTTAACATTGTGAACACAGCCTGATTCGTCGATCCACTTATCTTGGAACGGATCATCCGCTGGATTCAGGGCATTTTCGACATAATCTCGATCCGCATCGGACACCTGATCTGCACCTGAGACCTGATCCACACGATGATTTCCCTTTCCACGTCCACGGCCACGGCCGCCGGATGATGGGCCACCACCGTCGCCACGCCCTCTGCCCTTACCAGAGAAAGGGGTTCCTGAAGAATTTCCCTTACCCTTACCCTGTGATCCTGGAGCATTTCCTTTGTTTGTACCGAATTGAGGGGTTTGGCCTGGATTTCGATTTCCGCCTCCGGCGTTGCCATTGGGACTTGTCTGACCGTTCGGCTGCCCACCGGAGCCGGATGGAGTCCGATTTCCTTTGCCTTGGGACCCGCCAGGGCCTCCAGTATTTTTGTTTCCACCAGAGGGGGTCGGATTACCCTTTCCCCCCTTTGCACCATGCACCTGTCTGTCATTCCTGTCTGAATTCTGCGAATTACTGACATTTTCACCAATCACCTTGTGATCGTAAGCAGACCATCGGTGATTACCAGTAGAATGCGTCTTAGCTCGGTTCGTAGAACCTAAAAGAAGGCAGATGCTACAATGATCCTGAACATTCCGGGTGTCATTCACCTTTTTGTTGCCCTTTTGGGCCCCATTTTGGGTGTTTTGCTGGGTATTCTTGTTTCCCCCAAGACCCTCATGGAAATTCTGATTGGCGGCGTCAGCGAGCCGCTCAACCTCTTCCCACAGTTCCTGCAGGGTGAACGAAAACACCCAGTTCCTGGCCTTCAGGCGATGGCCGTGGAAACTTACTCCCCTATTGAGGACTTGGACAAACAAGTCCCGATCCTCGTGTTCATTAAACTTGATTTTCCACGTGTTTTCAGTGAATTTCACCTTGGTAAACGACGTGGGGGAACACTTTTGAAGTGATTCCCTGACGGTGAACCTGTTGGCCGAGGCGTCGAAGCCATCGACCTCCGCCCACCAGGTCTTGACCTTTTCTCCGGACTGTTTATTCCGAAGGGTGGCGGCGGTTTCTGAGGGGATCTTGTCAAAAATCAGATTTTTCAGCTCGGCACTGGAAAATTTTTCGCCTGAATGTTCAGATTCTTCTACGAGATTCCAGAAGCGCTGTCTCTTGTCCTGCACTTCGTGCAAGATTAATCGAGAGAATGAAGGAAAATTCTTCAACATCTGGTGGTAATGGTCCTCAGGCAGCCGGGATCCACGTACCTCCAACTGTTCCCACACCTCATCAAAGGTAAGGGGGGAACTTGAATCCTCACGATCACTCCAGGTCCTGAGCCAAGTGTTGGCCGGCGCTCCCTCAAGGCAGTCCAAGAGGGCCATCAGGAACTGATCATCCTGGAGTTTTTGAGTCTTAACCCACAGTTTAAATTCCCGTTGGAACTGAGGCCAACGTCTGGGGTTTCCATTATACTTCGGTTGCTTGGCAACCTGACGAAGTCGCAATGAAGTGGGATTTAGAAGTGAATCCAGCCCAACACCGGCCGTAATGGCAGACACCTTGGCGGCATCATTAGCCACACCAGCTCCGGCGAGGGTCTGGGCGAGCAACATCTGGGCTATTGCATTGGAATCAACAGCAGGAAGGGTAGTACGGGAGGCAGTTCGTTTGGCATTCTGAGCCTCATTCCTAGCCTTCGCCGACCTACTCTGAGATCGAGAGATTGTAACCCTTTCCTTTAGCTTAGTCCTGCTGATCCTGGCATCGGTGGTCTTAGAGTCCACCGAAGGAGCAATCGAAAAAATTTCTGTCGCCTCCTCCGACGGTTCTGTTGTCTGTTCCACCGATGATGCGCCCTCAGATCGTATGTGTGTCTTGAAAAGATCTTTAATTCCCAGCGTCTGAATGATGAGTTGCATTTGATCTTTGAGCAATTGGAGCTCAGTATCTCGCTGTAATCTGCAAGAGCAGTCGGCAGGACAGTACATACCGTGTCCTGAAGGGCCTGAGCAGGCTGTCGGACCGCTGATCTCAGTGGTTTGCAGCCAGGAGTCCACTTGGGGAGCTCCTTCAGTCCTAATTTCCAGGCTTGCCTGCCTGGCTGCCTCTAAAATTCCTTCCTCAACCGCGGCGGCTAGATCGTCGCGGATGGAAACAGAGGGATGAGGGGCGGAGGGCCCGGCAACAGGTGCCTTGGTCTTCTCCTTCGGGAAGGGGCTTGCCACCCAGATCTGCAAAAAAATGGCAAAAGATTCATCTTCTTGAGAACACCACCACATCCTGGTATTAATTTCTTCTTGAAGGAGGAAAAAATATTCGAATAAAAAATCAGAGGCGATCCTTTCTTGTCCTATCAGCTTAGACGTGGACATAGACAAAGGGCCTCAAGCGCCTCAAGGTTACGGGTCACTTCTGAAGACAAATGGTTGTCCCATTGTGCCCAAGAGGCTGGTCGATTATAGGTAGGTACCTCACCTGGACCACCCATCTCAATGTCGTCAATGTCGGCGTCGATGGTCGGAAAATGTGGACATTGGTAAGGAGTATTAGTACCTGCCAGGTCCGTAAGCTCCACCGGAGCGTTGCCATTAGCGTAGGCTGGGAGATTCCAGCTGCTTGATGGCCAATGTCGACTGGGATCTTGATTGTAATGTGGGCCTCCACAGCTGCTGATTTGTGCCCTTCTTGGGCAATTTGGGCTTGCGCAAGGCATTCCTCTCAAGGCCTCGTTCGCACAGCACCACGGCAGCGTAATCGTTACGTCTCCGGAGGTGGCGGAGTCTACGGGGCCATACTGGGGAGCTAGCTGTGGTTGGGACACCAAAGGAACAACATTCAGGTAGCCTCTGCTACCATGAAAGTGCTGCCCTGGGTTGTTGTGGGTGCCGGAGGGCTCGGGGCCGGCAAGACCAGTGGGGCAGACACGCGAGGAGTCTCCCTGGATGTTGTTATTGGGGGTAGAACCGGATACTCGAACACCAACAGAGGCGAGAGCAGCGACAACAGAAGCAAGGTCCATGCTGATTATTGTCCGGCAGAAAATCCCAGTCTATGAAGAAAATTGAGGCGAATTATTCTAAATACATCTGAGTGTCCAAAACTGTCTGAAAAGATTTAAATAATCCAATCATGTAAAAATGTTTGGCCGATCTGGCCCGCGAGCGCGCGTCAGCGGCAAATGGCGATTCCAGCTAAAATAGCGGAACGCGGCGGATTTACGGGAAATGGACCGCGGAATCCAATCCGGCATATCAGAAATATATAGGAAATATCCTGAGACTGAGCTGCGAGGCGGCAATTTCGCCGAAGCAAAGAAAATGACCAAAATGTAGCCAATCTGGACAGAATGTCTGAAAATCTGAGCAGATGGGACTAGCCGCACTTACACTCCGTTTCCGACATAGAAAAGTGACCCGAAAATGGCTAAAAACGTAATAAGGCTTTTCTTTTGATGGTGCTTCGCACCAACAAAGGAAAAGCCACACCAAGCACGAAAGACGAAGGATTCATTTAACCTTACTTTTCCACACCCTCCGCAACATATCATGTATCATTGCTTCATTGAAATTTCCTCAACATGCTCATCTTTCTTTGTTATACATACGTGATCATGCAAGTGCATATCGTGCAATCTGAATTCGTCGTCCGACAAATACTCTTCGGAGGCGATCACAGCCCGCACACTGCCCTTCCCCATCTCGTGGAGCCCCCCTCCGCTTGTTCACCTCCCCCTTCATGGGGGGCTTTTAATTTGGGGGCCGGGGATTGGGGCCCCGCCCCCCTCTAAAAGCAGTCCTTATGCCATTATATACAATTCGCGCGCTGAAACGAAACATATCCCAAAAGTGTACGATGCAGCCCCTCTAAATGACCGCCTCAAAGAGCTGACTCGCGCCGTCATATTTGTCTTGATTAATCATGGCTGTTTTGCAAACTTAGGACCTTTACAAGGTTTTAACTTCTTTACCAGCATCCACTAATTCCATATAAGATAGGGATGCGATTTAAAGGTGCACCGGCAAAGTTGAGGTGCCGAACAACACCATATATAAGCCTCAGGCCCCAAATCTCAAGAAATCTATTTGACATATTATTTATTTGCTGTGCACGCGTGCATTTTGCAGTCGCCGGCATTTGCGATCTTTCATTTTGACTGTCCAAAGTGAAATCGGGCTACAATGCACTAAATTTCGATCTAAGACCAGATTTATAAATGATTCTAAAAGCCTCGTGTTGCTGTTCAATCGGAAAACCGCCGTCGTTTTGTTTTAGCACCGCTTTTCGATTAGACGGTTTTCAGCGCCATCAGCCGCCTTTTAGAGCTCAAGAATCGAAAGAACACCCCCAAATTGACCAAAATTGCCCTTGAGTTCGTCAAAATCGGATACAATAGGCCCAAGTTATGAATATGTCATTTTTATGCTATTTGCACCCTGTATCGCTAATCTTGCCCAATGCACCCTCCCTGTCCTTGTGCTGCTAGCTTAAACATAAGGCAAAGGAGTGTTTTTGCGTTTGTTTGTCACCGCCCGGCTCCATTTCCGACATAGAAAAGTGACCCGAAAATGGCTAAAAACGTAATAAGGCTTTTCTTTTGATGGTGCTTCGCACCAGCAAAGGAAAAGCCACACCAAGCACGAAAGACGAAGGATTCATTTAACCTTACTTTTCCACACCCTCCGCAACATATCATGTATCATTGCTTCATTGAAATTTCCTCAACATGCTCATCTTTCTTTGTTATAAATACGTGATCATGCATGTGCATATCGTTCAATCTGAATTCGTCGTTCGACAGATACCCTTCAGAGGCGATCACAGCCCGCACACTGCCCTTCCCCATCTCGTGGAGCCCCCCTCCGCTTGTTCATCAGCTCTTGGAATAGAGCGGGTGCGTTAGCCACGCCAAACGGCATGACCTTCCACTTGAACACCCTCCCCTGAGGGGTGATGAAGGCCAGTAGTTCCTGTGCGTTGGGCGTCAGGTCCACTTGCCAGAATCCGCTCCTCTTGCCCTTTTTCGTCTTGTAGCGACAGGAGGCTATCTTCTCCAGGGTAGACTCCATATTGGGAATGGACCCTGAGTGGTTCAGCGTCTTCTTGTTCAGCTCTCCGTAGTCCACTACCAGCCGTTTGGCTGTAGACCCAGGTTTAGCCACCAGGAAACAGGGGCTGCAGTGTAGCGGGTAGTCCCCGTCCTTGTATTCCAGGACTAGGCCAGCGTCGATACATTCTTGTATCCGTCGCTCAATCTCGTCGGCCTGCTCTTTAGGAGCTGGATAGGGTCTCCTCCGGATCTTGTGGCCCACGAACTCGGGTTTCAGCTTGTGGTCCATCTGTCCCAGCTTGTCACATGAGGCTGGAGGGGGTAGTTCTCCGAACACCTCCAGATAGGTCCTTATAAGCTTCTGTACCCGCGGGTCCAATACCTTGATCTTGTCCTCCATGTCCTCGTCAGAGTGTAAGTTGCTTGCCCCCTGAATAGACGTCGGGAGGTGGTCCTCCACCGACTCTTCGCCCGTGGTAGTGTCCTTCAGCCCTTGGTAGGCATATAGAAGGTCTTGTTCAACCATCTCCGGTGGACGATGGCAACATAGGCACGCTCGAGGGGATTCACATACACATTCCTCCGAGAGGTTGTCCTCCTCTGCAGTCCTCACATGGGCGCCCCACACGCTCTTCATGAGCTTAAGATCTACCTCCCTTTGCCAGGTGGTGATCTTCTGTTCGAGGTCCTCCTTCAATTGGGATAGGTCTCCCATGCGTCCTTGCTTCAGTGGCCATGAGCTGCGGGTAGGCTTCGCGTAGCATAGCTTTTTCGCCACCAACTTCCTCTTGGAATCCACATACTCCCTGAGCCTGGATCGAGGGTCCAGCTCCTCGTCCACGGGGTCTTCCACCCTCATGGAGAGTAGGGGTTTCAGTGGGGCGACGTACTCGGCGTTCTCCACTTCCTCCACACAGGTCTGCACGAAGACGGCGTCGTGCTCAGTTTCGTCATCTGAGTGGATAGAGCTAGGTAGCTCAGATAGTCCACACTCAGAGACTCCATCAGGAACAGGTACATGACAGGGAGAGTTGGGGGCTTTGGTGTCAGTCACGACGTACTCATCTCCTCCGGGTGTAGTCTCAACAGCATCTTGAGGTCATAGGCGATCCTTCAAGTCACCCAAAGCGAGTCCGTCGCTTTCTCGTTGTATAGCCTGGACCAGAGTCGGGTCCAGATCCTCCCAGGGGATGGAGGTAAGACCTCCGTTCACCACGCTCAGCATACTCCCCCATCCGGGCTTCCCAATAGGCGTCTTACAACCCAGAGGCACGTAGATGGCCGCATCAGGTAACCGAACAGAGCTGATAGTCAGCCTGTCCAGGAGGTTTCGCCAGTACTCGGTGCCCCCATGGGCTCCCCAATCGGGGGAACACAGGACCATACGGGAACGTTCCAAGGCCACCTTGGTCAGCACCTTCCCCAGTTCACTGAACCTGGGGTTCCCGTAGGCCATCCCGAAAGAGGGCCAGTAAAATTTGTAGCTGCAGTTCTTCCCCTTGCTGCAGTAAAGGTCCAGTACATGCTGCTTGTCGCTGGCGAACAACTCCACACTCAGGTCTTCTCTGGAGTAACCCAACTCCTTCAGACCTTGGTCTAGGACTTCCCCCAATAGTTGATAGTCCTCAGTTTTGGAGGCCGCCATCGTGTTCGAGGGCTCCTCCTTCGATAGTCTCAGGTAAATCGAGGTATGTTGCGATTGCTCCAGTGGCACAGACTCTCTGCCACTGCCGTGGTCCACGTAGAGGAGGTAGGGCGCTTGCAGCGTCCGGGATTGCATCTGGGAGTGCTGTACGAAGAAGTCAGTCCCCAGTACAAAGTCGAAGGCCTCGGTGTCCATCACATAGAACCGATGGGCGATAGTCCGGGAGCCCATAGGTAGGTAGGTAGGTATCTTCGGGAGCTCGGGATGCCTCCTTTGACATTGCAGGAAGAAGGTCTTACCAAGGGGACGTCCTGTCCCTCCCACTGCCCTATGTCAGGTGCCTTTTGAGCCGCTCCCGCATGTGCTTGGTAAGGCATTGTCGCGGCCACCCGGTCCATGTGTCCCCGGGAGCCCATAGGTACCTCCACTTCACAGTCCCCGCAGCTGTGCACCACATGTCCATCCCCCATGCGTATAGCAGCGGTGGTCATGGTGTTCTTCAGGCTCCCACAAGGTAAAATTTTCTTGGCCACTATAGATATGGTGGCGCCAGTGTCCAATACCCCCAGGTATTCGCGTCCCCCTAGTCGAATACGTACCCAAAACACCAGGTCTTGGGTGCCACCAGAGCGTCCCCGGCAGAACTCCGCGGGACAGGTCACCTCGAACCCCTTGTTCCGCAGTTTGCGGGCCATCCTCATGAAACGGCTCCTCTTCTTAGCGTTGCCGTCATGACCACCTTCATGCTCACGCTTGGCTCCTTGTTCTTGCTGGGCCTGCGTTTGTGAGCGTGTGGTAGGACCAGACTGCCCTCCCGAGGGCTCGGAGTTCCCCCCTGGATTAGGGTTGGGGTTGCCTCCGTTCTTGTCCTTGTTGTTGTTCTTGAGCTGGCGGTTAGCGCCTCCTCCTCGTCCACCTTGACCCTTGTCTTGCCCTTGACCACGTCCTTTCGACTTGCCCTTGCCGGAGTCGTTGCCTTTGCCTTTGCCTCCACCTTTGCCTGAGCCTTTGCCAGGATCTTCACCCTTAAGCTTCGCCGATAGGCGGTGCTTATGGTAGCACTCATCCTCGTAGTGCTTCCGCTTCCCGCAGAATGCACACGTGATGGTGCACCTGTAATGATCCGGCAGCTTCGCTTTGGCGCCGGTGTTCTTCTCCTGCTGCTTCCCCTGGACTACGAAACAGTCTCGCTGCTCGCAGTCAGGGGCGTGCTGCAGGTGACCCTGCTCGTCCCTGGCATCACACCAGAATAGCTCCTTCACGTTCTCCATGATACGGGCGTGGGACTGTTTGGGGGTAGTCCCCTGACCAGGTCGGGACCCCTGGTACCCTTTGCCATGACCTCCAGAACCTCGTCCTCCATGACGGTAATTGTTCAAGTGCTGGTCGCTCTCCTTCTCCAGCGCCAGCTCCAGGAGTAGCACGCATAGATCCTCGTAGCGGAGGGATCTAGCCTTGCGCTCCGCCGTCGAACGGCACTCGTCCCATAGCTCTCGAGGGAGCTTGGCCACCAACCAGAACAGCAGGTCGTCGCTGCTGTAGCAACCGGGCGTCAGTCGTCCAGCCCAGTGATCCAGGTCAGCCAACAGCTCAGAGACCCTGCCAGGTTTGGGGTTGTTGGGCAGCACGGGCAGGTTCTGGATCTCGGCCCTGATGGAGAGGTCGGTTTCGTCTGTCGGGTACTGCCTCTCCAGGGCAACCAACACATCGGCAAAGGTGGCGGCGTTAGTAACGATCTGCCTGACCTGCTTCTCCAGGTACTTGGTCTTGCAGCACTGCAGGAGCAGATCGCACTTGACTCGCCCACTAGCGTGGGTTTGGCCGGTCAATCGGAGAAACCGGCCAAAATTCTCAGCGAACTCGCTGAGGTCCTTGCCTGTGAACTCAGGCACGTTCACCACGATCTTGGAGGTGGCAATAGCCTTCGCCTCCTGAGACCTGCGTCCCTCAGGGCGTCGGGTCTTCTTCTTCTTCTTCTTCTTCTTCTTCCCCTTTGGGTCCTCGGGGTCCTCCGGGTCATCGTCCTCCGAGGGCGAAGTAGAAGTCATCGACGGCGGCTCATCGTCGGAGGGGTCTCCGCCTAGATCACTAGAGCCATAAGGCTCCACGTCCACCATTGCCCTTAAGGCTGTCAGCCCCAGCCGGTCCAGCTCGGCCCTCGTAGAGTTCGTCACGTGGCTGTAGGGCGGCTGGGCCGTTCTCGGTACGAAAGGACTTCTCGGTATAGGTGCAGCAGTCGGCATTGGTCGGCTCCTCAGGCTCCCCAGGGTGTTTGTCAACCCTGCCGCCAGGTGGTTGGCCTCTACCCGGTGGGGTGACATTCCCACCGTGGTAGGTGACGCTTGGGGCGGTATCATCAGGGGCTCCAGTTTCTCTCGGATTACTTGAGTGAGGTCGCCCCCGATTTTTGAAGTGGCTCCTCTGAGCACCTCGTTGATCTCCGACCGCGTCAGGGACCTGTTGGAGGATCTCCCCGATCCTCTACTCCTGCCACCAAGAGACTCAGGTCCTCTCCTCAACCCACTCAAGGTTGCATAGCCAGGTGCATACCCAGGACCATCCACATAGGTTCCAGTAGCGGGTAGTGGATGGGGATATTCAGCCGCATACCATCGCGGCGCAGAGCTGGAAGCCACCGGCTCACTGGCAGTAGTTGCCTCAGGGAGCGCAGTGGTAGGTGGGCCCATACCATATGCGGGGTAGGGAGGCATGCCAGTAAAGCCTGTGCCCTCTGCCATAGGCGGGTTGGTTATGGGAGTGGATGTTGCAGCGGCTGGGAGTGTGGTGGTTATAGGAGAGGGTGATGCGTGGAGGCCAGAGACGCTTGGTGCGCCTTCGAAGGTAGGGTCATTCGTCAGGTCTTGCCCTTGTTCCTCCCCTTCGTCTGCTTCGTCTCCAGCATCCTTCTCGCTCTCTCTCTTCCTCTTCACAGGCTGAGAGACCACCTCTTCGACAGACAGGGCCCCGAAGGCCGTCTGGAGTCCATCCAGGGAGTCCTCTGCCGCTTCCACTGGCCCATGTAAGGGCTCCGAAGGTACAGCGCCAGGTGCTGGCCTTGCCGGTGCCTCAGGCGCTGTCTTCACGTCGGCGTCCTCCTTTCTTGTATCCATCTTCGTTCGCCCTTCTGCTTATATGTGCCTGCACTCGGCGCACTGGATGTACGGCGCGGGGTTGCTGCCGGTGCGTAGAGACAGACTGCCTCTTGCTACCAGAAAAGTTTATAGTGGTTTCAGCACTGTGTTTTTGTCTCTCCTGCTGCTTGCTGCTGGTGTAGGGTTTCCGGCTGCTTGTTTTTGGAGATGAAAACCTTTTGTTTGTTGAAATACAGTCAATCCAGGATAACCCAAGCCAGAGGTGTGCAAGGAGAAGAGAATCAGGATCAAAGCATGAAGGGCTGCAGTGTAAACAGTGAAAGATGAAAGGATATTCACAGAAACTGCCACTCAGGTCAAATCGGTTTGCATATTCACAAAGATAGCTGAATTGTTTTGGAACAGAGTTGGAACACTGCCCCATGGTCACTCTATCTCCATAGTGCCATCTCAGGAGATGTGCACTCTTTGTTTTGGGTCCCATATGTGCTGAGGTGGCAGGGCATGTGGCGATGAGGTCACTGCCATGTCACATGGGATCTTCCTACTTAGCTAGGCTGACCAGGAATTGAACCCAGGACGTCTCAAAAAGAGGTGTCCAGCCCCCTAGGGTGCATACCACTAGGACAGCTAAGTATTCATGGAAAAACATAGATAAATTCATAGGCTCTGCCTTGGATGTGTCAGTTCTCAGTCAACTCAGGAAAAGATGATATGCCTCACATTGAAAGGGGATTAAGGGGTCCACTCCATATCCTGATTGGGTGTTTGGTTCCATAGGTCAAAATGTGTTATCACCAGTTTTGGTGGGGCCAATACTAAGATAGAAATGCCTGGATGCTCAGTGCATCCCTAATACAACTAGAGTATGCCTCAAAGCATTGGAAAAGCACTTTTTCTTACTCAGTGGGAGTACGTGTGGGGGGGGTTTGGGGTGGAGGGCGGCTTGGGACTGCCCCCCCCCCCTCCCTCCCAGTGATGTATTGGAACGGCTGTACACCGCAGGAGGAGGGGGGGGGGCCTCCCTAGACCCCCCCCCCCTCCTCAGGCTGACAGCCATAATTTTGCTTCGGCGCCTTCGGTGCCAAGAGGATTTACGCTTCTGAATTTTAGTACTATCGGGGGACCCCGGGAGGAGGGGGGGTCCCAGCCAACCCTCCCTCCCTCTTCGGACACCCCCCCCCTCACCCCTGCCCCTCCCCTACCCCGACGGGGGTCTCATCCGGGCATCACTGGGTGTCCTATGGGGGTCTCCGCCGCGGTTTCCGTCCGGTACACCCAACAGCCCGCCACAGGCGTGGCTGTTGGTGGTCGCCCCCTTCCGATACCCGTTGTTGTTCGTTGCCCCCCATTTCCTGCGGCACCCACCAGTCTCATGCGCTCCACCACCACGACCGACCAGGGCAGTGCAAGCTGCGCGGGCCACAGCGCTGCACGCCAAGGCCCCGGTGCGACTGTCGGCGTAGTGGTGCTCGGCGGCCCCCACTGGACACTGGACAGCCCTCTGCCCTCCGTTGTGCGTTCACGGACATCGGCGGTGCAGAAGGTCGCCGTGCCTTTGTTTGCTCTGAGTTTCCCTGTGACTGCAGTTGTGTGTGTGTGTGGGAGGTGGGGGGTTGCTTAAAGGGGAGGGCGCTCTGGGGGCCCACTCAGAGAAGTTACAAAGTGGTTGGGGCGCATTGTAGGATTGGGCTGGGGGGGCAGTCACTGGCGGTTGGGAAAGCGGGGGGTATTGGGGGTGCGGACGTGCCTTCGGGTCGAGTTGTAGGAGGAGCAATAGGGGGGGAGGGGAGTGCCCCCCTCTTTTCAAGCCACGCCCGTTGGTGGGGGGGGGGGTGGGGCGTATCCCATTGCAGAGTCCGTGGGCGAGGGGGCAGCGCCGCTGTCCACCTATATTATGGTACAATTACCCAAACTGCGCGCCGCAGGTTGCGCCGCAGGGCGCACCACAGGCGCCGCAACGAAAGCGTTCCCATCCACTCATTCCTTCTCACCCCCCCAGCCGCCCGCCTCCCCCTCCCCCCGTGGACCCCCCCCAACATAAAGCGCTCCGCTGCAACGCAAGCGGCTTCCGGGCCTCCGCAACGCCCGCCCAATCCGCACACCCTGGGCCCCAGGGCCCCGAGTGACGGGGCGGAGGAGGCCAATCGCCGCCGCCCTGCGCAACGGAGAGGCCCGCGTCCTGCGGCAATCGCCCCGAAATGCCGGACGCCCGCGCACGGCCAGCGCCATGCCCCCGTGGGCGCCGTCGCCCGCACCGACTGCACCGCACGGGCCATGGCGGGGCGCACGGCGTGGGGCGGGGGCTGAGATGGACGGCCCCACCCGCATCGCGCCCACAGTGGACAGGGGCACCCCCCCTGAAGTCGAAGCGGAAGGCAGCGGGCTGCATAGGGCACACTGTCCAAGAAAATGTCCCTATGGACCATGCGGCTTGCACTTGACATTGTGCTTGTTGATGAAATGCTGGGTGTGAACCACAGCATGGACCGTCCAATGGAGTCGTAGGATGCGCTCCTCCCAGTGCATCCCCAACTTGGTGCACGGCTCGCGGCACACAGCCTAAGGAAGTGTACAATTGGGCAAACGTATGCTCTCCACGGTGTTGAATGAAAGAGTGCCCATCACAGATCAATATCATACGGAATCAAATGCACCATGTGTGAAAGATAGAGGCCGAAAAAGGGGAATGCACAATCAAATAGCAGGAAACGGTATGTAACAAATGTGTGTATGCATGCGGCACTATTCTACACTAAAGCTAATTACCCTTTCCGTGCGGCGCCTGCGGCGCGCCTGTGGCCCGCCCACGGCGCGCAAGAAGCGTTCCCTATAATGCGGTGTGCCCGACATTCCGTGCGTTGGTCTACTGGTGACTGCAGGGCACCTCATCTGCGAAAGGCGGCGCTTCTGCGGAGCTTCTTGTTCTGAGGTCGTAGAGTCCCCATCTGCATCCGACAGTAAGAGAGGGGGGGGGGGCTCTGCCCTGCTCATGCCCGTGTCCAATCGCTGACGTGGGGATGGGGGGAATGCCGCTGAGACGCGTTTGTTTCCTTTTTGTGCGCTCGGAAAGAGCGTGACCGCGTGCTTCACTTGTGACGTCCTTGAGACGCCATGGCAGACCCTGGTGCCCTGACAAGACAACCGCCCGCCTGAGGCTACGCGTCCCGCCCGACACTGTTCAGCGCCTGAAGGATCTCCGCAGTCCAGTGTCCCCCGTAATGCAAGGATGAAGCATCCCTTGCTGTTCAACGAGACCAGCCTTACCTTCCAATCTTGCCTCCAGTCTTGTCTTGATGTCCGGTCCCAACGCCACTCTTGTCTTTATCTCCCACTCTGAGGAACAAGCCCTCTGACCCAAGCCCAACATGGCAATACTCCAGAGGCCCTATTAGACATGACCAATGATTGACAAGCGATTGCCTCAGAGCAGTGACAGAAGCAATACTGCGAGCATGGGCTTGGTGTTGCTTGTGCGGGCTGGGGATCATGAGTTGACAGAATGTGAAGTGATTGCTTGTGGACGTGAATGATGTGCAGTGGAGCAAGTGAGCGATATGTATTGGGATGTGTGTTCAGGGGTGAGAGGCATTTGTGTCAGGGGATTTAGGTGCATGCATGGCCGGGAGTGAGGAGTGCGTGTGAGGAGGAGTGAGAGGGGACAATCTTGCATACGGTGCGCAGGAAATGGAACGTTTTTGTTCTATCCAGAGTACCCCCCCCGTCCCTTTGCTCTGGCCACGCCCTTGTCCAAGCTACAGTAGGCGTAGGGACCGTATTAATTTGGGACCCAATCTAATTCGGTACCAAATGTAGTGATGTAGTGCAGCCACAAGACATGGGCTTGGTGACAAATTCGCCAGTTACGCAGGGTCATGGACACATTTGTTGTGAGTGTTCGCCCACTTGAACCCACATAGCTCTGATTTTGGGGATATTTCTGCACCATATCCCCCTTTCTTGCATCAGCTCACCGTGGCATAGTTGTATGTGTCGCGCGCAAGCCACGCCCGTGTCCAAGCCACAGTAGGCGTAGGGACCGTATTAATTTGGGGCTTTGGCGTGGCTTATACAAAGGGAAGGGGGGAGGGTGACCCCCATTCCGAGTATTTTTCAACACTGTCAGAGCCAACGGGGCTCCGCATACGGTGGTGTTTGTGTCTCCTTTCTGAGAATGCTTTCCAAAGCCAAACCAGTCCTCTGCCTTGGAAACCTCGTGATTCAAGGCTGATGGATCCACATTCCACCCTTTCCGCTTTGGAAACCCCAATGTGGCAGGGGTTCAAGGGGCACCCATGTTGTGTGACCCCTTCGGGTGTTCAAACACCTCCAATGTGACATTGTGCTACAATTTGGGCACAGAGATGTTGGATCTTCAAAACCAGAATGAGGAGCATGAGGGTTTTCATTGGAGGAATGCACACTCCGGTAAAACTGATGATAATGATGATGGTGGACAGGCTGCCCACTATGCTAAGTGTCCTCCAAGCCGGAAAGTCCCGGAGCACTTGGGATTACCAAGACAAAACAAAGGAGCCGACGGGGGAGTTCATCGGCATGGCGCAAGAAACGTTCTGAACAAAGGAGCTATGGCCCAGAGATGCCTGGGCGAGGGGCCCAAGCCAAGAGTGAGCCGAAGGCCAAATATAGGACAGCCCGGGGATGAACCACAGGAGGTGCCTGGCCCTGAGCCGGATACGGACGACGGCTCCACGTCACCCAGCGAATCTAGTGCAGCATCGACTGGTGGAGGCCAAGGCATCAGGACAGGAGGTAGGTAGGTAGGTAGGTGCACTTGGTCGTCGAGAGGCGCCCCATGGTTCCCCGAGGCGTCGCCCCTGTGACGAACAGGAAGAGGCTCCGCGCGTGAAGAGGGGAGGCGGCTTACATCCCGCTAGACCTGACTGTTGGCCCCCAACAAAGCCGCCCCGGGCAACACCGGGAGGGCTGATCGCCGCCAGCGTGACGTGCTTGTCTCGCCGGGAGGGTGTGCCCCCGTGCTTGCGCACGTCCCCTCCTTTGGGCGGAACCCTAGAGGTTCACCGGACTTCCTGGCGTATCCCGTTCCCAAGGCATGCATGAACGTTCTTGGTACTTGGGTTCCGAGGCGCTTGGGTGTCGCACGCTCCGCCTCGAGTCCCAAAGCAGCGCAGGCCTTAGGATGCAGTGTTACTCCAGTCTCCGGATCTCGTTTGGCCGGGTCACCTGCATGGCACGGGCTGCCTCAGTGCCCGGGCTGTGGGCACTGGGTTTCCTACTGTTGTGCGGCGTTTGTGTTTGGGTCCGGTTTGCGGTTGGGTGTGGGTTTTGTTAACCCCGCCAGTCCTGGCTGGGGTCTTGGGTGGGTGTGTTTGGGCACGGTTTGTGGTGTTGTCCCTCTGGTGTCGGCTGTTTGTGGTGTTCGTGGTTGGGGTTCGGTTTTGGCCTGCTTATGGGACGTGTGTGGTTTCGTGCGCGCCCGGCTTGCCCCCCGCCGTTTCCGGTTCCAGCGTGCGGTGTGGGCGTGTGTGCTGGGCCCGGGTCTTGGCTGTGCCCCGCCCTTCTTGGCTGGGTTGTCGGGGTGTGTTTTTTGCGCTTTTTTTTTTTTGCAGGCCGTCCCTGTCCCGGGCCTTGCGGTCCCTGTCCCCCCATCCCCTTTCTTTCGGGCTGGGCTGCTGGCCCTTTTTTTTTTTCGTGGTGTGTGTCTGCATGTTTCGGTGTCCCTTTTCCCGGTAGGCCGCTGTTCCTGGCTTGGTGTTGCCGGTTTTGGCTGGGTGGTCCCCCTGTGCCTCTTTGGGGGTCATGTCTTCGGTGCCTTCGGGGGGGGGGTTTGGCCGCCTCTGGTGCTGTTGTCGGGCGGTTTGGTGGCTGTGGGCTGTTTTCGCGCCCCCCCCCTCCCCCCTCTGTGTGTTTTTTTTTGGGTGGGGGGGCCTGCCTGTTCCTTCCTCTGCCTTCCCTCGGCTGGCGCACGCACTGGCCCGCATTCAGTGTTGTCTTCCGGGCTGCTGTTGGCGGTTGCGTTCTGTTTGGCCGTGTTCCGGCCCCATGGGTCGGGTCGGCTATGTACACGGTGGGCTCGGCGCCCCTTCTTGCCGGGTTAGGTCCTGGCTCTGCCGGCTGGGCGGCTGCGCCAGGCGGCTGCGTGTGGCTCTGGGTTAGGGGGCTAGTGCAGCATCGACTGGTGGAGGCCAAGGCATCAGGACATGAGAAATTCCGGTGAACGGGAGCACGGAAGTCGAACTTGATTGGGGCGAAAGAGAAAGGAGTGGACCATGAGAATCCACAGCCCCAGTGCCAGAACAAGCGGATCCAGGTGATAGGGCAGTAGTGGCCGTGGCAAGCGATGCCACGATGCCGGACGCACAGTTGGGAGGAGAGTCTCACAACCCCCACTGCCCAATGCCCCAAGTTCACAATGACAATGCGGGCCGGTATCCAGGAGGTTCAACAGGAAACGCAGAAGAAGCAAGTACAACTGGGGGTGGGGGCTGTCCTGGACATCCCCCCCCCACGGAGATACGACCCCGACCCCGTCCCCAGACCCCCCCCCCCCTGCCGCCAGCTTGGTGCTTGCCGACCGCACGTGTCAATTGGTGACTGATCCGTGCACGTGAAGGGTAGGTACAGGGCGCAACTTAAACTCCATTTCAATACTTGTAGGGCCTCTGGAGAGGACATGGCCGCAACCTCATGGCTCTGAGAAGAGCTAGCATGTCATCCATCATGATGATGATGGTGGTGATGATGATATCCATGCTGCCTTATCGGGGCCCGGAGCAATTTACACTGTGGGATGGGAGATTCGGGCCCCTGAATCGCCCCCCCCCCCCATTTGTTACCGGCTTCAGTGGGACAGTGAACAATCAGAGCTGCCAACACACACTGCCCACTGCCCATAGCAGTGCCATGGGCGGAGAACGGAAGGAGGCGCCACAGCCTGCGGCCTGTGGCACGATGGCGCAGGAGGCGCAGCTCCAGCCACCGGGGGGAGGGGCAACTACAATCGGTCCGGATGTGACCCGCCCCAAGCTATTTGTCAAAACTTGCGGGGGGCGGGCGGATGGGGGGGGGGCGCAGTTGTGGCGGGGGGGGGGGGTTGGCGGGAGGATGGGGAAGGGTATTGGTAGCTCGGCCAAGGGGGGGGGTCCCAAAGGGGGGGTGGGTTGTTCGCAACCCACTACTACCACATGCATACCTCAAGGGTGTGTGTCTGTCTAGGGGCATGGGGGTGTAGGGGTGTGTATGCGATAGTAGCGATTTCTCGTCTTTGCCAGGAAGAAAGTCTTAAGGGTCTTAAGGACCAAAGGCATAGTACCCCCTTCAACTAAGCATGGGACAAAAAATGGGACAACGGCACATGGCCCCCACACTGCTATCTTTCAAAACTCGGGGGGGGGGGGGGGTGGCGGGGGGGTTTGCATACAAGGACCGGGCCCAGCCGCCCCCCCCGTTGGCTCCACTAGGAAGCGGAGCAGCAATGGCGGCCCTCAACTGAGGACCCCGATAGGGGAGCCCTGTAACACTCTTAGGGCCAAGGTTCAGGGCCCACACGCTTTGCAGTTCCCACGTGCAAGACATCCCGGCCTTTGGCACTCCTGTAGAAGGCTGGCACCAACGCTCGCAAGAAGTAGGAGACATCCTTATCACCATAACCACATGCTAGGTACTCAAATGATGCACATGTGCCACACGCATCACTTGGCCCCCCTCCTCTTGTTCTCTTGCTCTCGCTCGTTGCACTATCGTGCGCCCCAGCTACTGGTCGTGCCGTGTCGTCTGCATGTCAAGGCCTCCAAGTACGAGCCTTGCGATCCCATATTTGTGCAGGGTACACATTTCCCATACCGGCAACACAAGCACAAAGGAATCTGCAAGATCAACCAGCTCGTTGTACTATTGTGTGCCCCGGCTACTGGTGGTGCCACGTCATCTGCATGTCAAGGCCCCCATGTTTGAGCCCTGCGATCCCATATTTGTGCAGAGTGCACAGGCCTACGCCGACTACAAAGTTGGTCTTTGTGCCTTGCCGCGTTCACAGTGCCATCGTCGTCTTTGTCGTTTGCGATACGCATGATGCGCGCCCTGCGCATTCTACACATTGCGCCTTGCTGCCTCCATTCCTGCCTTTGGAGGTGCATACCCTGTACCAGGTGTTCTAGACATCCAAATGAATTGTCTGTGGACGTGCGTGGAGGTGCACAACGATGATGATGATGAGGAGGTGGAGGAGGAAGCAAACGGGGATGAAGAGGAGGAGGAGGCAGGGGAGGAGGATGACGAGGCAGAAGGTACAAACGAGATGGTGGACTAGGGCGTAAAGAGTCTAAAGGACGACGCCATGACTGCAAAGCCGCAACGGGCGAGTGTCATACATTTTGCACTTCGCACAAGGAGCCTCCCCCAAAGAAGGCCCTATGAAGCATGGTCTTGGAGGTTAAGGAGCTGAAAGAGATGGCGGACAAAAAGAAACCAATGTTTGAGGAGTGGAGCCCCAACAAGGTGCCTGTGTAAAAGGCAGCCAAAAAGAAACTCAAAGGGAAGAAGGAGAAAGCTCTCTGTGAGCAAACTCAGGGCAAGGGCCCCCACTGTCGCATCCCCGCATAGCCCACGCAGGATGTTGCAAATGGAGGGAGCTTATGATCCCAATGTCGGCACCATTGCGGTCTGCATTGGATACGAACTTCCACGTGACGGTGGGGAAGCTGGTGGAGCACGCGTACTGTTTGCAAGACGACGCCAATGGGCGCCAGGAGCTGGGGGTTTGGTGGTGCTACAACACTCAAGTCTGCATGTGTTTAGTGGTTAGACACTGGTGAATTGCAACACCAAGGGCTAGGGGAAAATTGGCCTGCACGGGGGGGCGGGGTCTTTGAGCCCCTTCTCTGGACCCTCCCCCCTTCTGGGCTGCCGTGACGGGGAGACCCGACGGGCTGACACGGGAGGTTGGGGGGGGGGTTGAGGTACCAAAACATATGTGACTCAAAAAGATCCCCCAGACCCTACGTTCTAGAAAGGACCACCTGTATTGATTTCAAGGTGCTTCGAGAAGAACATCGAAGCAGCAGTGAACCTCTATGTGTACGATGTCTCACTGACTGAAAGCAATGTTATGTGGGACTCCTATCACACACTGTCTCTAACCCTAGGGGCAGCAGGTGGTTGAATTCTTCCTGTACATTTCCGCGTTAGGTCGCTACGGACGGAAAATGTGGGCCTATATTTGTGCACCTCTGTAAGTGGCAGTGATTCGCGGCCTCTCAGCTTGGCTGCAGGCGGTTAGAATCGGCTGTGATGAATAGGATTCGCGACAGCGCTCACGCCTCAGATCGTCGCATGCGAATTTCTGTGTGATAAATTAACAACGCTTCAATTCAGTACGCTCTGATGATCAACGAGTGTAGCAATCAGATTGCATAATTATTTCATCATGAACTGTATTGAAGGTCGTTTCACTGTCACATTTCAGGGTCCTGTTTCACGATGCAACAATGACAAGGAATGGTTATTCGTGGTCTTGATGTTGTGATCCTGCTGTGGACAACGTAGAGGTCTGTGATTTTGTAGTCGGCATAAATCCGGTGTGAAAACAAGGTTTCGCATATCGAGGAGTAAAACTACAAGTGGGTTTTGCACGATCGGATTGACAAGTAATCCACGGCCTCACAAATGTCTAACATGGTAGCGGTTCGTGGTCAACAACAAGCCATTGCTTATCAAGCGCCGCCCTTTGCGTGTGGGCCGTTGATTCCGTTGACTTCCCTTGAATCTAATGGGAACATTGGAGAAAACCATGAAGTTCGGCGCATGGATATTGATTTCGAAACATGCAAGGTTCGGGTTGAAAGAGAACGTTGGTTTGACTCTCAAGGCAATCCTCATGAGTGGCTCTCATTCATAAGCGAACCCATTGCCCATATGGAGTCCATTATTGATGAGTTCCGACGCCAAAATGAAGTAAACTCTATTTTCCACAAACACGTTGATTTGCATTCTCAACACCTTGAAGGAGTGGTTCGTGCCTTGCATGTCGCGTCGCAAAACGACAATTGTTTACATTCGGAGATTGCTAAAGTTCGTGGTGAGATCGTTGATTGGGACAAGCGATTGAATGAATTTCTTAATCAATTAACAAAGGATGTCCAACACATGGGCGCGGAAAATGCGAGTTTGAAGACTACCCCGCGTGCGCGCAATGTCGCATTTTTTCCATAGTGCGCGCAAATTTTCAAAAATACGACCTTTATAGCGCGCCTATTGCGCGCGCTCTACCGCGCTATATTGTCCTGTTTTTCAAATTTTTCAAAGCCGGAAAATGTTTCAAAACCATGCTTTTTCCAGTGTCCTGCGTTTCTCAAAAACCCCTTGCTTTTCAAAAACATTCCCTGTTGCTCATTCAACCCAAGACACATGCAAAAACACTGTCTGAAAGGTCTGAAAAGTGTGCAACGGTTAAGGTCCTGACGGACGAAAACAGTGTAGCGCGCGCAACATATTTACAGCGCGCGCTGGCAGTCTTATGGCGCGCGCTATACGAGGTATAGCGCGCGCTGTCATTCAGTGATATCCTCAATGGTTTGGACCACCACTTCGGCCTCCCACTCCTTCTCCCATTCGGGTCTGTGGTCTTCTGCCCCAGTGGCAGCTGGGGCTGCATCCCCTTCTTTGTGGTCTTCTGCCCCAGTGGCAGCTGGGGCTGCATCCCCTTCTTCTTGTGGGCTTGGGTCGCCTTCTGGGGTTGCTCCTTGTGGTGCCTCTTCTTCTTTCGGGGCTGCTCCTTCTCCTTCTTGTGGCGTGGCCGCTGGTGCCTCTCCTTCTTGTGGTGGGGCTGGTGCGTCGTCTTCTTGTGCTGCTGCTGCTGCTGGGGCTGGTGCCTCTTCTTCTTGTGCAGCTGCTGCTGGTGCTTCTGCTGGTGCTGCAGCTTCGGCAGTTCCCTTGTCTCTTTGTGGGGGGGCTGGTGGCTGGGCTGGTGGGTCTCCTTGGGGCTTCTTCTTCTTTGGGGTTGGTGGCTTGGACGGGGACATCCTCATGGTCTTTGGGTCGGGGCAGAGGTCCTCAATGTCATCGGCCTCGTACGTCTCCCACCACGACTGCCACTTGCCCAACTCCTCATACGCTTTGCTTTTGGCGGAGAACACCTGGCAGCTGGGCATGAACTCCGACCAGTCGTCCTCTTCCTCCTCCTCCTCCCCTTGTTGGCTGGGGCTCCACTGATCGTTGGGGATGATGACGGCCACGTGGTCCTGAGGGGCCCTCCTGGCGCCTGCTGGCTTGATTTCGGCTCCCTCCACAATCATCGGCGCGATTGCAGTGGTGCAGTAGATGATCCACCGAGGCTTGTGGCCGTCTTTGTAGGACCAATCTCGGCGCTGCATGAGCTCCTCTCTTGCCTCCTTGTCCGCGTCGGCTCTGCCCTGCTGCTTGGCCTTGGGAGCCGTACTGGGTGGGGTGGAACCGCACGGACCTCCTTGTTCTTGTGGCTGGTCTGGGACTGGGACAGGCTGCTTCGGTGCTGGCTTTGATGCCTGGAAAGAGTAGCGCGGAGGCACAGCACAGGCATAGCACGCGCAATACGGAACATAGCACGCGCGACGAGATGCATAGCACGTGCAATGACGACAATAGCGCGCGCTGCATTAGCTTTTCTGCTTTCTCCACCTCTGCTTTCTTCCGTCTCTTCTCCTCCTCTTCCTTCTCCTTCTTCTCCCTCTCCTTCTTCTTCCTCTTTTCCTCCTCATCCTTCTCCTTCTTCTTCCTCTTATCGTCCTCTTCCTTCTTCTTCTTCTTTGCTTCGTCCTCTTTCTTCTTGGCCTGTTCCGCCTGACGTTGGACTCGGTGTGCCGCCTCTGCCATCAGCCGCTGGTCGGCAGTCTTCTGGGCAAGGACCTTTCCAGGCGGGTGGGGGGGCTTAGCGGTGTGGGAGGCGGAGATGGCTGGTGGTAGGTGGCTGGTGGCTGCTGGCTCCTCGGTACGCTTCTTCTTGGGCCTTGGGACTGTCACGGATTCCGTCTCCGGCACAGCAAAGGCGTCAGCCCAGTCCACCTCCAGCTCCTCCAGCTGCCGCTTAGCCCGGGCCAGCACCGGGGAGGGGCCTTGCTCCTTCCGTCCGTCAAGCCAGTCGGCCGCATGCTTGGCCTGCCCGGCAATGTTCGCGGGCACGCTGATCATCAACGGCCCTCTGCGGGATCCCAGGCACAGAAGCTGCTCGAAGCTGCCCACCTACGTGACAATGGGACAGAAGGTAGGGCCGTAGCGCGCGCAAACAATCAAATCGCGCGTGCTACAACAAATGAAGCGCGCGCAACAATGTCGAAAGCGCGCGCAATGGCAAACATAGCGCGTACCTGTGGCTGTGCCAGTTGTTGTTGTTGTTGCTGCTGTTGCTGGGCCATCTGCGCCCGCTGCTGCTGCTGGAGCAGCTGCAGTGTTGCCTGCTGCATGGCTGCCTGCTGTTGAAACTGCTGCTGCTGCACTTGCTGCTGCTGCGGCTGCTCCTCGTCCTTGACCGCCGTGGTTTTGACTGGGGCGCCGGTTGCAATTGCCCTTGCGGCACTGGCTCCTCTTTTGGCTGACCCCGGATCAAACTGGCACCCGCACTTCTCACCGAGGCGCACTCGTTCTTGAAGGCCATTGCCCCCGCGTCGGTCGTGTTGATGAAGCCCGGTGGGTCCTTGTTGAAGTAGAAGTGGTGGACGGTCTTTGCGGTGGCACGCGGAGGCGTGTGGGTCCGAACGTGACCCCACCCATAACTTGCCCAGCACGAGAACAGCAGCTCGTACTCCTCCACCTTGCAGTGTCTACAGGCAGCTTGTCCTTCTTGGGTTGGCACGGAGGGGTTCAACAGGTTGTGGAGACTGCACCAGGTGCCAGTAATGCTTTCGTCATACCAGCAGGGTTTCACGGCTCCGTCTGGGATCTTGGCAATGGCCCTGGCCCTTTGGCGCCAGAACTTGTAGAAGGCCACCTCGAAGAGGTAGGCCGGTGTCACGTCCTTCAGCCATGCCCAGCTGGGCCCTTCGGCGCAGATGGTGCTGTTTTGGTTGGGCCAGATTCGGTTCTTGAAGTCGCTGCTGAAGGCGAAGCCCTGGTGTGGCCCGGGTGGGGGAGACTGAAACTGTGCTTGCACTTGGGGTTGCTGCTGTCTTGGTTGGACCTGCTGCTGCTGCTGCTGCTGCTGCTGTTCTGGGCTGCCGACTTGCTGGGCCGCAGCCTGCACTTGCTGCACTTGCTGCTGCTGCATTTGCTGCTGCTGCTGCACTGGCAGTGGGAAGAGCACTTGTTGCACTTGGCCCACTGGAAGACTGCCGCGCACTGGGGAGCCCAAGGTGGGCGACCCACCGGGGAACAGCATGGGAGACAGCTGCTGTGAGGCACCTCGTAACGGGGACTGCGGCGCAGGCCACAGAGGCTGAGTTGCGGAGAACTGGGTCAGCTGCTGGGACAGCGCCTGCGGAAGACAGGACAAAGCACGCGCAACCAGGACGTGCGTGGTGCGCACAACGAGACAGCTAGCACGCACAATAAGAGCGTAGCACGCGCAACGGAAACAGTAGTGCGCGCAACGGAAACAGTAGTGCGCACGGCAAGTACCTGTGGCTGCATGCTCCACGGCGTCGTCGACGGCTGCTGCAGTCCCGGTTGTACAGCTGCATGTGGCGGTGGCTGCGGTGTCGCACCTGCTCCTGCGGCCCCTGCAGCAGTTGTTTGCGGTGCTGCAGGAGGCGGATACCTCCAGCCCGCGGGGTGCATGGGCAAGAGGGTTACATTAAAGTACCCCTGTTCCAGCAGTAATACAAAAAGGAAAATGCAGTAACAAAAAAATCGAAAGCACCAAAACAAACGGACGAAAAGGAACAAATCAATGCATTCCAAATTCCAATCAATGCATTCCAAACGCTTTAAGCGCGTCGTCATAGCACGATACTTCCGGTTATATATCGCGATTTCAAGGGTACCGGCGCTTGAAAACAGCATAGCGCGCGCGATAGTGGTCATTGCGCGCACTAGATAGCATGTAGCGCGCGCTAAAAAACAAATAGCGCGCGCTACCACAGTTCCTCATCCGCAAAATATGCCCGAACCTCGTCAGCCAATTTTTGTGCATTGCATAGGTTGCTTCTGGAGTTGCCATTCCACCTTGGTACTTCAAAGTACAGGAACAGACGCTCATTAACCTGCCTGAGCATCTTAATGCGGCGCGACACCAGGGTTCCTGCCCCCCCACCTCTATCACAAAAGGAGGACCAAATGTCCTTCAGCACCCTGTTGCTCCCTTCCAAAAGATCACCCGAAAACATTCCTAGGCCATAGGGCCTTATTAATAATATGGCCTGAATAGTAACTGTTGCATCGTGCAACATCCAGTTTATATAAGGTGATCTTATTGCTGGACAAACCCACCTCTGGAAAGCCTGGGCAACCTCTGGAGCCTGCAATGCACCCTCTTCAAACATTGTGCCATACATGTCCCCCAGTAGCATGTACATGGCAACCACTGCTGTGTGCATTCTCATGTCACCCCCAAGGAGGGGGGCCAGGTCCTCCCAAACCTTTAGAAGGCACCAAGTCTCTTCCCCATCTGGCTCTGCCGTCCCCTGTAGTGCTATGTGACAACCAGACCTGTGAAGAATAGCCTGAACAACAGTCCAGTGGTAGGACAACGTCCTTGCCAAGTGACCATGGTTGGCAAAGGAAATGGACATCTGGCACCACGATTCCCCCCCACAAGGCAACCCATCCCCCCTCACAATGATCCACAGCTCTCCTTGGCACTCCCTGGGGTATTGGAGGTTAGAAACAATGGAATCAAAGGAAAATATATAGTCAAAAAAGTGCTGCAGGGGCCACTGCGAAAAGACTGTGACCCCATCTGTGTGCACGGCAACCTCTAAATGCTGCCTACTTGCAAGCTGGTTCCATTCTGTGGCGAAACTAGCATAGGAGGGGAGAGAAAAAAGGTGTGTGGGGACCTTACTTCTCGTCCAAGTAATCAAATCTTTGTACCTGAGGAAAATAGCGCGCGCAACATGAGAACATAGCGCGCGCAGAAGTCAACGAAGCGCGTGCTATGAGCGGAAGTGCGCGCAATGTCACATGCAAAGCGCGCGCAATAATACCTTCTTCTTGGAATCTTCAGGAGCAGGACCAAGTCCACCACCGACAGGGGTGTGACGGCGTTGGCAGCCTCGGTCCTGCGACGCTTCTTCTCTGCTTCAGACACGGGGACCCTTTTTTCCAACCTGGCCCACAAGGACCGTTGGACGGCAGACCCTGAGCAAAAAAACTCAACTAGGTCCGCCAAAAGGTCCTCGTTCTTCCACAGGGACCACCCATAGTGGGGGCCCAAAATGTTTGCAATCTTCCCTGACATTAACAGCGTCAGATGTGGTGCCGGAAGAATCTGAAACGTTAGAAAAATAGGCGTTTTTGCCCTGCTTATTAGGACGTGGGGTTACAAACCCAAGACCCCGAGCCATAGCGCGCGCTATGCTGCGCGCTATAGTTTTGTAGTGCGCACTGAGCCATCGCGCGGCAATACCCTGTAGCGCGCACACAGGGTACCATTGAAGGTGACACATCACTTCGTGATCGCCAAATGAGTTGGTTGTCAAGGGCGCTAAAATTTGTGGTGGGTGAAGGATTTCAAGTGCCACCATCGCCTTTGAAGGAGATACCTTTGTTGGATCGTGTTTCGCAACGCATCGATCGATTGGAAGAGGATCTTGGGCGTTTGGAAGTATCGAACTCTCAAGCTACCACCGCCGCGTCCATGATGGAGGAAGCGTGTAAATTATGTGGCAAGGATGTTGCTAATGTTTGGGGTGATGTTAACAAAAGGGACATTGCGCTTCGTGAGTTCGTTGAGAATGAAATTTTCAAGGTTCAAGATCATTATGAGGCAAAAATTCGGTTGATGAGTCATGAGCATTCGGAGAGTGTCGCAAGTATGCGGGCGGCTCATCTTGGAGCCATTGAGAAAGTGGAGAAAGCGTGTCATGGGAAAATTGAGACTTGTGAAAAAAACTTTCAGGAGCAAGTTAATCACTTGACTCATTTACTTTCCGCGCTTTCCGATTCTTCCTCTTCTTCCCATGTCTCGTCCTGCAATAGTTTTTGTGACTCGCGATGTTCATGCATGGTAGAATTTCGTAAAGCCCAATCCAATATTGAAACACGACTCACCGGTTTTGAGTTGGTCAATGCAACTCTAGGTCAAGAGTTCGCCGAGTGCTCGTCTTCGATGCGAGCCAATGTAACTGCTAAGATCTGCCCCATTTTGTTCACATGTATGCGTACGCGTTAGCGTACGCACTGGTTTGTAACGCGCATGAACCAGCGAACCAGCGCGTACGCGTTGCGATCTGAGTGCGTACGCGTTGCGTTCTGAGTGCGTGCGCGCTGGTATTTTGGTGCGTACGCGTTGGTATTTTGGCGCGTACGCACTCACATCGCAACGCGTGCGTGCTGCCTATGGTGCCCGTACGCTGTCTGCAGTACTGGCGGTTGAATTGTGCTCCTTTTGACGTGACAAAGAAAAACTTTTACTTTGCTTCATGTCTGTTTTCCTTTTCTTAGTGCTTTTTTGCACGACATGCCCGGCAGGAAAAAACCGGCGAAGAAGAAGGTGGCGAGGAAGGTCTCCGTGCCTCCCACGGACGCCGGGGCCGTGGCGAGGAGGGCGCCAAGGACAAGTGTGGGTCAAGACGTGGTGGAGGGAGACGTGGATTTGGAGGAGGAGGTGGAGGAGGAGGATGAGGTGGTGGCCGAATTAAGGCAATAGGCCCGCCGAGATTGTGAGGCGGGCCTTGGAGGTTGGGTTGTGGGAGGAGGATGAATCGGTGGAGCGTTGGTTCACGGACACTCGTGAGGCAGGAGATCTTGCTCACGGTGTTCATGGTGTTGTTGTTGTTCGTTTAGCGTTGGGTGAGGAAGACATTAAGGGTCTCCCGGAATTGCCAAGTTCATGGCAAGATCTTTTGCTTTTGGATGTGAATGCACAAGCACTAGGTGTTATTGCTGTTGTTGATAGTCGTTCCGTTCTTGCATGGCCCAATGCCGATGCAATGCCCCACACCCTTCTCCCTGCTGCTTTGTATGAGTTTGTGGGTGAGCGTTTGCTCATGGTTTCCATTAGTTTGAGTGTTGGTGAGCGTGACGCACTTTTCACAACTATGAATGCGTCCTTGCGTAAGAGAGTTGCCAAGACCCTTACCCACAAATATGCGGTGCTCAATGATGGTACCCTTTTCCCCAATCCCGTTGCCAGTGACGTGGATCGCATTTGTCGCACGGACTCCTTTGTCCGGTACATGGGTTGTGCATCGGATGAATGGAATGAGCATGGCCCCATTCAATGCGTGCCCCCACCCCTTTCGGTAAATTACCACCCCGATTGCTCAACGCCGTATGTGTATGCAACCGCAGCAGAGTTTTTTGCATTGGGTTACGGTGCACCCACACCATTTTTTTGTGATATGCCCTTGCCCTCAAACCAATTGCTTCCGGACGCACCCGTTGAAAATGTGCATGGGTTTGCACATGCCGGTTATTTCATTGAACGGCATTCGTTTGATGCTGTTATTGGCGAAGCCATTTTAAACGTTGACATTGCCCCCCGTGATTGGGAGGTGATTACGTTGGAAGATGACACTTATGCAAGTGCCAGTGTGATTCGGAAGCAAACAAAACGGTCGTCGAAATGGTTGCCCGAGGAGTTGCGCACGCAAGTGTTGGGTGCGGTGACGCGCATTGAGGGTGTTGAGTGGAGTGCGTTGAAACCCGTGGATCTGAAATTGCTACATTGTACCCCATGTGCCCCATGGGATGGGTATCAGTTGGTCCATTCGGATCACAACCTTATGGGTCCACCTTGGATGAAGGATTGCATCCAAGTCTTTATTCCCTTGGACAATGTTCCTCCCGAGTGTGCTTTGCAAGTCGGAGTGGGTTCACATCAGGTTGGGCAACATGAGTCCAATCGTTGGGATGTGTGTTCCATGGAATTGGGTGACATCCTTCTTTTAAAAGGTTGCACCTTTCATCGCGGGGCAGGTGGTGGGGAGAAGGGGCGCTACACTTTGTTCATCCCGTTTGTCCCTTTGGAGCATGCTGCCACCATGTCAAAGCTGCATCTTGCTCGCCAATTGTATGCCCTTCCTCCTATGGTTCAATTTCTGAAAGATGCCAAAGGTGTTCCTATCCCTTGGGAATCTTTTACCCATTTTTCGGCTCCGTTGCTTGTTCGGCGACGGCAAGCTATCCCCTATTGTGGTGACGTTGTGATTTTGTGATGGTGTGCAAGGTGCAACTTTCTTCTTTAAGTGCCCCCCCGGCCCCGAGGAGCCACCATGTCCCTTGGCCCGGTTTCACCGTTGGTACCTCCCAAAGGCAAGTTTTGACGGCGGGACACGGTTTACGGTTGAGAAAGGTTCGTTGGTGTTCACGTTTGCCACGTGTGGTTACGTGTTGAGGCGGGACCAGGATGGGCCGGAATGGATGGAGTGGGCAGCCATGGGGCATGCCCTGCATGTGGCGCCCGCTAGTTTTCCGGAGGCGGTGGAGCAGAACTGGGTGGTGCAGCGGCCGACGGCGACGGGCGGAATGGCGTACTCATGTGCATGGACCATGATGTCCATGGGTGCATGGACCATTGTGATAATTATGGGGAGGTATGCATTTCTTGCGCATCTGGCACGTACGCACCGCGTGCGTGTTGCGCAAGTGCCTCGTACGCGTTACGTTTTTGGTGCGTACATGTTGACCTACCAACACGTACGCGTAGGCCACACAGATCGTACGTGTTGGGGTAGCAACACGTACGCGTTGCCCGAGCGCCTCGTACGCATTGACGTACCAGCACGTATGTGTTGCCCCAGTAGATCGTACGCGCTAATGCACCAACTCGTACGTGTTGCGTGCGCTGCCCACACGTGTTGTTTCATAATTAACGTGTCTCTACGCTTTCCTCTTGCAGTTGAACGTCACCCCCTTCAAGTACAAGGAGCGGCGCCCTTGGCCCTCTGAAGCACAAGTGCACCCGACGCCTCCGGATTCGGGCCGGAAGGCGCTGCAGCCGAAGGCGCTTCTTCAGAGCCCCCCAGGCGCTCCCTTGGTTGCCCCGGACCCTGAGTCGATAGGGACAATTGCAGGGCAGTTGGTGCAGGTGAGTAAGGAGGATGTGGTGGACAACGTCCATGTTGGGGATGTTGCCAAATATAGTTTTTTTGATCAGGTTACGTTGCAGGCAAAGGTAAAGGAAGACAGTGGTGCGGTCTCATGGCTTGAGCCCATGATGGTCCGCTTTCCCATGTGGATGAAGGGCCATGCCGTTGGCAGGGACCCTGCAGCAGTTTTTATTGGGGGGACTTTGTACCAGATCAAAGGTGACAGCCACAGTTACGTGCAGACATGGCGTGTGCATGGAGGGCAGCTCAAGCAGGCCAAGCGTGCTCAGTGGTCAGGGGTGGCGGGTTACCTCCCAATCACCGACGCTGCTGTTGTTGCAGAGGTGGAGGGTGCAATGGAGAGGTGGAAGCTTCTCCTTGCGGGGAAGGTTGGGGGGAAAAGGGACACGGGGACAGGGGGGGATGAGGAGGGCTATGACACCGACCAATCGCGGCACGGTTCTCGTATGTCCCGCGCCAAGAAACCAAAGCTTGGTGCCAAGGGGGGGCCCGTAGTCACCCAACAGCCCCCCATCTCCCCCTCAGGACCACTGCGTGAGCACCTCAAAGACACACAGGCGCAGCTAAAGGCGCGAATTGTGGAACTTGAGAAGGTGCGCAAGGAGAGTGCGACGGCACAGAAAGCTGCAGAGGACATGCTGAGGGAAGAGCGTGTAAAGTGGGAGGATGAGCGAAGAGAAAAAGACAATGAGATTAGGGAGTTAAGAGTGAAGCTGCAGGATGCCTCTGTGAGGGCAAGCAAGAAAGGCCCATCCAGCCCTGGCCCTGGGGAGGGGGGGAAAGATGTGGAAGATCAGAAGAATTTTTTGCAGCTGGCAGCAATGGAAATCAGGGGTGGCCTTGTCCAAGCCACCACATCCATTGAGGACCTGAGGGATTCACTGCAGGATGCAAGAGGCAGGGAGACATCACAGGGACAGAAGACTGTCACAGCCCTTATAGCATTGACGGACAAGTACAATGTCCGGAGTCTACAGTCCGGCAAGCCGGCGGAGCAGCCCGGCGGTGGCAAGGGTGGTGGAAGTTGACTCCCAGGGGCTGCTGCTCTCCCCTCCTCTCACATATGTTTTTTGTTGGAGGGGTTGGATGGGGGGGTGTGGCAGTCCAAGGACAGGTGGGGAGTACGATTGCGTTCCGCGATGTTTGGGGTGGTGCAGCGTGGCAATGTCCGGTTGGCGGTTGCAACACGCAACTTCCCGAAGGTGTGCTGGGCCATCAACGCCTACGGGCGCGCACGGTTGCCATCGTGGTTCACTTGGACTGCCGTCCAAGTGAACCATGGTATTTCCCCTTCAAGCACTATGCCAGGGCACAAGCACCAGGACCACTTGCCCTTGAGTGCCATTGTGACTGTTGGTGATTTTTCAGGTGGGGAGTTTTGTGTGGAAGAGGCGGGGCTCGTGTTCCCCACAAAGGGAACCCGTCCCTACACAATGGCATGTGTTGCAGGGCCAGAGGGCCAAGACAGAGTGGATGAGGATGGGGTGGCATTGGATGCCCGGAATGGGGTTGTTTTTTGCAGTGGTGCTTTGCACATGCCAGCCCCGTGGCGTGGTGAGCGCTACGCACTGGTGTTTTTTACCCAGGTCGGTCTTGGCAAGGTGTCCTGGGAGGACCTCGTGCTGCTGCGCAGTCTTGGGTTCCGGCTGTGTGCCGGGTAGCATGTGCATGCATTGTGCATTAATGATTGATGGGTGAAGTGTGCGTCAACACGCGCGCGTTGTGGCAGGGGCGCGTACGCGCTGCCGTACGTGGTGCGTACGCGTTACGGTGTTGCATCGTACGCGTTGCTGTGTTGGCGCGTACGCGCTGGGGTCATGACGCGTACGATTCGCTTTTCTGGCGCGTACGCGTTGGGTTCATGAAACGTACCATTCGGTGTTGTGGAACGTACGCATTAAGAATGGAACGCGTACGCGGCTCGTACGCGCAGACGTACGTGTTGCATGTTGCCTGTACATGTGAAGCTTGTTGTGTCCATGCACCCCCCCCCCCCCCCCCTGTTGTCTTTCCCTAGGTTTTTTTTTTCCCCCTCAAGGAACATGCCCCCGTTCAAGGAGTACCAACAGCTGGGAAGGACTAAGAGATGGGAACGGATGGCCGAACTGCAAACGGCAGTCACAGAAATTCTTGGCCCAACCTGGCAAGTGCAAGCTGGCGAAAACGTGGGCACCCTCATTTTGAAAACGACGGAAGGGCCCATGCCCAAAAACCACATGTGGCATGCCGAGGCCCTCCTGTGGGATTGCCGCAAAGAGGGCAAAAGCTGGCGGGCCCTCCAGTACTCCATCCCCACGTCCAGGATCAAATGCCCCCTTGATGAAATCAGACGTGTGAAGGAGGATCTTAGTGCACCACCAGTAGTGGACTACAATGCAATGGACGGGGACCACGCATTGTTGGGGGCCGGTACAAATTTGAGGGAGAAGCTGGGACTCATGATGGCCGCCCGTAAGGGAAATTTGTACCCGGACCTATGGGTACGGCTATGTGTGGATGGCACACAACTACACAAGCGGCACTTCGAGCATTTTATGCTTGGAGTGCTTGGATCGGGCAACCCGCTTGGTAGCTGGTGCATTTTGCACGGCTCTGAAAAACGTGCTGTGCTACGATCGCTCACAAGGGTTAGCAAAATGGATGAGCAGGTGCAAGAGGCCCTAAACACAAGGTATGAGGTACAAGGGGGTTACATGGAAAAACCCCATATTTTCCTGGTTGCAGATGTCGTTGCACAACAGGCAATGGCAGGCATCAAAAGATGGAACTGCACCAGTGAGGACCCAGTGTGCTGGGTATGCGGCAAATGCAGGGCACATTGCGATCGCGACTTTGGAAAGGGACTTTCACCCATTCTGTCACACTGGACCTGGTACGGGCAGGTGCTACGTAGCATTGTGCCCAAGTACAGGCCTCCTGACTATGCATTGCATGGGGTCACACGTGTAACCCACAGTGGCCTTGATGGATGCTGGAGGGCTCTTGTACAGCACCATCGCTTCACGAAGAGACGCGCTATTACATGGGTGCAGACCCATGTAAATCCTTGCAGGGTTGCCTCACACAGTGTTGCACCGCAAGACATCGCAGGGCAGGCGTGTGACAAACCGTCACTCCGTTGTGAACAGAGCGCAGCAATTCTATTTGTTTCGACAAAGGCCTGGGGTCCCCTCATTGTAGGGCTGAACAATGAAGGTCTCTTGCAACATGTCGTGGAAGGGGGTCACACTTGGGCGCAAAATTTTGATTCGTGGTGGGACTGTTTCCACAAAAGTGCAATCATTGCCAAAAAGGAGGGGCTGTTAGGAGCCCAAGTGGTTGAAGCCCTAAAAAATGTGCTACCCCAAATGGCAGTGCATCACAAAAGGTGCCAACTGGGGCAAACCCTGTGGGTGCACCTTTGGGTTGACCACATGCTTGGGTATGCTAAGCAGTGGCATGCCCTTGGCGCCTTTGCTGCCTTCAAGGCAGAAGAAAGGCACAAGACTCTGAAAACAGAGATTCGGTTTAGGAGCTTCAAGGGGGGGGCAAGGAAAGTAAAAGGGGGGGTACGGGGACAGAGAGGTAGACTGGTGAGGCAAGTGTTCGTGAAAGGGTGGAGGGAAGCTGTAAAAAATGATAATCTGGATTGGGGTTTGTTAAAGAGGGGGTGGGATGTATGGGTGCGTGCATGGACACAGCAAGCACACGTGAGGGAACACAAAACGTATTGGAAGGCCAACGCGCCTTAGGAGTCTGTATGGTGTTTCAGCTCTTGTGTACGATATTTGATTTGGGATTCCATTGAATTGCTTTGGGCAAGTATACTACGTCTTCAATGCACATTGCATTCAACATGGTGTTCTGGTGCAGTGATGTGCTTTGCAAGGGAGGGAGCTAAAAAAACCAAGGGCAGCTGGTGGTCTCATTTCAATGCCTGTCTTCAGCGCCTGTGTTTGTTGGTTGCCCCACTAGGTAGGTCTTTGGCAAGCATCTCCTGGTCGCGTCTTCAGCCGGATTCCACCTCCTTTGTGGGCCCCTGGTCATGCGGTTGGGGTCGCCTCACGTCCTCTCCTGCTCTTGTGTGTCCTCATCCTAAGGTGCAGACACAGTGCGTGTGCAGGGGTTCGAACCCAGGGTTCCGAAACGTAGGGAACATGCACATACCTCTAGACGAACCAGCTGCCATAGCACATAACACGTAGGCGGTGCGTACGAACTGCGTACGCACCAGCAGATCAACGCGTACGCGTCCGTAATCTAACACGTACGCGTTGCTGTTTCCACGCGTACGTGTTAAGTTACCAACGCGTACGCGTCGAAACACCAACACGTACGCGCCACGCACCCAACGCGTACGCGTTGCACTTCCAATACGCACGCGTCAGAGGACAATCTGAAAGCAAGGTTTTGGGAAATTTAGTATGGTTTTCGAGACACTCTGCAGAGGGAGAAGGCGACCTACGGTCGGCAATGTTTGCAGTGGCACCCAGTGGTGTAGGGGAAGTGCAAAGAGGGGTCGGGTTGGGTAAGGTGATACCCCACACATGAACTTTGCATGAAAAATGACAAATTTCCAACAAAGAAAAAACCAACGCGTACGTGTTGAGATTTCAACACGTACGCGTCTATGTGAACAGATCTTAGCAGTTACAAATGAGACCTCTCTTCGCTCTTTGCTTCAGGGACGTGCATCCAAGGAGCAACACGCCGGGAATTTTGAATTTACAACAAGAATTGCGGCCTTCGGGGACACATCAGGAGGTAGTGGGCAATGTGGGGATGATTGCCCATTGTCTTGCTCGTGTCGAACTGATATTACAGAGGTGCGAAATGACTTGGAGGCTAGTATAGGCACTGACGAAGACAAATTTCGGCAGTTGCACACGTCGATTCGCGAGTTACGTGATGAACTCGTGGGTTTGAGTTGTGAGCAAACTATTAGACATGAGCCCATTAACTCTGCGTCGCCTTCTTCCATTGCAGCGCTCACTCTCGACGTCTCCAAACTTCAACGGGAGGTGGCAGCGGTCCGCCTCGCCATTGAGGGATGGGAACATGACGGAGTGGATGAGGCAAAGGAGTACAGCGACGATGAATCATTTCAGGTAGGCTCTTCCGGGCGCTCCGGGGGGCATGCCAATCGTAGAACTAGGTCGGTTGAATCAATGTCCTCGGCTTTTTATGGACGGGGACGAGATAATGCCTCCAAGCGTTTCACTTCCGCCCCGTGTGCAGCGAAAAAAAATATCCTTGGCGTTGTTGGTGATAATTTTTATTGGGGTGACGGTGAACGATACACCCCTTCTATTTTTTCCCGCCCACACATGCTTCATCGTAACATCACACAAGGCAAGTTATTCACACTGAATGTGCCAAAGCCATCGGTGAGGGGCATTTGCCAAGAGGTGAGGAGTAGTGAGCAAACAATGTTGGGGACAATGTTTCCCTATGGCGCTCGCTCTTCTGGTGGGAATGACGAAGACGAACTGTGTAACTACGAAGCCAACCCCAGATACTTTACATTCGCCAACTCCTGGTCAACTCCATGTCGAGAGCATTCAACTTGCTTGTACTTGTGCACTGTGTTGTTGCTACGCCTTGTGCATGACTCGTGAGGAACTATTGATATTTTACAGCTTTTGGTTGCGTTGCTTTGTTGTTATGATGCAATATGTGGGTTCTTTGGGTCGAAGCCATTTTTTTGGAAGCCAAGTCAAAGTTGGCGCGCCAACTTGGCAGTTGGCGCGCGCCAACTCCGGTTTTGGCGCGCGCCAAGTGCCCCATTCTTCCTCCCCTTTTGCACCCTTTATGCATTCCCTTTCCCTTCTAGGCATTTCACGTTATCATGCCTCCAAAGCAACCCAAGAAGGGCAAGGGGAAGAAGGTGACAGTCACCGACCCCACGTCTGCCCCAGCCCCAGCCCCCGCTGCACCACCTAACCCCGAGGTGCAGCCGGTGGTCGATGCCCACATCGCCAGCGTGGGCTCCGGGCCCTTCCCCGGGGGCTATTTTCCCATCCCCTACACCCTCACCTCCCCGGACGCCGAATCCTTCCCCCAGCTCCCCCCCCTCCGCGAACCCCTGGAGGCCGCCCTCTTCGGCAAGTGGGACCAGCCGGGCAATCCCCACTTGGTCTGGCGAATTGACGCCACCCGTGTTAACTTCGCCCTGACCAGGGGGGTTCTTAGCAGGTTCTGCTGTGCCGTGATGGGCCGGTACCCCACGACGCTCGCGGTCGAGTTGAAGCTTTCTCAAGTCACCCTTGAGGCCTTCAACAAGACCCTGAAGCTGTGCACTGCTGCAGCGTCAAAAGAGTTCGTTAACGTTCTCGACCTGCAGGAGATGCCGCCTCAGGGTCTCGGCCCCCAGGAGCAGTGGCTGTGGGTGGATCTAGTCAAAAAAAGTGGCTGGACGCACCGCACGGCCACTGACGCCGTCGTGCGGTACCAGACGGTGGAGGTGCAGGCGTGGGATGCAGTAGCTCCCACGGAGTTCTCCACCAACCGTCGCCTGCGCACCCACATCCCCGACATCACCCACCCCACCCTCTACAGCACCGACGCCCCCTTCACCATGCTTGGCATGGGTTGCCCCCACCTCTCCTTCCACAACTCCTACCCCGTCGCCAACCACGACATCCCCAACCCCCCCATCGTCACGGAGGAGGGTTTTGCCGCGGCGGGCTACCGCCAGTATGACCGCATCATCCCCGAGGATCTGTGGGCCAGACTGGCGGAGCTCGCCACGGTGGAACTCAACCCGTCGATGCTCGAGGAGGTGGACCTCCAGGCCCCCGGGGAAGGTGGGGGGCGCTATCAGACGACGGTCTCCAGCGTCCCCCACTGGCTACCCGGACGACCTCTGGCAGGCTGTTCTGGCCCTGCTGGGGTTCTCCCTCCCACCGCTGCAGGGACTTGAGGCCTTGTGCCCCAAGATCATCGAGCGGTGGGAGGCAGAACCCTGGAAGGGTTTCCAGATCCCCCACCGCGATTTTGCACTGTCTGTGAAACAGTCAGTGCAGTGCATGGTCGTGTTCATCCCCCTCACCACCTCTCCCCCGTCCAAGTCCCTCCAGGTGTGCCCAGGCACGCAGGGGGGCTATCACGCTGCGCATCGGTGGGATATTGTTATCCAACCGCTTCGCAGCGTGACGCTCCTCCGCGGGACGGTGATCCACCGCGGTGCGGGCGGGCCTGGCCGGGCACTGTTCATCCCGTTTGCACCCGTCGGCTACCGGTCGCGCATGCTGACCGTAGAGCCGGAGAGTGTAACGGAGCTGATGAACAGTGTTCCGGTGATGCCCTCCGAGCTTCTGGCCGAGGGGGCTGCAGTCGGGTCCCCTCTGTGCCTCCCGTATGGGTCCGACCCGTACAGGTACCGGCCCCAGGATCCCGTGCCTGCCCCCCACGAGGTGGACATGCCGGAGGCGCCGGCGGATGCGGAGGAGAGGCCGGCCGCGCCGGCTGACGCGGATGCCGCCCCCCCCCCACAGAGTGCGGCACAGGAGGAGGAGGAGATGCCGGCGGCGCCAGCGGATGCGGAGGCGCCGGCGGATGCGGAGGCGCCGGCGGATGCGGAGGCACCGGCGGATGCGGAGGCGCCGGCGGAAGCGGAGCAGAGGCCGGCCGCCCCCCCCCCGGCAGAGGAGGACTTCCTCACTCCCGACGCGATCCCCCAGCCAGTCTGCTTCGTGTCGCAGGCTGAGCAGCCGTTGGACCCCCCGGTGCCCTACATGGGGGACGTCCTCCTCCTGCAAGAGGGGGTGTCTGCGGGTCTGTTTCTGACCCCCACCGACCACGCGCACGTGGGGCCCACCGCCGAGGCGGCCAGAGCGGATGCCTGCCTCACTCCGCACATCCAAGTCGAGCAGACGGCGGCTGCCGAGTGGGTGAAGAGTGAGGGATGGGACACCATGTGTGACCATCTGGAGGGGGAGGGCCTCCTGCAGCATGTCGTTGACATGGGGGGGGTCCAGGTGTCCTGGACGGACGCCTTCCGGCAATGGGGAAAATCCCTGTTGGCAACAAGCGATGTCGTCTGGAAATCCGGACCATTGCAGTTGCCCGACATGAAAATTCTGCGAACAGAATTGAAAAAAATGGGGGAGGCCCATAAGGCCTGTGAAATGAACGTCACCCTGTGGGCCCATCTGTGGATTGACCACCTGTTGGGATGGGCCCGCAGGTGGGGGTACATTGCCATTTTTGCCGCCTTCAAAGGAGAGGGGCGGCACAAAGCCCTGAAATGTGAAATCTCAAAGCGCAGCTTTCGAGGTGGAAGTAAAGGCGGCCGGGTGTCCAGACTGCGGGGGGCCAGAGTGCGGGTGAAGGGGGGCAAGGGGGATCGCACGCGGAAGGGGTGGGGGGAAGTGATCTGCTCAGATAATCTGGACTGGGGGTTATATAATAAAAAATTTTCGGTTTGGGAGTCGTCGTGGACGAAGCAAAGGGGGTACATAGAGAATAAGGGGGTCTTCGTCCAGGCTGAACAAGGCATGTGACCTCTATATATGATTTATATGATTGATCTGACAGCTTCTTGCACATTCGCAGTCTTTTGCACATTAATCAAAAAAAGATGGAACAATGCTTTCTTCGTGCCAAGTGTGTAAGGGCAGGTGAGGGACGGAATTTCCAGTGACAACAATGGTATGCAAGTCGATGGTTTGATCGGTGGGGGGACATTTGGCGCGCGCCAAGTCGCAAGTTGGCGCGCCAAGTCCGGACTTGGCGCGCGCCATCTTCCCAGTTGGCGCGCGCCAAGTCCGGACTTGGCGCGCCAACTTGCGACTTGGCGCGCCAACTTGTGAATTTGCGCGAGCCCAGGCCCGGGAAGCCAACTTTGGGACTTTTGTACCGTGTAGGAGTGTTTTCAGCACGAGAGGGGCATGAAACCCGGGTTTTTTCAGGGTAAGAAGTTTCCATTTACACCAAAAAGGAGGAATAAATCCCTAGGTAGCAAGTGTAACAACATAGTAGACACCCGCCATGATTTGGCTGCATTCCGAAGCAAGTTGGCGAATGTCTCTTGGCTTCGTACTTACATGGATGATGAATATGGTGAATTTGGTGACGAGTATCAAGGAATTTTATCGGGAGACAAAAAGGTATCCTTTGGAGGTGACATGGTTTTTGAAAAATTGGAGTCATTTCACGAAACAAAAGATCTCGGGGAGCCCGACGCAGGACCCGAAGGAATTCAGCGGCAAGTTCGCCGCTTATTTGGGCTCACGGGATCGTCCAAGCCCGATTTGGAAGCTTTGGACGACGACACCAGGAAAGAGGTCCAGAAGATGTTAAAGTGTCCAAAATGGAACGGAGACTATAAACAGTGGCTCGCCATCGAGTTACTCTGGAGGCGGTTTCATGAGCATTGGTCTAGGAGATGTGGAGCCGACCTCATGGCGAAAATTCTTATTACCGCGCTCCCGGAGGCCAAACGGGCACTCTATACGGAGCTTCACATGACCATGGGATGGACCTACCAACAAATTTGGTTGGATCTGGCGGGGCGGGGCCGGGGCCTACAAAGCCGACGTTTATTGCGGCGGGTATGGACAGCCTCGCAGCCTCCGCCTGGAAAATCGTTGGAGAAATATGGAAGATGGGTGCTGAAATGGAGTCTTTTGCTCCGAAAGGCCATGCCGGTTGCAGCCGATAGGGCAAAGGAAGTTTTTATGGATGCCTTGGTGCGACACGGCGAATCTGGTGAGGAGTTGAATGAAGTGTATAAATGGGAACGGATCCATGGGCAGGAATTGACGGTGGAAGGGGTCCATGAGATCCTAGTGTATGAGATTGGGTGGCGCGAAGACCGCGATTGGGCCCAGCATGAGGATGCGGCCGAGGTCAGGAGAATGCACGGCGGTGGAGGCCAGCAAGACCAAGGCAAGGGCCGGGGTAAAGGCCGTCCTTGGGGACGTGGCCAGGATGGCCGCGACCAGCACCAAGGTGGCCATGGTCGAGGTGGAAAGGATGGGCAGGGACAGAGTGGACAGAGAAAGCGTAAAGGCCAGGAACGACACTGCACAAATTGTGGAAAAGACGGGCACACTGCTGAATTTTGTTGGCAGAAAGGTGCCAAAGGAAAGAGTAACAGTGGAAAGGGCCGCCCGACACTGCATTGACAGCAAGCGGACCCCGAAACTGAACGTTGCTTCCGGGAAAAACTCTGTCTGCACTGTGCCTCGCCTGATCATTGGGCCAGGGATTGTCCCCAGAATGGCCCCCGCCAGCAGCAGGGTAAAGGACGTGGCGGGGGAAAGGGCCAGCACCACCAAGTGGGCGCTGAGACGTTAGGGGTGCAGCCCAGCGACCGGGACGCGGGGAAAAGCCAGAAAGGCAAGGGGACTGAGGAACAGGGCATTCCAGCCAAATTGCCTGCGCAACCAGGACCCTCAGGCCCTTCGGCTAAGCCAGCTGCTGGACGAGAGACTCAAGGCTAAAGCTGTCGGAGCTTAGCGAAAAAAAAACGGAGACAGGAATGCCTGAGTGACACAACCACTGTTAACGCGGCCACTGCCCCACTGACCACTGTCAACGACTTAGGCGTCACAAGTTGCCCACCCTCTAGGACCCCGTATACGCGCGATTTGACAATATTCTACATTTCTACTTTGAGTATGTTATTTGACGTATGTGACCAAAGTTGTTGGCAGAGCTGTGTGACACCCGTTGAAATACGTGTTGATGTGTTAGCCTTGTGTATACCCGTCTTCTAGTGTGTTGTATTTGACGTTTTTCTGAAGCTGGCCGAAATTTCGGCCAGGTTTGGGGTAACATTGCAAACAACTATGTGTATATGCAGTTTTTGACCCTTCTGGCCGAAATTTCGGCCAGCTTTTTGGTTTCCCGCTGAATAGGCAGAGTTATTTTCATTTTTCTTAGGGCTGGCCGAAATTTCGGCCAGCTTTTTGGTCTGTTCACTATTCAAGCACTTATATTCTGGTTTTTGGGTGGGCTGGCTGAAATTTCGGCCAGCTTTTCTTATTGTTGAACATGTAAGCAATTATTTCCCCTTTGAACACACGTGGCCGAAATTTCGGCCAGCTTGCAATTGTCGTTGTTCATGAGTATCACCTATGATTTTATGAAGTCGCCAGATCCCAAAATTATTGTCGCAGCGGATGCCAAAAAACCAACAGAAACTGTCGCCGCGCGCGCATTTTCACTCGCCGAGAGCAATTTTTGGCTCAGAAATCTGAAAATACGCGATTACGAAGCGCTTTTTGCGCGTACAATCGAAGATACCAACCACCCGCACCTTTTCAATCACGATACCCCGCTCGGAACTGCTCCCAAGTCTCGTAAACGGTCAATTACCTCCCAAAAAGCCACAATTTGGCCTTTTTTTGCCATTTTTCCGTCGGAAAACACATTCTATCTTGTTCCGAGAGGCTGCGGATCAATCAAAGGTGTTCCGTGGAACCACTTGACGATTTCCAAAACATAGCAACATCCACCAAGCCATCAAGCTCTCGTAACGTGCCAATCTACCCCCATTTTTGGCCCAAAATGCCACATTTTGGCCTTTTTTCACCACTCTTTCATCATAAAACACATTCTATCTCTTTCTAAGAGGTTGCGGATCAATCAAAGGTGTTTAATGGAACCACTTGACGATTTCCAAAACATAGCAACATCCACCAAGCCATCAAGCTCTCGTAACGTGCGAATCTACCCCCATTTTTGGCCCAAAATGCCACATTTTGGCCTTTTTTCACCACTCTTTCATCATAAAACACATTCTATCTCTTTCTAAGAGGCTGCGGATCAATCAAAGGTGTTCCATGGAACCACTTGACGATTTCCAAAACATACAAACATCCACCAAGCCATCTACCTCTCGTGACATGCGAGTATACCCCCATTTTTCGCCAAAACTGCCATATTTCAGCCTTTTTTTGCATGGTTACGGTCATAATATTTGGTCAATGTTGTTGCGAGAGTCCGCGAATCTTTCTATTGTGTTCCATGGAACCACTTGATGACGAGGATGTGGGTTAGGCAAATATTGGTACAATTTCCTCTCCTATATTGAAGATTATGACGCGGACGGTGCCAAAAACAGCCATGTTTGGGGGTAGTGATGTGTCCCATGCCCAGCTGCTATGTCTTGTCACGTGCCAACTTGTTGTGTCGCAGGGAGGGTTTCCATACGATGTGTTGCATGTCACACTAGGTAGGTACTCAATCCTTTAAAGTGCCATTGTTATGATATGACGAAGAGCAAGCCCCGCGTGGGCCGTCCCCGATTGGCCAATCCGTCGCTGAAGACCTTGAGGAACAGAGCTAGTGCCGCAAATGCAAACCTTAAAAGGGCACTTCCCCAGTTGGTGACTAATGCATGGGCGTTGGCGTGGGGCAGGGCATGGGCATGGGTACGGGTATGAGTATGGGGCAAGGGATGGGTATGGGTACCGGGATGGGGCAAGGGGTGGGTATGGGACAGGGCATGGGTATGGGACCTGGGATGGGTATGGGTGCGGCAATGGGGCAAGGCATGGGTATGGGTATGGGTATGGGCATGGGGCAGGGCATGGGCATGCACCAAAATAGGTGGTGCTGAGCCCAGGCTTAGATTTCGGATTCATAAATTCCCTGCTGTTGTAGTTTCAAAGGCGTCTTTCTCTGTGTATGGTGAATTGTACCAGTGGAGGATGGAAGTCTCCGTCTCAAAAGCATATTCATATGCCACACACAAGCAAAAAGGTGAGGAAGGTGTGAAGACAACAGTGCCTTCTGTGGCTGCACAGCTGCTCCACTTTCTGTGGCAGTGCTTTAGTTTACCATTTATTTTCTGCGTCCAACAATCACTGCATGGTTCATCCTGTATTTGATTGTGACAGGCTCCGAAATCTACCACAATGCAAGATTCCATGGGCAATGACTATGCTGTGCCAAAGAGTGGCCTATTGTTCCACAAGAGTGTCTGGATAGTGTCTGGATCTCATTTACATGCAGGCCTCTCCCACTTGTCTATTGTCTGTTGTCTGTTGTCTGTTGCCTGCCGTCAGTTGAGCGTTGTCGTCCATTGTATGTTGTCTGTTGTCTGTTGTCTGCGGTCTGTTGTCTGTTGCCTGCCGTCAGTTATACGTCGTCGTCCATTGTCTGTTGTCTGTTGTCTGTTGTCTGTTGTCTGTTGTCTGTTGTCTGCGGTCTGTTGTCTGTTGCCTGCCGTCAGTTGTACGTTGTCGTCCATTGTTGTTGTCTGTTGTCTGTTGTCTGTTGTCTGTTGTCTGTTGTCTGTTGTCTGTTGTCTGTTGTCTGTTGTCTGCGGTCTGGTCTGTTGCCTGCCTGTTGTCTGTTGTCTGTTGTCTGTTGTCTGTTGCGTGTCGCCTGAGGTAAATTGGACGTCGTCCAGTGTTGTCTGTTGTCTGTTGTCTGTTGTCTGTTGCCTGTCGTCAGTTGAACGTCGTCGTCCAGTCGTGACTAGCTCTATTCCTGCGATTCATTCAGAGTTCCTTCAGACGTGGAATCTTGGGGGTGTCCGAGTGCATGTTCCAATTTGCTGATGTGTTGCACGTCTCAGGAGTAAGAAAGTTCATACAGACCAATTTCTGGATCGAATTCAATCAGCATTCTGCATCCTGCGATTCATTCAGAGTTCCTTGAGACATGGAATCTTGGGGGTGTCCGAGTTGATCAGCTTTGCCTTCGCCAATGTCAGCTTTGACTCCATTTGTCCATTGGCGGCATGTTCCAATTTGCTGATGTGTTGCACGTCTCAGGAGTAAGAAAGTTCATACAGACCAATTTCTGGATCGAATTCAATCAGCATTCTGCATCCTGCGATTCATTCAGAGTTCCTTGAGACATGGAATCTTGGGGGTGTCCGAGTTGATCAGCTTTGCCTTCGCCAATGTCAGCTTTGACTCCATTTGTCCATTGGCGGCATGTTCCAATTTGCTGATGTGTTGCACGTCTCCGATGAGTTTGTTTGTGCGCCTGTTGTATCTGTGTCAAATGGGAAGGATACATGTTGCAATTTGCTGATGTGTTGCACGTCTCAAGAGTAAGAAATTTCTGGAGCCCGTCTTCGCCAAAATTTGACATTTTTCGTCAAAAATGGGCCAAAAAAGGCCATTTTTTTGCCAAAAATAGGTTTTTTGCCCTGTTGTGGACTGGCAACGACCCCCCCCCCCCTATTTTGAGGGTGCCCAATACAAAAGAACACGTCTCAGGAACAAACAAGTTCATACTGACCAATTTCTGGAGCCCGTCTTCGCCAAAATTTGACATTTTTCGTCAAAAATGGGCCAAAAAAGGCCATTTTTTTGCCAAAAATAGGTTTTTTGCCCTGTCGTGGACTGGCAACGACCCCCCCCCCCCTATTTTGAGGGTGCCCAATACAAAAAAACACGTCTCAGGAACGAACAAGTTCATACTGACCAATTTCTGGAGCCCGTCTTCGCCAAAATTTGACATTTTTCGTCAAAAATGGGCCAAAAAAGGCCATTTTTTTGGCCAAAAATAGGTTTTTTTTGCCCTGTGATGGACTGGCAACGACCCCCCCCCCCTATTTTGAGGGTGCCCGATACAAGAAAAAACGTCCCAGGAGCAAACAACCTCATAAAGACCAATTTCTGCAGCCCGTCTTCGCCAAAATTTGACATTTTTCGTCAAAAATGGGCCAAAAAAAGGCCATTTTTTGGCCGAAAATAGGTTTTTTTGCTCCGTGGGGGACTGGCAACGACCTCCCCCCCCTATTTTGAGGGTGCCCAATACAAAAAAACACTTCTTAGCATCAAGAAAAGTCATACAGACCAATTTCTGCAGCCTGTCTTCGCCAAAATCTGCCATTTTTTGTCAAAAATGTGCCAAAATTTGCCATTTTTTGGCCCGAAACAGGTTTTTTCGCCCTGGCGGGGACTTCCAAGACCCCCCCCCCTATTTCAAGGGTGCCCGATGCAACAAAAACGCGTCACAGGAGCAAAGGAATGCACATGGACCAGTTTTGGCAGCCTCTCTCCGCCAAAATGTCACATTTTTCGTCAAAAATCAGCCAAAATTAATTTTGGGATGAGCCTGCTTCATAAAATCATAGGTGTTACACCATACACTCCTACATAACTATTTTCTTGTCTCAGCATTAATGTCTTCTGCTATTACTGTCAATGTTGTACATGCTGCAGTTACTGGTGCTTTTGCTACTACAGCCAAAGGGCTGTTGCGAAATGCATTACGTGGTGGGACTCTGCAAAAGCTTTTGCAATTCTGCCTCTTCTTGCGGAAGAATCGCAGGAGCCGGCACTCCCTGACACAGTTGAAGGCCGCCGCCACTGAGAAGAAGCCCCCACGATGGTACTTGACATTTTTGTCACAGTTCCATGCCCTATACTGCCTGCTGCGCTGTATGGCCCTCCCATACTCTAACTGTGGGTCTGGTTACAACTGGGGTATTATGTCCTGCCGCCAACGCCGTAAGGTAGGAGTCCTTGGTCAGTGTAACACTAAGCAGGAGTCCATTCACCATCGTGCTGGACTAGCAGCACACAACTTGTGGAACACCATGCAACGTAGGCAAGTTTGTATATGGTTTGATAACCTGAGGCGTTACAGGTCGGGAGCTGATCCCCATTTACCCGACTTAACCCTAAATTGTACAGCTGTTGCTGTTTTGCACACTACTGCCCCACCTGCATACCGGGGTCTGCCGGAGCTGGCCGAAATTGAGGCCAGGGTACCAAAGGTTGCTGATGACATCTTTCGCTCACATAGAGCATTGTTTGATCGTATTGATGTTGCCAACCAAGGTATTCAGAGAGTTTGGGTTCGTGCTCCTTTGGATATTGCCAGAAAAAATGTTCGTTCCCTCAACTGGAGACCCTTTTTCTTGTCTGAGCTCCGCTCCGGCACACACAAAGAGCTTTTGCAACTCGTGGTTGATTTGTCATGTGTGGAACACCGCACCAGACACTGTGTTCCGCTGCTTGTGGACATGATAATACACTTTGCCCTACTTAAGCTGTGTTATGGTGCTGCTTATGTTCCCTGGAATGTACCACAATTACTGTTGGGTTTTCCTTTGGTGTACGGAGTATGGCATAGCTATAAGTATTGCGTTGAATTGATCTACAGGGCGTTCCTACCGTTCATTAAGTTTTTGGAGCAGGGGAACAGCCTTCAGGTTGGGTCTATCCTCCCTCGCAAGGTCAAGGTCATCCATATGGAGAAGATGTTGCTTGGACTCATGCTAGCCACATCGTCCAATAGAGGCAGACTAGATGAGCGCGTCACTTCCCTGCTCAATAGCCAGCGGGACCTGACACCCATTCAGCGCAAGGGTTTGCGTATGTTATTAGCCCTTAAGGCTTTGCTGTACACATACTGTCCAGCTGCTTTCAGCATTGGGACTTTGGTTCGTGAGTGCAACTGGGAGGGACGGGGGGCAGGTTCCGGTATTGTAGCTAAGCAGGCACTTGAGATGTCCCTACTGCTCATGCTGAACATCCTAAAGCCCGAGGAACAGCTAACCACGGAGTATGTGAAAACCACCGCTGTTGCTCTTTTGTTTTGGAGTCAGTGGCATTCCGCCTCCCTAGGGTGTATCCACTCTGAGGAGCTGGGTGAGGCACTTCTGAGTCGGTTCTCAGCCCAGTGTCGCCGCAACACTGCCTGTACTAGTGTCCAACAGTCGTCTGATTTATTTCTGACACTTCCCCCTGTCCAACCGGGAGAGAAAGTGTTGCGTGGTGTGCTGACTGAGAGATCCGTGGCAATGTTCTCTGCCAATCTTCAACAATTCATCTTGACAGCCCATACACAGAGCCTGCCCATTTGTGCTCCCGTTCCGGACTATAAAGTTGAGGTGAGAAAACTGGATGCAGTTGAGGATTTGACGTTTCCCGGTACCATGTCTAGGACACGAATCACCACAGACCGTTTAAAAGTGGTTCTGTTGCATGCAATGCAAAATCTGGTTGCGCGTACCAGGGTTCCTGAGGGTGTTGAGGATTTTTTACAGACAAATGCACCTGCCCGCACTGCTGCCGAGCAAGGGGTGTTGCGTACTGCACATGCTTCTATTCGCGCTGCCAACCGTGCACCGCCTGATGCTGCTGCTGCTGCTCCTGGTGGAATTGCCTTGCCCCCAAAGCCACCCCCGAAGCCCCGAGCCAGAGGCCTTCCAGTACCCCCCCCGGCCCCCCCCCGCCCAGTACCCCCCCCCGCCCTTGATGATTCCATTGCTGTCGACTCTTGTGATAGTGACCAGGATATTGATTGTGATGCAGACAGCGTTGCCTCCTTTGAAGCCCTAGATGAGGCGGAATACATCGGTGTGGATACCCAGGATTGGGACTGATTTCTGTTTGCAGCTGTGTTTGTCACTGTGGTATGGGTTCTGCCACGCATTGCCAGTGATTTTGGTGTGTCTATTTGCTGTTTCATGTTTTTCTGGCCGAAATTTCGGCCAGAATTGTTGTTTTGTCATATGGCTACCCCCAGAACACGAATGACTTAAGGTTCTGGCCGAAATTTCGGCCAGCCTCTCAGAATGGTATTTGTACACAGTGGTTTGACATGCAGAGCAGTGCTGGCCGAAATTTCGGCCAGGTTTTCCGAATTTCCTGTCAGGCAGTCCGTTTTGGTCCTTTTTGGGTTGATCTGTGCTTGTTATTTGCTATCTGGGAACTCTCCCCTTCATGAAATGTTGCCCTGTAGCCCTTTATTTTATGACTGAGCCTGGAGGGGTATCGCAGGACATGGCTGCTTCGCCAGATGGTGAGCCTGCAGCAGACAATGGGCAATCTCAAGTGCAATCCCAGTCTCAAGAGGACCAGGCGAGCACAGAGGGACTTCAAAAGAAGCCTAAGGCCGCACCAAAGAAAAATTCATCATCCTCCAGAAAGTTATCCGACTGGGTTATGTCAACGACGAAAATAAAGGTTCGGTGGGATCAGATTATTATCGACCACGACCGAAAATTTGGGCAGGTCCGTAGGGTTTCGGATGATCGCGTGCAACGCCGCTACGACGATCTGAAGGCAGCCCCGCCTGTGGATTACATCCAGGATCTTATTTTTTATAAAGTCACTCGTATGTGTGTTGTGGTATTCTTCTCGATAGTACCGTTTTCGCGTGTGAATTTTCGACCCTGCTGTTACGAATATCCCTGTTGCACAGCCACTGGCTGGCTTCTGTTGGGGGGTCAGCATGTTTACACTGCTGCCCAAAAACACAAGACCGAATTTGAGATGAAAAATATGGAGACTCCGGATTGGACCCTGGTATTTGGTGGTTATGAAGTCAAACAGGACTGCCCCCTGCGGACTAGGCGCCGGCTCGCGGGCTTACATCAAATCCAGACCACTGCTGGCTCAGCATCCACCACATCGGAGCGAATGTCCCTACTCCCGGATAGGCTTGAGGATGAGGATGCCAATGAGTACACTCTGTACCATCACATTACTGTTATGCTTGAAGAGTGTGGTGTTACTGCCGAGGAAGGCACTGTGGTGTGTTTCATTTATTAATTCGGTTTTGTCGATCGACCTGGCCGAAATTTCGGCCAGCTTCTGTCTTCCACATGTTCTCCTGTGCACAGTGCTGTTGCCAAACGGTGGGGTGGCGTTGGGCGTTTGGTGAAATTTGTGGGTCTTCCTTCAGTAGACGCCATGGCAGCCATGGAAAAGCGTGGACTACATCCCGCACTGGGTACGTTCAAGGAAGTGGAAGGCATCACGCCTGACCGACTTCGGGAGATCGTAGGTTACATGGATGGGACAAAAAGTACCCTACCTGGTCTCAAAAAAATTATAAAAGATGTTAAAAAGGCCCAGATGTGGTCCTGGCACATTCTTCATCCCGAGGCGGCTACCAATGGGCTTGTGAACAACACCAGAGGTATGTTTTGGTCAAACAGGGGTTTGTATTCGAATAAATCGACCGACCTGGCCGAAATTTCGGCCAGCTTGTGTGTCGTTCAATTAATGCACAATAGGGGCCCGCCCTGTGCTACCACCTGTCTGCAGCTACACTTGGTACTATCGAGATGGCCAAAAGGCAGTGCGCTATTGCATCACACCTGAAGGTAGCCTATGGCAGTTGGACCTGGACTGAAGAAAACCCCTGGCCCCCGTGGTCAGCAGTAATTAAGGCCCCTCTTTGGAAGGAACCCAAATATGAGGGGTTGCGGGGATTGTTGCAGAAGCCTGTTGCTAAGCCTGTTTGTGAAAAATCTGAAACTGGTCTGGTCAGTATCCAGTGTGCTAGGGAGTCCCTCGTTGTGTCAAGCACAGGCAAACTCATTGCAGAGTCAGGCCGTGTGGAACTGATGGCAATGCGTTGTGGAGTCCGTGTTCCCAGTATCATTAGTTCACTGCCCTTTGCTGCTTGTATCATTGAGGTGCCCCGCCTCTATACAGCTGGTTTGCATAACCTGGTTGCGCAGCTGCTTTTGTCCGGTGTGCCTGTGTTCATTGCGGGTGAGTCTGCTGATGTGAAAGCCACTGTTGCTGCTTTGAAGGCCACTGTGGCCGAGGATATGTATCAGTGTGATGTTGCACTTTACAATTTGTCAAGCAAGACCCCGCTGTACACTTCTACGTCCCATCTGGTTTCCATTTGTTCTGCCACTGCCTTTGATAACAGGCGTCCCCGTTACGTGGCTTTTACTGAAGGACCCATGTCGTCTGTGATGCCTGTTGAAATATTCTCATTTCTTTTGAGCCTGGTTCCGGTCCCAGAACGGGCAGGCAACTGGTTTTTGCTGGGGACTCTGTCTGTGTATTTTGCAAGCATGATGTCTACCAGGTTTTCCAAGGACTATAACGTTGTGTGTGCCCTTTTGGGTGAGGAGACTGTTGTGCCCGATGACTTTGTTCAGCTCATCAGAGCAGGTATCACCAACGCCGACACGTGCCCCCCCAAGTCATGGGAGGATGTGTACCACGACTTGGGGGCAGGTTTTCCTGTGGATTGTTCTGGGGTTAGGTATGTAGATGAGGATCCTGAGGAGCAAGATGGGGAGGCAGAGTCGCAACCAGAGACACAGACTCCAAAGAAGAAACCCAAAACTGCCCCTGCCCCCTCACCCAGTGGCACGCAGTGCGCTCAGGCCACCCCAGCTTCCTCCTCAGGCACTGTTGCCCCTACTGGCAAAGGTATGAATACTTTTGTGAATCATTTTTCACCATCCCAGGGTGGAAACACACAGTCACAGAACTCTGCCACTGCCAAGTCTGGTGCTGCAGCCCCTGCCAAGCCTCCTGCTAACACAGGTGCTAAGAAGCCCCGTGCATCTGGTCTGCGCAAGCGCTAATGCCAGTCCTGCTGCTTATATTGCCTGCCAGCATGAAGTCTGGCCGAAATTTCGGCCAGCATGCAGTCCTCCGCCTCTTCAGCCTTTTATTATTGTGTTTCCCCATAGGCACTGCAAAAGTCTGCTTTGATTCGTCAGGTGGCAAGTATTTGCTTGTAATTGAGTATATTATGTTGCACACCCTGTTCAAATGTCACTGCTCCTGTGTTCCTTGCTCATGTCTACTGTCTTAGGTGCCCATTTCAGTGATCATATTCGGACTTTCGATGGACCTGGCCGAAATTTCGGCCAGCTTAGGCCTGTCTGTCAAATAGGACCATGTGTTTGGACATTTTTCGAAGAGCTGGCCGAAATTTCGGCCAGGTTGGTTAAAATAGGAAATACAAGTACATGCTTTGGGATAGTTTTTTGTGTGCTTTAATGAAAGGTATGTTTGGGGTTCCCACATCTGTGGTGTATAGGGGGGTTCTGTGATCAACCTCGAACAAAGGGGAGAGAAAAATAGGCAGCCCCCCCCCCCCCCACACTGGAATGCAGTGGTCTAAATGTAAAACAACACTATATTTTGGTGATTGAATGTCTTTATTTTGAAAATCTGTGTGTTTCCAGAAATGCAAATAATGGCATATATTTGAAATACACACCTTGCTTTTGCATGTTGCCACCAGGGGGGTTTGGGTACTCAAAAAATAACACCCCTTTTCACATACTTTCCCCCTCATTACAACATGGACTTCCGTGGGCCATAGCGCCAGGTGGGGGGTGGGCAACTTGTGACGCCTAAGAACGAGGGACAGACCCCGACCACCACTGTGGGGTGTGGCGTGCAGTCACATGATGGCGTCCTGAATTCGGCTCTGGAGGCCGCTGCTTCTGTAAATCAGCCCCCAGAGTCTCTTGTGTTGCCTATGCTGGAGGTCTGCATCCGGTCAGGTGTAATGCGTCCTGCCGCTGTACGACGCTGTTCACTGACCTGTGGCATGACCAGAAAAAAAGTATGCAGATTTAGGCGCAAGCCGGCACTCAATCAGGTCGATGGTGCCACGGAGTTGGTAGTGTCTGGAGTTGTTGATGGGGTGCAATACACAGTATTGATCGACCCCGGTTCCCAGGTGTTCGCGCTGGCACCTAGTTCATTTTTTGAGAATAAAATGTTGACCCTCGCTGCCCGACCACTGCAGATCACAGTGGCAGATGGCAGTCGTATCGCTGGTGGTACACATGGTGCCACAGTGTCCATAGCGCTGCCTGTGGAGCATCACGGGCGCATGATTGAGATTCTTTGTGAGGATGTGTTTGTTTACAAGGCCGATGTAGTCGAACATGTCATTTTAGGTTATCCTTTTTGCAAGTCCTATGGTCTGACGATTGATCCAGTCCGCGACTGTCTGATGGATATTTCTCCATCAGTTTCTGTATTCCAGATGAGTCACGAGGCGTCTGAGTTGAGGGCCCCGCTTGGAGAGCCCTAGCAGGACTCGGCGATCAGCGGGGACAGCCAGGCAGGGATAACAGTGGCCATGTGTCGGCACTGTTCTGAACTTTATTCATGGTCTGGGGAGGTTGGGCGTTGCTGCCAGAAACATCTGGTGCCTATAGCACCTGATAGGGATGAGCAGATCTCGCAGTGCTGTGCCACTGAGGTACTGCGACCAGTCTTATCTTCGTTGGCGCTTTTGACCCTACCTCACACGCATCTTGTCCCAGCCATCACAGCTGCCACGGTTGCTTCTGTCACTGCTGCTTGTATCTCTTGTTTTCCCTCCACAGGACGCCCGCGTCAACATGAACGACAGCCTTTAAGTCTGGATCGCCAGGACACGGGAGATCCGGAGACAAGGACGTCGTGCAAGCATTTTCGCAAGTTTTGTATGTGTGCAATTGACTGTTTTTGTGTCAGACAGTGCATGAGTCAGGGGTTGCGCCCACCTGCAGCCCTCGTTTTGAATGACGGGTCAGAGCCTCCGCAATGCCCATGTACCATAGATGTGGGGTCTGACTCAAATTCTGAGGCTTATGGCACAGATGAGCTCCACTCTGACGTGGAGGACGTGCCTGATGCTCAATCTGTATATACAGCTCCACCCCATGATTCTTTTGCGGGTGATTTTGGGCTCCGTCGGGACTACAGGGGCCCAGGCAAAGTTTCGGGAGGGGGGGGCACACAGACGCACCCACCGGCCCCAGTTTCGTGTCGTCATTGTAAACGTGAAGTGCATGAAGTGTGCGCCATGTGTTTGCCGGGAGATATCCCCCGGGACGATTTGGCGGATGACGAACAGGAGGGGGACCCACTGAAGATGGCCCAGATCGGATCCACACCAGTCGCATCACGACGGGTGCGGGCCCAATACTCAAAGTTTTTTCGGAAAATGGCACTTCAGACCCCCGGTAAATGCCGCCAGGCTGTGCGCAGGAAGATGAGACGATCCACTAAATTTTTGTACTCACAGGGCAATCACATTCTGTTATCGTCAGTACGAGACATGATACTGAAATGGGCTGGGCTGAAGGGTGATCAGTTCGTTGATGTTTTTGCTTCCAAGCAGGCACACTTGTTTCCGGAGTATTGGGATAAAGGGGAGAATGGGTTGTCCCATAATTGGGGTTTGTCGGACTCCAAAGGGCGACCAATGCAGAAATTTTTATGGTTGCATCCGCCACACCACTTGCTGCAAGACACTGTCACCAAAATCGTGCTTGACCAGGGTAGAGGAATCCTGTTGGTGCCAGTACGTAAGCAGTGTCCATGGTTTTGGACGTTGGGTGAGGTGGCGCTGGATTGGTGGGACCTCGACCCATCAGTGCCCCTATATAGGAACACTGATGGGCTCATTCTGCAGCAATCGCCCGACTGGACGACCAGGGTTGTGCTGTTTGACGCGCAGGGCATGGATCTGCGTCAGCCCCCTGAGGGTAAGGAATGGGGGTGTACAGATGAGTCTACCGCAGCAGAGACGGATGGCTGCCACCAGATGTGTTCCGGGTGTTGCGTCTGCCATTCCAGTCACCGCGCATTGTCCCCGCCTTCGTCCATGAGGGAAGCACGGTTGCGTGTATTGCGGCAGAACACTGCTGCGCATGACCTGCTTTCAGAACGCAGCCTGCGTGCTGTTGTTGAGGGCGATCGCAGTGATCCCCGTTGTGTGCCGTATCGGAAGATGTTGGAGAAGGAATTTTCGACTGTTTTTGAATTTGCGAAAAATATCCTAACGGATGTGGATCATTCTAAGCGTGGTGAGGCTGGCATCGCGCGAATAAAATTAAAACAAGGAGCCGTACCTCAAAGGGTCGGCCCTTATAGAACTGTGGGAGTCCGAGATGCCGCTTTTCGGGAATTGATTTCCAAATTTTTTGAGCGCGGCATGCTCGAAAAATCGTTTTCGAGCTGGGCAGCAAGGGCCTTTTGTGTGCCCAAGCCGGGAGGTAAATGGCGGTTAGTCATCGACTACCGCTACCTCAATTCGCAAATTGCGGATGAGGCTTTCCCGCTCCCGGTCATTGAAGACCTTTTTTTGGAGCAGTCCGGAAACGCCATTTGGTCCATCTTCGATTTGGAAGATGGGTTTCACCAAATGGTGTTGGAGCCTGAATCCAGGCCCCTCACGGCGTTTGTGACGCCGTGGGGTCTTTTTCAGTGGACTGTGCTGCCCATGGGGCTGAAAACGGCCCCACAGGCCTATTAGAGAATGGTCCAGCTCTGTTTGGAGAAAAGGGGGGTAAAACCCTATATTGATGATGTGCTGAGGGGCACACCAGACACAGAGGACAACCCAGATCTGGACGCCCCAGTGACTGATGGTTGTATTCGTCAGCACTATGAAGATTTGTGTAGTATCTTAACATGTTTGCAAGATTGGCAGTTGTCCATTAAACCGTCAAAGGTTTTTCTGTTTCTGCGACGGGTGCGTTTTTGTGGACAGATTTTAGAGCGAGGAAGGAGATCAGCAGATCCTGAGAAGGTCGCTGCAGTCTCCAGGTGGGATTGGCGGGACATCCGGACCCCAAACCACCTGAAAGCATTTTTGGGGTTAGCACAGTGGTATGCGCTTTACATTGATAAATTTGCAGACCACGCAGCGCCGCTGACGGATGCCCTCCGGGGTCTGGATTTGACGAAAAAGGGGAAATTCAAGTCCACACACCCACCCCTGAGCGCATCCAAACGCAAAGCTGTTTTTCAGCAGTTTCCCAATGTCGCAGAAGCAGAAAAAGAAATCTGTCGCTTGGAGAACAGTATTCACTTGACGCCGGATATGATCTGGCATTTTGGACAGCTGAAAGAAAAATTATTAGATCCCGTGCAGCTGTACATTCCAAATACTCAGAGGCAGTTCTGGATTCGTACCGATGCCAGTGACTTTGCGGTCGGTGGTGTGCTGGAGCAACGCCGCTGCAAATGTCCTGAGCCTGATGATCCTACCCAGGGTTGCGGATGTCCTTTGTTTCCTGTGGCGTTTTTTTCGAGGAAGTTGCAGGGTGATAAGTCCCATGGCCAACGTGCCTGGCCAGTGAGGGACAAGGAAACATATGCAATTGTTGCAACACTTCACAAATTTCACGCGTGGCTACAGCAGTCTAGACTTTTTTTGAAGTCGGCGTGGGTCGCAACAGATCACCGCAGCCTGGAGTATATGACGAAGGAGGACTTCGTCACGGTGTCTGGTCCAGTTGGCAGACGGGGCCGCTGGCACCAGTTTCTGTCACAGTTTTTGTTAGATGTAGTGTATGTGCCCGGGCAGAATCAGGAAATTCCTGACACCCTCTCACGCTGGTCTTACCCAGCGTATTTGTATAGTCCTGAAACTAACATACACGGTACCGAGGAGGATGCTGAAGGCGTAGCGGCAGATGAGAGGGAGCAGCGAGCCCATGCCGATCAGCTCCTGGAGAGAGCTGATGGTCAGGGGGAGACACAATTTTTACGTAGTTTTGTGGCATGGCATTCCTCCTTGCTCGCATCAGGAGTTACGCCGTCGAATCAGGAAGTGGGTCGCGTGGACGTTTTCCAGGATGATGCTCAGTTTTCTGAGCTTGCTGAGCAGGGGTATGCGGAGTGTGCTGCGTATTGCAGTCAGGTCAGAAATTTGTTTTCTGTTGAAGGCCTGCCACGCAAGGCCCGCCGAAAGGCGCAACGCATCGCGATTACGCAGGGACGCAGCCAGAATTGGTCTGCTCGTGCCCTGGGGGCTGCACTGCAGTGTGCGCCTGCGGCATGCATTCCTGATTGTGACTCTGATGAGCCATGGGCAACGGTCCGCGCGGGGAGAGTAGTTCCCCCTGAGGTTCCCATTTTGCATGACGACTGGACTGTTTTTTATGAGCAGGATCCTCATCTCATGGGAGTCCTGGCCTCTTTGCGGCAGGAACAGGCGTCTCTTCGTGCGCCAGGTTATGCGTTTTATAGTCCTAGGCCTGATTGTTTACGTCTGCGCTACCGTGGCAAACATGTGGTGCCACAGGCCATCAGTCAGAAAGTTGTTCAGGCCTGCCACACGTATGTCCATGGCGGGGTAGACAAGACATTTCTACTCTGTGACAGAAAATTTTATTTCCCCGATACAGATTTGCGCCAGTTGGTCCGGCAGGTCTGTGGGGCATGCCAGGTGTGTCAGCAGACTAAGCCCCAAATTGGGAAGCAACATGGGGAGCCCGCGTTTTACCCCGTCCCTGATGACCCTTTCACTAGTTTAGCCATAGATTTCGTGAGTCTGCCGAAAACTGTCGTTGATGGTGAGACTTACGATGACCTGATGGTCGTTGTGTGCCGGCTAACAGGCTATATTTTGGCGATTCCGACCCAAAAATTGGGTCTGGACAGCCGGAATTTAGCTGAAATTTTTTTAGAGAGAGTTGTTTTTTTATGGGGTTACCGAAGGAAGTGTATTCCGACAATGCTTCAGTTCTGAGCAGCCAATTTCTGGACACATTGTTTTCCCTGAGCGGTATTGAACTACACAGTAGTGTCCCCTATAAACCGTCCACAAACGGCAGGGCGGAATTGGCAGTCAAGAGTGTGGTCATGGCGCTTAGGCACTTTTTGACCCAGCGACCGCGCTCATGGTATCATGCCCTCCCCCTAGCCCTGTGGGGGTTGAATGACCTGCCAGGTTTGGTTGCCCCCTACTCCCCCCACAGGCTGGTTTTTGGGAGGGACCCCGTAGGGTTTGGGGAGGTACCCCCCACAGTGCCGGGAGATGGGGCGGAGGATGCGCAGCAATTTTTTTCACGACTTGTAACTGAGCGTCAACAGGTCAAAACTGCGTTGAAGCGCCTGCATGACAAGGAGTCTAGCGCATTGCGCAAGAAATTTAAGGTGCAACCTTTCCGAGGAGGTGATCGTGTGTGGTTGCGAGATCGCCCGAAGTGGGATCAGCCCCACTACAATAAGTAGAAGCGGATATGGCAGGGCCCGTATGAGATTATACGGTGGGAGGGGGGGGATCGCTATGTGATTCAGGTTGGAGAAACCCAGAAAGCCTTTGCCTCAGATCGTCTGAAATTTTACAGATCCATGTTGGAGAAAGTGACAGCCCCTTTTTCGTATTTCAGTGATAGGCAGTTGCCGCCCAACGATGACACGCATATGGTCGAGGATGTATTGGACCATGCGGTCAAGAGGCCCCGAGGTGCCTCTCCGTACCTTCAGTTGTATGTGGCTTGGAAGGACCATGAGGACAAGACGTGGGAGGACGCTAGACAGTTTATTGGGAGGGGGAATGATAGGGTTGAACGTTATTGCACGCGCCATGGCCTGAAAAAATGGCTGAAGTGAACATGGTGCTGCCCTCCTGATGTATGATTTTTTTTTCACACTGTTCAGTCATACTCTGTCCCAGAGGTCAGCCACTCAGCGTCTGTGTCCCTGTACCAAGAAAAGCGGGATAAGCGGTGTAGGACGACATTTTTTTTCATTGCAACGTGCCCGCGAAGGGACCGCTGGGTCCCCAGAGGACAGAGCCTTTTTTTTTTGTTGTACTTTTCTATGTTTGTGATTTGCTTTGTTTTTTCCTCTTGTTATTTGTCCCTGTGCTCTCAGGTTTATCTTGAGTTCCAGAGTCCAGATCAGAATCACCAGATCGTTCAGACCAGGCCGTGAGGGTGGACAGTTCTATCGGATTTTCCAGACTAGGCCGTGGAGATGGTCGTTTAATTCTGTAACTGGGCTTGCTCGTCAGTTTTTTTTTTCCGTCAGCATTGTGTGACCCTGTTGGATGATTGAGCCTGTGATGGCTGCTGTCAGGATTTTCCTTTATCACTTCTGCTGCTTGATCAGCTGCAGGGAGGGAGTCACTGCCAGGGCCCAGCTACATGTGTTTTGATTTTTGCTGCTTTTTCTTCGTCCCGCTTAACTGCCACTGTAATTTTCCGATTTCCGGGGTCAGACAACACACGGGCGTGTGCTGTCTTGGGAGGGGGATGTAAGTGGCAGTGATTCGCGGCCTCTCAGCTTGGCTGCAGGCGGTTAGAATCGGCCGTGATGAATAGGATTCGCGACAGCGCTCACGCCTCAGATCGTCGCATGCGAATTTCTGTGTGATAAATTAACAACGCTTCAATTCAGTACGCTCTGATGATCAACGAGTGTAGCTATCAGATTGCATAATTATTTCATCATGAACTGTATTGAAGGTCGTTTCACTGTCACATTTCAGGGTCCTGTTTCACGATGCAACAATGACAAGGAATGGTTATTCGTGGTCTTGATGTTGTGATCCTGCTGTGGACAACGTAGAGGTCTGTGATTTTGTAGTTGGCATAAATCCGGTGTGAAAACAAGATTTCGCACATCAAGGAGTAAAACTACAAGTGGGTTTTGCACGATCGGATTGACAAGTAATCCACGGCCTCACAAATGTCTAACAACCTCAAAGTACCTCGAACTACCTCAAAGTACTTCGAGGTAGTTCGATGTGCACCTCAAAATACTTAGAAAAATAGCATCTGCAAAACCCAGTCCTTGTCATTCGGGACATTCCTTACCAACCCGTCCTCTTCTGTTGTTGCTGGCTAATATCCCCTACACACCACCACGTGCCTCCCTCTGCTTGCAATTTCCCATTCCCAGCATCTTTTCAGGTGCCCCTCAGAGCACCTCGAAGCACTTTGCGGTACTTCCAGGTACGAGCAAAAATCTAGTCATTTTCAGTCCGTAGGGGATGCACTCATCATTTTGAGGTATGCATCATGCGGGAAATGTTTCTTGAAAAACAATCTTCAAGGCTGCTTCACAGTGCAGTTGGTGCGTCATCATTAGATGTTTTAGACTAGCCTCTTGGGACAGGCCTGTCACGAGAGCCCTCTTCCTAGAACCCCCCTCCCTTTGGGGCCAGCGGTGCTTCCCCGACGAGGAGGGTCGTCGGTAGCCAGCACAGGGCCGTTCACCCTGATGCACAGCCTCCCCCAAAAACAAGCATCCACTTACGAGGACGACGCCATGACTGCAAAGCCGCAACGGGCGAGTGTCATATATTCTGCACTTCGCACAAGGAGCCTCCCCCAAAGAAGGCCCTATGAAGCATGGTCTTGGAGGTGAAGGAGCTGAAAGAGATGGCAGACAAAAAGAAACGGATGTCGGAGGAGTGGAGCCCCAACAAGGTGCTTGTGTAAAAGGCAGCCAAATAGAACCCGAAAGGGAAGAAGGAGAAAGCTCTCTGTGGCGCAATCTCAGGGCAAGGCCCCCCCCGTCGCATCCCTGCATAGCCCACGCGGGAAGGTGCAGATGGAGGGAGCTTATGATCCCAACGCCGGCACCACTGCGGTGTGTATTGGATACAGACTTCAACGTGACGGTGGGGAAGCTAGTGGAGCACGCGTACTGTTTGCAAGACGACGCCAAAGGGCGCCAGGAGCTGGGGGCTTGGTGGTGCTACAACACTCAAGTGTGCATGTGTTGAGTGGTTAGACGCCGGTGAATTGCAACACCAAGGGTGAGGGGAAAATTGGCTTGCGCGGGGGGGGGGTCTTTGAGCCCCTTCTCTGGACCCCCCCCCTTTTGGGCTGCCGTGATGGGGAGACCTGACGGGCTGACACGGGAGGTTGGGGGGGGGGTTGAGGTACCACAACATATATGACTCAAAAATATCCCCACGACCCTACGTTCTAGAAAGGACCACCTGTATTGATTTCAAGGTGCTTCGAGAAGAACATCGAAGCAGCAGTGAACCTCTATGTGTACGATGTCTGACTGCCTGAGAGCAATGTTACGTGAAACTCCTACCACACACTGTCTCAGACCCTAGGGGCAGCAGGTGTTTGAATTCTTCCTCTACACTCTCTCATTACGTCCCTCCGGACGGAAAATGACGGCCTATATTTGCGGACCTCCAAGTACCTCGAACTACCTCGAAGTACTTCGAGGTAGTTCGAAGTAGTGCAAGGTAGTTCGATGTGCACCTCAAAATACTTAGAAAAATAGCATCTGCAAAACCCAGTCCTTGTCATTCGGGACATTCCTTACCAACCCGTCCTCTTCTGTTGGTGCTGGCGAATATCCCCTACACACCACCACGTGCCTCCCTCTGCTTGCAATTACCCATTCCCAGCATCTTTTCAGGTGCACCTCAAAGCACCTCGAAGCACTTTGGGGTACTTCCAGGTATGAGCAAAAATATAGTCATTTTCAGTCCGTAGGGGATGCACTCATCATTTTGAGGTATGTATCATGCGGGAAAGTTTTCTTGAAAAACAATCTTCCAGGCTGCTTCACAGTGCAGTTGGTGAGTCATCATTAGATGTTTTAGACTAGCCTCTTGGGACAGGCCTGTCACGAGAGCCCCTTCCCTAGAACCCCCCTCCCTTTGGGGCCAGCGGTGCATCCCCGACGAGGAGGGTCGTCGGTTGCCAGCACAGGGCCGCTCACCCTGATGCACAGCCTCCTCCAAAAACAAGCACCCACTTCCGAGGACCACCGGCGGATAATGGCGGAACCCCTCCCGCGCGCCCCGTGGGCCATGAGTCAATATGAGCCCCCCCAAAAAAACCCCTTCAGGCGCGAGGTGTATACCTCATCAGCAAAACACCCACTCCCGGCCTGGGCAAGCCTCCGCGCCAGGGGCGTGCCTTCACTTGACGTTCGCGGCGGGCCGCAAAGGGAGGTGGGGGTGATGACAGGCGCCACAGTGTCATACATCGCCCCTGTCTCCCCCCACTATGACGCCAATGACGACGACGCCAGCAGGGGCCGCTGCATAGCCGCCGCCCTGCCGCACGGATGGGTGGGTCGGAGGGGGGCGATCCCATGCGTCCCCATAGATACCATGTGAGTTTCGCGCGTGGGGGTGTGTCCCTTCATACATTTTTTGAGTGCGTATCTGATGCCCGCCCGTCCTCCAAGTAGAATTTGGTTGTCCGTTGGTCTCGTTCGAGGTTTTCAAACACTCCCCACAGCCCCTGAAAGCTGGGATCGTAGCCAGTGCGGCGTTCAATAGGTTCTTGGAGTTAAGTATGTACAGTCAAAGGTGCATGAGTGCTGGCTCTGTGGTGGCCTGCTCTGCCTGTGACCTGATCCCTCCTGGTTCTTCCCCCTACTTGTCCCCCGGTACCGTTGCTAAACCCCAAGGCAACACCAAAGGAAGGGGCCCGTGAAGGCATGCCCTAGACCGTTTATTCCCACGTTATATTCTAGTCTTCCGGAAAAATCTGCCCTGATCTGCCGGCTGATGTGCGCACTCGCCGGTGCCCTGCCGCAGTGGAAACCATCAGTGTGGCCTCCAAGTTCAACGCGTGCAGCTGGTGTTCTCTTTTACGAGTCCAACTAGCGCGGATATTTTCACAAACACGCTGTTTCAGCATCCGGTAGATGGTGACCATGAGTCCTCCTGATGTGTCATTGGTTCCGGTGCGCCGAGTGTTGTGACGATTACAACCATCATGCGGGACGGTCCCTGGATTCACAGCCTGATCCACACTTGTTGGTTTCGACGCCACTGGAAGGCGTCACGGATGGAGTCGAGGATCCCCGGGGCCTCATCTTTCACCTCCTGCGGCGACCTAAGTGCTTGCACTTTTAAGCGCTAAGGTGCTTCTTGTGGCGTGGGCGGTCTGGATGGTCTCGGCCGTCCAGGCTGCTGTCCGACCCCACGTTTCGTATGCCGTCCTCCCCACGTCATGATGCTAGGGTGTGCTCCTGTGACAGGACACAGGCCAATGTGTTTGCAAGGTCTACATGCAATGGAACAAGTCCGTTGGGACCCCAGGTGCTTGGTACTCCTAATGTACTCCCGCCACCGCCCTAGAAACTCAGCCAATGGGTATGCCACCCATTCCTTTTTGGGGTGTCCACACACCTCCGGTTGACTGCCCCTGCCCTGCGTCCTCCACTCGCATTCCGTATACGACGGAGCACGTCGCCAAGAGGAAGACCATGTCCCATCCCCAGAGTGGCAACGATTTTGCGAGGAACCCAAGGTCCTCTGCTATTGCATATATCTTATGGGGTTTGTTGTGTAGCTCTTCGATGGCCTCCACTTGGAGGCAGTGGTATCTTTTGACGACATGTTTGACTAGGCGGAGCTTTTCCATGGGTCCCAGAGCTGACAACAACCCTTTGGCCCCTGAATGCTTTCGCTTGTGTCGCACAAGACTCTGCATACGCGCGTATACGCCGCTGAGGAGGGAGTCATTGCCTTGGTTGTGGAGGAGAAACTATCCGATGGCGGATATGTAGGTAGTCCGTGCGCCGGACTCGACGAACCTGGCTGCCAACTATACTCCTCCTTCCGTCCAGCCATCTGAGCATACTCTGTAGAATTGCACTACCACGACGTGCATTTCGGCGACCGTGACCGTTGCCGACTCTTGTGCTAGAGGGAGCTCTGCGCACCCCTAGGGGTGTTGTTGCTGGCCTTCCCTGATGAACGCCTCCATCAAGGCCTCCATATTCCCAGCTCTTGCATTGTTGCCTGCCATGTTGGACGCCATGGAGCCGCCCGTCGTTAGGGTCTGCATCTCTAGGTTCATGTGACCCGGCCCGTGCTGTGCGTTGGCCCCTTGTCGCATAGCCATGGGGCATTTTACACTCCCTTCCTCTTTGCAATGCATGCAAATCAAAATAGATGCCGGTCCACTCGGGGCCCCGCAGCACTTTTCATAGCGCCGCAGGTCGAGTTCGCAGTCCCTCGTCTCAAGGGGTAGACACTATTTGAAGGGTGGGCGGGTGGGACCCTCAATCCTCGATTATGAAAAGCGACTAAACCTAAATGTGGGAACATGTGCATGCTCCATATATGCAAAGAAAGTGGCAGATCCAGGGAATGCATTAAACTTCAACTTCAAACTTGAGTTTCAGTGGAAACTACAGTTTAGACGCCCTTCCTCTGTGCAATGCATGCACATCAAAACAGGTACACTCGGGGACCTATTTCGAGAGGAAACGATTGTCCCCTATGGCCCTGCGCTTCAAGTGGCAAAAGATTGTACATGTCGTCGAGAGCCAAAATCGTCATGTTGTGTGTGCACCCAGCGACAAACTAGGCCATGTAATCTCCTGATCCCTACACTTCCTATCAAAATTGATAGGAGGCATCATGACGAGCACACGTGTCAGCTTGGAGCGCCATTCTTTAGCTGTGCTCCTCGCCAACCCACAAAGAAACCGAGGCAATCAAGGTCATGGCTCTGGCACCCCCCCCCCTCCCAGGTTGGGGAAGCGGAGGTTTCCTCCCCTGCTGCCGCCTGGCACACCCCGTCAACAGCCAAACGGCCAAAGGGGCAATCTGAGCTGACATGTGGTGCAGTGACCCACGGGAAGTGGGCTAGTGCAAAGAAATCCTGGTAGGGAAAGCGGGACGAGTGCAATTGCCAGTACCTTTGTCCGGCAGACCGTAGGCAAGACCTCTTAGAGTCAAGTTCATGTACCCTGCTAGGCGGGTCCGCCTGGTTACGTTCGCATGGGAAACAAAACCTGCGATGGGCACTCCTGACCAACGGCGCAGCCAGAACAGTGCACGCAAGATATGTTGTTGACTAGAGCAAAAAACGGCATCTGTGTGCCCTTGGACCTGGAACCGCGCCACAGTTCTGTTACATCTACACCTAAACATACCAGAGGCCACTTCATATAAGCCGCCAGGCGAACACCCTGCACCAAGCCCCATAATTCAGCCGCCTGCAAGGTACTCACCCAACAGGGGCATTGAAACACGCGCATGCCCCCCGACGCCAGGTGCAACCCCACAGGAAAAGTGTCAGGCCCTACCGGGGCAACATCAGCAAACAAAACATAATCACTCGAGCAGGTCGGGGGCTCTGCTTGTACCATGCCCTTCACCATATATCCTTCTGGTACAAAAGCGACACAAATGGCAGTCAGTAGTGGTCTCAGCAGCGCACGTCGGACGCTATTACCCTTTAGGTGATCCCAACAGTACGCCCCTGCCACAAACGGACTCAGTCCCGCCGATGGCCTTAAGGTCCACTCCAACCGTCCTAGTAGCCTCTGCATGCCTTTCCGATTCAACAAACCCAACAGCAACAACAGCCACAGCCGCACCAGTCCCCGCAACATCCCATGGTGATTTTCCACTCTGCCACTGCGGAGGTTCAAAACCTTGCCTACAAAATCCAGGTTACGTGAGGGTTCCGTGACAGACTTCAGGCTACTAACAAAACCTACACGTTGCAACCTATGCCTGGCCCGGCGCAGCGCTTTACGCACAAGACACCGAGTGCCTACTATTAAAATATCATCCACGTAAACAAAAAACAAAATTGGCAAGCACCAGACTGAGGTTCGGACTAGTTTCGAAGCGTAGAATCATCGCTTCGCGATGGTGAGTATGTAACTAATTTTCGTACAAACAGTTCAGTGCAATAACCCAAACAAGTTAGGGTCCTCAAACTGTCCCCTATATATGGAAAAATTGGAATTGTCCAACTGTTTTTGGAGTCTGCGCCTCACTCCGTCTTGGAGTGGTGAGTTCAGCGTGTGTGTGGGAGATGCCCAGTATGTGTGGCAGCCACTGCCATTTGGATGGAAGTTTTCACCACTTCTGTTGAGACCCCCTTGGCTTACAGCCATTACAGGCATTTTGGGTCCCGCAATTCAGGATGAACGCATATTTCTCACATCTTTTAGGCCGGACCTGCGCCTCTCCGCTAGCTTCTCTAACGCTCGTGTGCTTGCGAAGGGCTCCATCCTGCACCAAGGCATCCAGCATCTCACATACCCCCGTGCCGTCCGATGATCCCACGCCTCCCGAATCGTCTCTCCATCGGTGGTATTGGCTCCGCAAGTCCTTTGGCACACAGCGCGACCACAGTGTGTCCTCTATTGGTGCATTTCCCACTTTGCCTAGCCCTCTAGCTGCTACCGCCGGGTCCACCTCTCCGTGGTCCTCCTCGTCACTATAGTAGCTCTCCTCATCTTCTGGGTGAATGTCCTTCAATCGGTCAGACACCCCACAACGACCGCCTGCCGCATCGCAAACCCCCAATAGCAATTGGCTCACCACCATTGACACCCTGGGTCTCTCATTCGCCTGCACCTGGTCGCGTACCGCGTTGTGCACCTTGACCAGGTCCATGTCCAGCTCTTCTCCCAGTTGTGCGATCGTATCCATGCGGCAACTTTACGGCCACTGTCTCCTACTCTGCCCGTGGCGGTCCCGTAGACCGGGTCTTTCTCCTTTTCCAGGCGGCCTGTCCAGACGGTCCTGGAACGTCGCCATCCGTCCGTGCCTTTGCTGCTAGTTCCCTGAGCTCCTTTCGTAGCCATGCCGGCCAGCACTGCTTTGAGGACCAGTCTCCATACCCGTTCTCTCCACATACCGGCACCGGTTGTTCCCCTCGCTCCACGAATTTCCATGCGTGCGTCGGCTTTGTGTAGTGTCTCGCCACCGACGGCGATTCCCATCCGCCACCAAGGATGCCGATTTGGTTGTGCGCTCCCGAGGCCCATAACTGTGTTGTTCCGCCTCTCCGCTGACAATGCCACCTGTAGTGCTCGAGCTCTGTGCTTGCCACGTGTGCCACCCACGCTTCTTCCAAGTCAGCTGGTGACTGATAGCCATGTGGACGGTCCTCCGCTACCCCACGTTTTTGGCTTTCCTCCTTGATGAACCGCATCCATTGCGACGGCCAAGGCCCAAGGTCCTGCTCATGTTCGCCACTCCGTGACTTCTCTCCCATGAAGCAGAGCGTGCCATTGCCAGGCGATGATACTGTCCAGACTTTGCCTATGCCGAATAAGGTCGTGAGCGACGGGACGGCCATTGTGAGGCACCATTCCCACGTGTCCTTCCTCTCTGCGATCCTACATATGATGTTTCCCTCAGCCCATCGGATGTTACGCGGGTTTCTGGATATCTTGAGTCTCTCAAGTGACTCAACAACCATCCAGTCTGCTGGTACCACAATCGCTAGAATAATGGACACCTTCTCCGCCAGGCGTAACCCAGACACTAAGGCCTTCAGCGGTGACTCATACTACCCATCTCTGGCCGCCTGTAGCATACGCCCCTTGAGCTCTTCACGCGGTGACAGGAAGGCGTGGACCCTATATCGCAAGAACCTGTAAAGCGCCCCAGGGTATGCCTTTCTGGTGCAATCCTCCAGTTTTCCCCACACTATAGCCTCGTATGAGCTGCCGATCTCATGCTCCACCTCCTACAGAAAGGTCCCCAGTGCAGTTCTGAACCGTATCGCCTGCTTGTCACGCTCGCCGGTCCCGTGGCCTGCCAGCGACCCCCCCCCCCCCGACCTAGGGGTCCGCTGGGCCACCTCACCGGCATCCCACCTCGGCACTCTGAAACGCCCAGTGTCCATTGCCATAGAATTTGCATGGTCGAGAGGGCGGATTGGTGCAATCGTGCCAGGTGCCTTTGTGTGTGCGAAACTGCTTCCGGCCATCGGTCCACCTGAATTCAAAATCCTCCGGGTTTCCTCTTCTGGGTTTGAGCGTCCCATTGCAACCCCCGCCGTCCCGTGACTTGCTCGTCCGGCCCTTATCGGTTGAACTGTTGGTGTCGGAGGAGGAATCGCTTGACGAGTCGGAACTTGTGGTGTCGGAGGAGTTGCTGGACGAGCTAGATTAATCCAAAGAATCCGTCTCCTCCCGTCTCGACTTTTTGCGGCTCTCTTGCTTCTGTCGCTTTTGTTCCCTCTTGCCCCGTTTTTTTGCTTTGGCCTTCGCTTTTTCGTTCTTCTCCCGCTCCCGCTGCCTCTTGTTTTTGGCTTCGTCCTTCAAGAGCCTCCGGCCGTGCTTGTCCAGGTCCATGATGACATCGCAAATCTCCTGTGCGATCACACCCATCAGCAACTCTTCTTCATTGTTTTTTGCCATGGTTTCCACCATCTTTGACAGCTTGCGTACCCATTTTGGAGCCCCCTTTCGTCTCCTAACCCTTCGCAGATTGTCCCTATTCAGGACACTGGTTGCTCTGCAGGGAGAGTACTTCCATACTGGCCTTCGCTCCATCTTCGTCCATCAGCGCATCCGTCCTGCCAGTCATGTTGTGGGGCGGGGCTGCTCCTTCTCTCTTCATTTCCGCCTGCTCCCATGACCTACTTCTCGGGCGTCCCGCCGCTGGAGTCCAGGATCTCGGCACCTTCAACAGTGTCCCTGTTTAGAGCTCGTATACCGCCAACAGGTTCCACTGCTCCCAGACGTCATGTACCGCGGGCACTACTTATTGGATCGCATGCTGGATTCGAGCCACCAAACCGTGGCTCTAATTTATCTTGTTCCACTTCGCATTAGCCAAGTGCAGCACCTCTTTCTTGCCGACATGGTTTGACCTTTTTTCCCAGCGTTCGGTAGAAAATTTGATCAGTGCGTCCAATCCATGCGGCACACCCTCCATCCACGAATATGAAAACCGACTAAGCGTAAATGTGGGAACACGTGCATGCTGCATATATGCAAAGTCAGCGGCAGATCCAAGGAATGCATTAAACTTCAGTTTCAACGGATACTACACTGCCATGAGCCGGACCACAAAAACGGCATGTTGCAGGTGTCGGGCCGGAGATGTCAAAGGCAACCCCTTGCGGGGATACCCACAACCTCTACTAGCCCACCCTTGCTCCGGCCCTTGGATGGGCAGTTGGACACCGAGTGTCCCACTTCTCCGCAGGCGAAGCAGTTACCCAGTGGCGAGTGGAATGGGGACTGCTGCTCCTGTTGCGTCTGTCATCGACACATCGGTTGGCCGCGTCGGTGCTTAGATATCACGGAGCTTGACTCTACGTGTGACCCACTGCTGGCCCGCAACCTCAAATGCCAAAAATTGCACTACACCCTGACCCACACACATGCACAGTGCACGGACACACACGCGCACATTACACGCACACACACACACACACAGACCACAAACAGAGCTAAGCCATAGATCAGAACGTGGTCCAAGAATTGCTGCTATGTGCTCTCCATAGGCCCTACAAGTATTGAGGTGGATTTTAAGATGTACCATGTACCTACCCTTCATGTGCACGGATCAGTCACCAATAGACATGTGAGTTGGCAAGAACAAAGCTGGCGGCGGGGGGGGGGGGTCTTGGGACGGGGTCAGGGTTGTATCTCCGGGGGGGGGGGGGTTGCCAGGACAGCCCTCGCCCCCAGTTGTACTCGCTACGCTTCCTGTTGGACCTCCTGGATCCCGGCCCCCATCGTCATCGTGGACTTAGGGCATTGACCACTGGGGATTGTGAGACTCACCTCCCGACTGTGCGTCCGCAATCGTGGCATTGCTTGCCACGGCGACTACTGCCCTATCACCTGGATCCGCTTGTTCTGCCACTGAGGCTGCGGATTCTCATGGTCCACTCGTTTCTCTTTCGCCCCAATCAAGGTCGACTTCCGTGCTCCCGTCCGCCGAAGCTTCTCCGGTCTTGATGCCTTGGCCTCCACCGGTCGACACTGCACTAGATTCGCTGGATGACGTGGAGCTGTCGACCGTATCCGGCTCAGGGCCAGGCACCTCCTGCGGTTAATCCCCGGGCTGTCCTATATTTGGCCTTTGGCTCACTGTTGGCTTAGGCGCCCTCACCTAGGCATCTCTGGGCCATAGCTCCTTTGTTCAGAATGTTTCTTGCGCCATGTTGCTGAACTCCCCGTCAGCTCCTTTGTTTTTGTATTGGTATTCCCAAGTGTTGCGGGACTTTCCGCCTTGGGGGACACTTAGCATAGTGGGCAACCCGCCTTTGCATGCGCCATCGGGTGCACGATGCCAAAGGTGCTACGGTTCCTCCGGGCTTCTTGTATGCGGTTGCTCCCATTTCTCCCTGGAGATACCATGTGACTTTCAGCCATAAGCAATAGAGCTGAAATATGCCCCCGTGTCATCGGCATACGGGCATTGCCACAAAGTTCAGTTCATGTTTGACCTGCTGCTTTGCAGTATACCTCAAACGAGGGCCGAACGTTGCCTTGAGCTCACCGCAGTCAGCGGCTATCGAATGTTTCTTGGCCCGTTTGGGTAAAGCCTACATGCCTACACCCTCCAGTGGGACGGGTAGACTTGCATCACAGTATAACAAAAGCAACGGCTCCATGGCAGGCCAACCGGGACCTGGGCCCGTGTTCTGCCGCGTGTGTGTGCAGTGCATTTCCGGTTTGCTGCTTGGCCGTCACCAATATACCTGTTTCCCCAACCCCCCGCTCCCGTTTCCTAGTTTACCTCCCCGGAGTTCGAACGGTCCGTTGGTTCATATCTCCAACCGAAGCTGGGAGGTAGGGCCGGCCCCATCGCCTCCACGGGAGGCTCCTGCGGACCTTGCCTCCAACCCGAAGAGCACCGTGACGCGTGTGCTTAGTGCATTTCAGGTATGCCCATTCCTCATGGTGTGTTTTTTTCGTTGTTTGTGAAGGAGAGGCAATATTTAAGTGTAAAACAAAGTGGCCGACGGGGGGGAGTTATCTATGGACCGTGTTGCCGAACCCACCAACTATGAGCCCCCAGGGTTCAAACCTACCCGCAGGGAACCCAGGATTGGATGGCTGTCCACTATATTACACTCATAGTGCCACGACGATGTGTGAGTTCTGGGGGGGGGGGGGCGTCCCTTCATACACTTTTTGAGTGCGTCTCTGATGCCCGCCCATCCTCCAAGTAGAATTTGGTTGTCCGTTGGGACCCCAGGGTGCTTGGTGCTCCTAATGTAACCTCGCCACCGCTCCAAAAACTCAGCCAAAGGGTATGCCACCCATTTCTTTTGGGGGTGTCCAGACACCTCCAGTTGATTGACCCTGCCCCGCGTCCCCCACCCGCATTCCGTATACGACGGAGCACGTTCCCAAGAAGAAGACCATGTCCCATCCCCAGAATGACAGTGATTTTGCTAGGAACCTATGGGGTTTGTTGTGTCGGCACAGTTTTTTGATGGCCTCCACTTGGAGCCAGTGGTGGAACTCATTCTTCAGAATCCCTTAACCTGAGCGGGGAGGATCTCGTGTCCAAAGCTTCGCCTGCTTGCCATAGTTTGCCCCCTGCCGCCACCACTGTCTGTCCTGCATGCGCCCTTAGACCTCGTTCAGTTCAGTATCAGAACACGGCAAAACTGCACCGAAGCTGCTTGGCGCGTTGTATGAAGGTCTGTGCATGGGTGTGCTTTGGTACCCCTTCGTCTAACGACAGGCAAAGTTCCTGAAGAGTGCGGTTCGACGGGATGGTCGTTGTTAGACAAAGAGGGGGGGAGGGGGGCAGGACCAACAAAGTGCACCCCCGCCCGCCTCCCCTCCAACGGTTCCGCACGCTGACTGTGACACCGTAAGATCCCAGGTTAGGGTGGGTGTCCCTTGGTGTGAGCTTTGAACAGGAGCACCTGCTGCATCTGTTCGGCAGTGAAGGTGCCATATACACGGACACATGTTGCCCCAGGGGGGGGTGGGGGGCATCTTTATGGGCCTGTGCGAGATCTGGTTTTGTGTCCTTTGTCCCCTCTGTCCCCTCGCGGCAAATTGGACTCCCGCTGCCTCTTTCTTGTTTGCCGGTGGCGCCCCCTGGCTAGCGCCTCATCACGGGCATTCCCTGTCTCCAACAGCCAATGGGACGCCTCCTACATCCCGCCCACACTTTCCGAGGGCGGACTCCACTTTACCCTCATGAAAAGCCATGCCCAGCAGATGCTCCTTTGTTTAGCTGTTGGTGCTGCTACTCTTACCATCGCTGCTGCTGCTGCTGCTTGCGCCAAGTCCACTACTGATACTACTGCTACTACTGCTAGTGCTGCTGCTACTACTGCTGACACTGCTGCTGCTACTTGCGCCGACTCCACTGCTGCTACTACTGCTACTGCAGTTGCTGCTGCTGCCGCTACTGCCGTTGCTGCTGCTGCTGCTGCTGCTGCTGCTGCTGCTGCTGCTGCTGCTGCCGCTACTTTTGCTATCGCTGCCGTTGTCCTAGCCACCTTAAAAAAAAGTGACAACGGCCAGGTTCAGATCGAACCCACACTGCTGAAGGGCATTGCGGGCAGACCCAACTGGAATCCCCAGCTCCATCAAGGCTGCAAGAGCCTGCTCCTCTTCCTCCTCCTTGGAACAAGGTTCGAGCCCCTGCAGCGACTAGCGCACAGGGGCTGCCTACCTTTCCTTCCCCTTGCGCTGATGCTAAGGCCGAGGCATTAGCGCACTCCTGACCTCGTCTTTGGCTTGGGGAATGCCAAGAGACTGCAGATGCGCCTTGTTGGCTGCCATAATGGCAGCACGCTTTGCCTCTATTCCCTCCTCTGCCTCCTCTACTTCATCCACCTCGTCTGCTTCCTCTGCCTGCTCTGCTTCCTCCGCCTCTTCCACTGATACTACTTTCCCCGGTGCCCCCATTTCTACCCTTTTGGATGGCCTTGGGTTGCGTAAGGATTCACTCCTCTGCAACCTCTGCAATCGCCAAGCAGGGCACCTCTTCGGTCGTACCAATCGGGATCTTCACGGGGCACTTCGGCTGGCAGTACTTCCCAGTGTACCGCAAAATGCCGGATGCGGTTCGGTTGCAGGCACAAGCCCTGGTCCATGAAGTTGAATAGAATCCTGCCACAATGCAAAGCAGTGCAAGACAAAACAGCAGAATCGAACGAATATCCATTTGCAGGTTGAACCCCATCCTAAACTTCAATTTCACATGCCCGCCACTTGCACGCCATGCCCCACCGCACGGTGGGGCGCTCCCAGCCGCAGCAGCTACTGCCCTCGCTCGCAGCTACAGGGGCAGGTCTCCATGAGCGACTCCTGCAAAATTGCCGACACAGGCAAATTGCAAAGTCAACCCCCCCCCCCCCCCACTTCGGCGGAGAAATCCCAACAAATCGGCGAATAGATCGGCGGACCGATTTTTCGGCAAAACAGGCTCCCAATGCCCTGGATCCCAGTCCCAGATCCCTAAGAAACCTTGCTTATGGTTGCTCAATAGTTGCATTCATGTAGAAACGTAAAATATCTCTCAATTAGTAGTTAGTGGTTAGTGGTTTCAAACCCAAGACCGTTTTTTTTGCATTTTTTGTCACTTGTCTTGCCGAGAAAGTTGGTTTTCCATGCACAAACAAAGCGTGCCAGAAGAAGAGGAATTCACACAGGCTTCCCATTTGCATCTTCCTGTCTGCTAGGTGGGTGTACAGCTCGGATCAGCAACCAAAGCTGTCCTACAGTAGTCAATCTGATGGGAAAATTGTCGTTGCATGCACCAACACACCCGGCCACAAGAAGACAAATGCACAGAAGAATCCCATGGAAAAAATGCTGGCCCTCAATATTGTGATCTGCAACCAAAGTCACAAGGAGAGAGTAAAAAGTAAAAACACTTCATTGTGCCAGTCTGAAGAACCAATGTGGAAAGAAAAAGTATTATCCAGTGTCCCGAAGTAAATGATGCACATCTTAGGTTCACACGTCCAAATTAGGTGTCCTACAATCCCAGAAGCCCCAACAAGTCGGCAGAACGAATGGGCAAAATCACAAAACCCAAGAAACGGCAAAACAAATCGGCGAAATTCCGAAACCCAACAAATCAGCGGAACAAATCGGCGAGGTCGGCCGAATTCGGCCGCCGATTTGGGGGGGGTCGGAAAGTCCATGTAATTGTTTTTGACACGGATGTTCATCAACGCAACTCAAAGCTAAACTTTGGAACAGTGCAAACGAGACAGTTCAGGACATGCAAATTGCTTCGAACTCTGTTTTGAAACAACTTTGTGGGCAAATTTCGCCTTTCCTTTTGGTCAAAAACAGAAACTCTGTTTCATGTTTCACAGTCAACCTCAAAGACTGATTCAACGAGGGGCGCTCTGACACGTTGGCAATACCAGTGCCAGCCTAAACCCGCAGCTTCTCGTGGGATGCTGAATTTCCATGGACACATGAATTGTCAAGGCAGATATGATGCACCAACCATGGGCTATCCGGGCTTCGCAACACAAAAATACCTGTTTCGAGGCTGTTCCTTTGGTTATTAGGGAGTCCACAATATGAACGTACAGTACTCTGAGGCACACGGCCACTCTGAAAGCGGCCACTAAAAGCACGAACGCTGCGGCGCTGAAAGCCGCACACGCGGAGCCCGAACTTGAGTCCCATGTGCCGCGCAATTTGGTAGCCATACTGATGGCCATGCAACTGCCTGGGACAGCACTGGGGGACTCCTTCTCTAAAAGAAACTGTTTCTTCTTTTTACTCCGACACCGTAGCAGCCACTCCTTCCCTGCGTGCGCGCCATGTTGCATTTTTTCCATAGTGCGCGCAAATTTTCAAAAATACGACCTATGTCCCGTTTTTCAAATTTTTCAAAACCGGAAAATGTTTCAAAACCATGCTTTTTCCAGTGTCCTGCATTTCTCAAAAACCCCTTCCTTTTCAAAAACATTCCCTGTTGCTCATCCAACCCAAGACACATGCAAAAACACTGTCTGAAAGGTCTGAAAAGTGTGCAACAGTACAGGTCCTCACGGACGAAAACAGTGTAGCGCGCGCAACATATTTACAGCGCGCGCTAGGAGCCTTATGGCGCGCGCTATACCAGGTATAGCGCGCGCTGTCATTCAGTGGTATCCTTAATGGTTTGGACCACAACTTCGGCCTCCCACTCCTTCTCCCATTCGAGTCTGTGGTCTTCTGATCCAGTGGCAGCTGGGGCTGCATCCCCTTCTTCTTGTGGGCTTGGGTCGCCTTCTGCGGTTGCTCCTTCTGGTGCCTCTTCTTCTTTCGGGGCTGCTCCTTCTCCTTCTTGTGGCGCGGCCGCTGGTGCCTCTTCTTCTTGTGGTGGGGCCGGTGCGTCGTCTTCTTGTGCTGCTGCTGCTGCTGGGGCTGGTGCCTCTTCTTCTTGTGCAGGTGTTGCTGGTGCTTCTGCTGGTGCTGCAGCTTCGGCAGGTCCCTTGTCTTCTTGTGGGGGGGCTGGTGGCTGGGCTGGTGGGTCTCCTTGGGGCTTCTTCTTCTTTGGGGTTGGTGGCTTGGACGGGGACATCCTCATGGTCTTTGGGTCGGGGCAGAGGTCCTCAATCTCATCGGCCTCGTACGTCTCCCACCACGACTGCCACTTGTCCAACTCCTCATACGCTTTGCTTTTGGCGGAGAACACCTGGCAGCTGGGCATGAACTCCGACCAGTCGTCCTCTTCCTCCTCCTCCTCCCCTTGTTGGCTGGGGCTCCACTGATCGTTGGGGATGATGACGGCCACGTGGTCCTGAGGGGCCCTGGCGCCTGCTGGCTTGACTTCGGCTCCCTCCACAATCATCGGCGCGATCGCAGTGGTGCAGTAGATGATCCACCGAGGCTTGTAGCCTTTTTGGTAGGACCAATCTCGGCGCTGCACGAGCTCATCTCTTGCCTCCTTGTCGGCGTCGGCTCTGATTTGCTGCTTGGCCTTGGGAGCCGTACTGGGTGGGGTGGAACCGCACGGACCTCCTTGTTCTTGTGGCTGGTCTGGGACGGGGACAGGCTGCTTCGGTGCTGGCTTTGATGCGAGCTGCGGCTGGGGTGCCTGCTGCGGTGCCGTCTTGCTTGCCTGGAAAGAGTAGCGCGGAGGCATAGCACAGGCATAGCACGCGCAATACGGAGCATAGCACGCGCGACGAGATGCATAGCCCGTGCAATGACAACGATAGCGCGCGCTGCATTACCTTTTCTGCTTTCTCCTCCTCTGCTTTCTTCCGTCTCTTCTCCTCCTCTTCCTTCTCCTTCTTCTTCCTCCTCTCTTCCTCTTCCCTCTCCTTCTTCTTCCTCTTTTCCTCCTCTTCCTTCTCCTTCTTCTTCCTCTTTTCCTCCTCTTCCTTCTTCTTGTTCTTTGCTTCGTCCTCTTTCTTCTTGGCCTGTTCCGCCTGACGTTGGACTCTGTGTGCCGCCTGTGCCAGCAGCTGCTGGTCGGCGGTCTTCTGGGCAAGGACCTTTCCAGGCGGGTGGGGGGGGCTTAGCGGTGTGGGAGGCGGAGATGGCTGGTGGTAGGTGGCTGGTGGCTGCTGGCTCCTCGGTACGCTTCTTCTTGGGCCTTGGGACTGTCACGGATTCCGTCTCCGGCACGGCAAAGGCGTCGGCCCAGTCCAAACAGGACAAAGCACGCTCAACGAGGACGTGCGTAGTGCGCACAACGAGACAGCTAGCACGCACAACAAGAGCGTAGCACGCGCAACGGAAACAGTAGTGCGCACGGCAAGTACCTGTGGCTGCATGCTCCACGGCGTCGTCCACGGCTGCTGCAGTCCCGGTTGTACAGCTGCATGTGGCGGTGGTTGCGGTGTCGCACCTGCTCCTGTGGCCCCTGCAGCAGTTGTTGGCGGTGCTGCAGAAGGCGGATACCCCCAGCCCACGGGCTGCATGGGCAAGAGGGTTACATTAAAGTACCCCTGTTCCAGCAGTAATACAAAAAGGAAAATGCAGTAACAAAAAAATCGAAAGCACCAAAAAAAACGGACGAAAAGGAACAAATCAATGCATTCCAAATCGGAGGCACATTTGAAGTGCGTAGTCATAGCGCGCTACTTCCGGTTATATATCGCGATTTCAAGGGTTCCGGCGCTTGAAAACAGCATAGCGCGCGCGATAGTGATCATTGCGCGCACTAAATAGCATGTAGCGCGCGCTAAAAAACAAATAGCGCGCGCTACCACAGTTCCTCATCCGCAAAATATGCCCGAACCTCGTCAGCCAATTTCTGTGCATTGCACAGGTTGCTTCTGGAGTTCCCATTCCACCTTGGTACTTCAAAGTACAGGAACAGACGCTCATTAACCTGCCTGAGCATCTTAATGCGGCGCGACACCAGGGTTCCTGCCCCCCCACCTCTATCACAAAAGGAGGACCAAATGTCCTTCAGCACCCTGTTGCTCCCTTCCAAAAGATCCCCCGAAAACATTCCTAGGCCATAGGGCCTTATGGGCCTTACCTGCCTCCCTACAAAAATCACAAGGTGCAGAACACATGGTATAAGGTGACGCCGCCTCAGAGGCACCTTCAACAACCTGCTCTGGACAACACCAAATATATCCATGGGCCTGCACTTGGCCCCAGGTGCAATAAGCCCTAGCAACTGCTCATCTCGCTCGGTGGTTCTATCCACATCCTGTTGCAACCACGTTGCACTGGACTTGCACCACGTCATGTAAGTGAACAGACTACCTGCCATCCAATGTGTAGTGACACCCGACAACCGACGCAGCCAAGGGCTATCCCCACCGCAGAAAATCCTACAGCGTCTGGATGCACCCCGGATGGGAACCACACCACTGTCAAGGGCACTCTGCAAAAAAGCAAGATTGTTAGCCCAGACCTGGGACAACACAGAGGTGGACTTCTCACCACAAAGGGCGACGTTAACAGTCCAGTGGTAGGACAACGTCCTTGCCAAGTGACCATGGTTGGCAAAGGAAATGGACATCTGGCACCACGATTCCCCCCCACAAGGCAACCCATCCCCCCTCACAATGATCCACAGCTCTCCTTGGCACTCCCTGGGGTATTGGAGGTTAGAAACAATGGAATCAAAGGAAAATATTTAGTCAAAAAAGTGCTGCAGGGGCCACTGCGAAAGGACTGAGAGAAAAAAGGTGTGTGGGGACCTTACTTCTCGTCCAAGTAATCAAATCTTTGTACCTGAGGAAAATAGCGCGCGCAACATGGGGACGTAGCGCGCGCAGAAGTCAACGAAGCGCGTGCTATGAGCGGAAGTGCGCGCAATGTCACATGCAAAGCGCGCGCAATAATACCTTCCTCTTGGAATCTTCAGGAGCAGGACCAAGTCCACCACCGACAAGGGTGTGACGGCGTTGGCAGCCTCGGTCCTGCGACGCTTCTTCTCTGCTTCAGACACGGGGACCCTTTTTTCCAACTTGGCCCACAAAGACCATTGGATGGCAGACCCTGAGCAAAAAAACTCAACTAGGTCCGCCAAAAGGTCCTGGTTCCTCCACAGGGACCACCCATAGTGGGGGCCCAAAATGTTTGCAATCTTCCCTGACATTGACAGCGTCACATGCGGTGCCGGAAGCATCTGAAACTTTAGAAAAATAGGCGTTTTTGCCCTGCTTATTAGGACATGGGGTTACAAACCCAAGACCCCGAGCCATAGCGCGCGCTATGCTGCGCGCTATAGTTTTGTAGTGCGCACTGAGCCATCGCGCGGCAATACCCTGTAGCGTGTGTAGCCTGAAAGAAATTGTTTGTTGTTTTTACTTCGACACCATAGCAGCTTGGGCAACCATGGCGTTGGGTGTGCATGGGCATCTAGGCCCAGGGAAATATGTACAGCAGACGCAGCTTAACCATGTGCTTCATGCCTGTAAGGCATGTCTCAAGGGTTGAAGATGCCCATGGGAACATGAACCCCATGGTTACAGTACACTGGGTGCGGGGGTGCACTGTCCTGCCCTTAAAGCAATTCTTTCCATTGATCAAGACTGAGTATTGGGACCCAGCTGCTGGGAAGAGACATGATGCACACCACTTAAAGCAGCCCAACAAGGTCCCTCTACATGACCTCCTTAGTGAGCCGAAGAATGCCCGGAAACAGGCCTGTTACGAACCTTGCAAAGACCCGCTTGAAGGAACCTGCTAAAGGGCTCTGCTCCACGACCCCACGATAAGCCTTTTTACAACTTTTGGGGGCCAAAACAAGTCGTCATAGGCTCAAAATGGGCAACAAACACTTGCCCAAGCATCCCAATGGGTATGAGATCCCTTTTGTGAAGGATAATGTTTTGACCTTTGTTGATCCTGGTTTGATCCCAAACTCACCATCTTTTAAGCCGTTTTAGATTTGTTTGGCCATGATGTTAGGTTTGTTTTTTCTTTTGGGGGGTGGGGGGCAAGTCATGACGGTCATCCATCACTGAACATATGTTGTTGAATTCTCCAGTTAAAGTCATATCTCTTGTCTACAAATGTTGCATAAGGCAGCATGGATATCATCATCACCACCACCATCATCATGATAGCTCTTCTCAGAGCCATGATGTTGCTGCTGTGTCCTCTCCACAGGCCCTACAAGTATTGAAATGGAGTTTAAGATGTACCCTGTAGCTACCCTTCACGTGCACGGATCAGTCACCAATTGACATGTGGGGTCGGCGAGCACCAAGGTGGCGGCGGGAGGGGGGGTTTGGGGACGGGTCGGGGTCGTCCCTCCGGGGGGGGGGGTGTCCGGGATAGCCCCCGCCCCCCCGCTGTACTCGCTTCTTCTGCGTTTCCTGTTGAACCTCCTGGATCCCGGCCCCCATTGTCATTGTGGACTTGGGGCATTGGGCAGTGGGGATTGTGAGACTCTCCTCCCGACTGTGCGTCCGGCATCGTGGCATCGCTTGCCATGGCCACTACTGCCCTATGAGCTCGATCCGCTTGTTCTGGCACCGGGGCTGCGGATTCTCATGGTCCACTCCCTTCTCTTACGCCCCAATCAAGGTGGACTTCCGTGCTCCCGTCCACCGGAGCCTCTCCTGTCCTGATGCCTTGGCCTCCACCGGTCGATGCTGCACTAGATTCGCTGGATGACGTGGAGCTGTCGTCCGTATCCGGCTCAGGGCAGGGCACCTCCTGCGATTCATCCCCGGGCTGTCCTATATTTGGCCTTCGGCTCACTGTTGGCTTAGGCGCCCTCGCCCAGCCATCTCTGGGCCATAGCTCCTTTGTTCAGAACGTTTCTTGCGCCATGTCGATGAACTCCCCGTCGGCTCCTTTGTTTGTTGTTGGTATTCCCAAGTGTTGCGGGACTTTCCGCCTTGGGGGACACTTAGCGTAGTGGGCAACCTACCTTTGCATGCGCCATCGGGCGCATAATGCCAAAGGTGCTAGGGTTCCCCCCACCTTCTTGTCTGCGGTTGCTCCCATTCGTCCCCGGAGATACCATGTGAGTTTCGGCCATAAGCAACGGATACAGAGCTGAGATATGCCCCCGTGTGATCGGCATATTCGCATCGCCACAAAGTTTAGTTCAATGTTTGACCTGCTGCTTCGCAGTATACCTCAAACGAGGGCCGAATGTTGCCTTGAGCTCACCGCGGTCAGCGGCTATCGAATGTTTCTTGGCCCGTTTGGGTAAAGCCTACAAGCCTACACCCTCTAGTGGGACGGTTAGACTTGCATCACCGTATAACAAAAGCAACGGCTCCATGGCAGGCCAACCGGGACCTGGGCCCGTGTTCTGCGGCGTGTGTGTGCAGTGCATTTCCGGTTTGCTGCTTGGCCGTCACCAATATAACCGTTTCCCCAACCCCCCGCTCCCGTTTCCTAGTTTACCTCCCCGGGGTTCGAACTGTCCGTTGGTTCATATCTCCAACCGAAGCCGGGAGGCAGGGTCGGCCCCATCGCCTCCACGGGAGGCTCCTGCGGACCTTGCCTCCAACCCGAAGAGCACTGTGACGCGTGTGCTTATTGCATTTCAGGTATGCCCTTTCCTCATGGTATGTTTTCCGTTGTCTGTGAGGGAGGGGCAATATTTAAGTGTAAAACAAAGTGGCCGACGGGGGGGAGTTATCTATGGACCGTGTTGCCGAACCCACCAACTATGAGCCCCCTAGGGTTCGAACCTACCCGCAGGGAACCCAGGATTGGGTGGCTGTCCACTATATTACACTAATAGTGCCACGACGATGTGTGAGTTTCGGGGGGGGGGCTGTCCCTCCATACACTTTTTGAGTGCGTCTCTGATGCCCGCCCGTCCTCCAAGTAGAATTTGGTTGTCCGTTGGGACCCCAGGGTGCTTTGTGCTCCTAATGTACTCTCGCCACCGCCCCAGAAACTCAGCCAAAGGGTATGCCACCCATTCCTTTCTGGGGTGTCCGGACACCTGCAGTTGACTCACCTTGTCCTGCGTCCCCCACTCGCATTCCGTATACAACGGAGCACGTCGCCAAGAAGAAGACCATGTCCCATCCCCAGACCTGACAATGGTATAAATGGGCTTGGCGCACATTTAGTTGGGAAGGCGTGACGTGAAATGGGCGGAAGGTGGGGGTGAGGGGGGAACTCATTCTTCAGAATCCCTTCCCCTGAGCGGGGAGGATCACATGTCCAAAGCTTCGCCTACTTGCCATAGTTTGCCCCCTGCCGCCACCACCCTCTGTCCTGCATGCGCCCTTAGACCTCGTTGAGTTCCGTATCCAAACACGGCAAAACTGCACCGAAGCTACTTGGCACGTTGTATGAAGGTCTGTGCATGGGTGTGCTCTGGCACCCCTTCGTCAAACGACAGGCAAAGTTCCTGACGAGTGCGGTTCGACGGGATGGTCGTTGTTAGACAAAGAGGGGGGGAGGGGGGTAGGACCAACAAAGTGCACCCCCGCCCACCTCCCCTCCAACGGTTCCGCACGCTGACTATGATACCATAAGATCCCAGGACAGGGTGGGTGTCCCTTGGTGTGAGCTTTGAACAGCAGCACCTGCTGCATCCGTTCGGCATTGAAGGTGCCTGTACACGGACACATGTCGCCCTAGGGGGGGTGGGGGGCTTGGAGCACCTTTTGGGGTACCCCCATCGTCGAAAAGGGGCTCCAATGGCTGCAACCCCCAGAAGGGGGGGGGGGGGGCAATCCTGGACAGTGTTTGGGGCGGAAGGCAGGCTACATAGTGATCATGGAAGACCAAGGCATCGCCGCAATGCAGCCGATGCCCGGGAATGGGCACATCTGTATGGGATTGTGCGAGATCCGGTTTTGTGTCCCTTGTCCCCTCTGTCCCCTCGCGGCAAATTGGACTCCTGCTGCCTCTTGCTTGTTTGCCGGTGGCGCCCCCTGGCTAGTGCCTCAGCACGGGCTTTCCCTGTCTCCAACAGCCAATGGGACGCCTCCTACATCCCTCCCACACTTTCCGAGGGCGAACTCCACTTTACCCTCAAGAAAACCCATGCTCAGCAGATGCTCCTTTGCTGAGCTGTTGGTGCTGCTACTCTTACCATCGATGCTGCTGCTGTTGCTTGCGCCAAGTCCACTGCTGATACTAGTGCTACTACTGCTAGTGCTGCTGCTACTACTGCTGACACTGCTGCTGCTACTTGTGGCAACTCCACTGCTGTTAACACTGCTACTGCTGTTGCTGCTACTGCCGCTACTGTTGCTGCTGCTGCTGCTGTTGCTGCTGCTGCTGCTGTTGCTGCTGCTGCTGCTGCTACTGCCGCTACTGTTGCTATTGCTGCCGTTCTCCTGGCCACCTTCAAAAAAAGTGACAGCGGCCAGGTTCACATCGAACCCACACTGCTGAAGGGCATTGCGGGCAAACCCAACTGGAATACCCAGCTCCATCAAGGCTGCCAGAGCCTGCTCCTGTTCCTCCTCCTTGGAACAAGGTTCCAGCCCTTGCAGCCGACGCGACTGGCGTTCAGGGGCTGCCTACCTTTCCTTCCCCTTGCGCTGATGCTAAGGCCGAGGCATTAGCGCACTCCTGACCTCGTCTTTGGCTTGGGGAATGCCAAGAGACTACAGATGCGCCTTGTTGGCCGCCATAATGGCAGCACGCTCTGCCTCTATTCCCTCTACCTCCTCTGCCTCCTCTACTTCATCCAACGCGTCTGCTTCCTCTGCCTGCTCTGCTTCCTCCGCCTCTTCCATTGATACTACTTTCCCTGGTGCCCCCGCTTCCACCCTTTTGGCTGGCCTTGGGTTGTGCAGGGATTCACTCCTCTGCAACCTCTGCAATCGCCAAGCAGGGCACCTCTTCGGTCGTACCAATCGGGATCTTCACGGGGCACTTCAGCTGGCAGCACTTCCCAGTGTACCGCAAAATGCCGGATGCGGTTCGGTTGCAGGCACAAGCCCCGGTCCATGAAGTTGAATAGAATCCTGCGACAATGCAAGACAGTGCAAGACAAAACAGCAGAATCGAACGAATATCCATTTTCAGGTTGGATTCCATCCTAAACTTCAATTTTACATGCCCGCCACCTGCACGCCATGCCCTGCCGCACGATGGGGCGCCCCAAGCTGCAACAGCTACTGCCCTGGCACATAGCTACAGGGGCAGCTCTCCCTAAGCGACTCCTGCAACATCGCCAACACAGTCAAATTGGAAAGTCACCCCCCCCCACAAATGGGCGAAGAAATTTTTCGTCTCTCGGTCTGTACATGGTCCCTGAGCAGTAATATACCAGTGCACAGTGGTGGTCCGATGGTATATGCCTAGTCACACACTTTTGCTGGCGTGAGGTCAATTCCCACTGTTTACGGACCGGAACTTTTTTGCATTTTTTTTCACGTGTCTTCCTGAGAAAATTGGTTCTCCGTGGCACAAACAAAGCCCGCTGGAACAAGATAAATGCACACAGGCTTCCCATTTGCATCCCACTGTGTGCTGGTTGGGTGTGCAGCACTGATTTGCAAGCATCTCTGGGTCTGTAGATGGTCCCTGAGCGAGAGTAAAGCAGTACAAGGCAGTGGTCCAGTGGTATGCACTATGTACTGCTGGTTCAGTGGTGTAGTTTCAAACCTGGGACCGTTTTTTTGTTGCATTTTGTGTCACTTGTCTTGCTGAGAAAGTTGGTTTTCCATGCACAAACAAAGCTTGCCAGAAGAAGAGGAATTCACACAGGCTTCCCATTTGCATCTTCCTGTCTGCTAGGTGGGTGTGCAGTTCTGATCTGCGACCAAAGCTGTCCTACAGTAGTCAATCTGATGGGAAAATTGTTGTTGCATGCACCAACACACCCGGCCACAAGAAGACAAATGCACACAAGACCCCATGGAAACATTGCTGGCCTTCAATATTGTGATCTGCAACCAAAGTCACAATCAGAAACTAAAAAGTAAAAACACTTCATGGTGCCAATCTGAAGAACCAATGTAGAAAGAAAAAGTATTATCCAGTGTCCCGAAGAAAATGATGCACATCTTAGGTTGACACGTCCAAATCAGGTGTCCTACAATCCCAGAAGCTCCAACAAGTCGGCAGAACGAATGGGCAAAATCACAGAAACCCAAAGAATCGGCAAAACAAATCGGCGAAATTCCGAAACCCACCAAATCACGGAACAAATCGGCGAGGTCGGCCGAATTCGGCCGCCGATTTGGGGGGGGGGGTTGAAAAGTTCATGTAATTGTTTTGGACACGGATGTTCATCAACGCAACTCAAAGCTAAACTTTGGAACGGTGCAAAAGAGACATTTCAGGACAGGCAAATTACTTCGAACTCTGTTTTGAAACAACTTTTTGGGCAAATTTCGCCTTTCCTTTTGGTCAAAAACAGAAACTTCGTTTCATGTTTCACAGTCAACCTCAACGCTTGGTTCGACGAGGGGCGCTCTGACACGTTGGCAATACCAGTGCCAGCCTAAACCCGCAGCTTCTCGTGGGATGCTGAATTTCCATGGACACATGAATTGTCAAGGCAGATATGATGCACCAACCATGGGCTATCCGGGCTTCGCAACACAAAAATACCTGTTTCGAGGCTGTTCCTTTGGTTATTAGGGAGTCCACAATATGAACGTACAGTACTCTGAGGCACACGGCCACTCTGAAAGCGGCCACTAAAAGCACGAACGCTGCGGCGCTGAAAGCCGCACACGCGGAGCCCGAACTTGAGTCCCATGTGCCGCGCGGCAATACCCTGTAGCGTGTGTAGCCTAAAAGAACTTGTTTGTTGTTTTTACTTCGACACCATAGCAGCTTGGGCAACCATGGCGTTGGGTGTGCATGGGCATCTAGGCCCAGGGAAATATGTACAACAGAGGCAGCTTAACCATGTGCTTCATGCCTGTAAGGCATGTCTCAAGGGTTGAAGATGCCCATGGGGACAAGAACCCCATGGTTACTGCACACTGGGTGCAGGGGTGCACTTTCCTGCCCTTAAAGCAATTGTTTCCATTGATCAAGACTGAGTATTGGGACCCGGCTGCCGGCTGCCGAAGAATGCCTGGAAACAGGCCTGTTAAGAACCTTGCAAAGACCCGCTTGAAGGAACCTGCTAAAGGGCTCTGCTCCACGACCCCACGATAAGCCTTTTTACAACTTTTGGGGGCCAAAACAGGTCGTCATCGGCTCAAAATGGGCAACAAACACTTGCCCAAGCATCCCAATGGGTATGGGATCCCTTTTGTGAAGGATAATGTTTTGACCTTTGTTGATCCTGGTTTGATCCCAAACTCACCATCTTTTAAGCCGTTTTAAATTTGTTTGGCCATGATGTTAGGTTTGTTTGTTTTTTTTTGGGGGGGACAAGTCATGACGGTCATCCATCACTGAACATATGTTGTCGAATTCTCCAGTTAAAGTCATATCTCTTGTCTACCAATGTTGCATAAGGCAGCATGGATATCATCATCACCACCACCATCATCATGATGGATGACATGCTAGCTCTTCTCAGAGCCATGATGTTGCTGCTATGTCCTCTCCGCGGGCCCTACAAATACTGAAATGGAGTTTAAGATGTACCCTATACCTACCCTTCATGTGCACGGATCAGTCACCAATTGACATGTGGGGTCGGCGAGCACCAAGCTGGCGGCGGGGGGGGGGGGGGTCTGGGGACGGCGTCGGGGTCGTATCTCCGGGGTGGGGGGGGAGTCCAGGACAGCCCCCGCCCCCCCGCTGTACTCGCTTCTTCTGCGTTTCCTGTTGAACCTCCTGGATCCCGGCCCCCATTGTTATTGTGGACTTGGGGAATTGGGCAGTGGGGATTGTGGGACTCTCCTCCCGACTGTGCGTCCGGCATCGTGGCATCGCTTGCCACAGCCACTACTGCCCTATGAGCTCGATCCGCTTGTTCTGGCACTGGGGCTCTGGATTCTCATCGTCCACTCCCTTCTCTTTCGCCCCAATCAAGTTCGACTTTCGTGCTCCCGTCCGCCGGAGCTTCTCCTGTCCTGATGCCTTGGCCTCCACCGGTCGATGCTGCACTAGATTCGCTGGATGACGTGGAGCTGTCGTCCGTATCCGGTTCAGGGCCAGGCACCTCTTGCGGTTCAACCCCGGGCTATCCTATATTTGGCCTTCGGCTCACTGTTGGCTTAGGCCCCCTCGCCCAGGCATCTCTGGGCCATAGCTCCTTTGTTCAGAACGTTTCTTGCGCCATGTCGATGAACTCCCCCGTCGGCTCCTTTGTTTGGTATTGGTATTCCCAAGTGTTGTGGGACTTTCCGCCTTGGGGGACACTTAGCGTAGTGGGCAACCTGCCTTTGCATGCGCCATCGGGCGCACGGTGTCAAAGGTGCTAGGGTTCCCCCCAGCTTCATGTGTGCGGTTGCTCCCATTCGTCCCCGGAGATACCATGTGAGTTTCGGCCATAAGCAACGGATACAGAGCTCACATATGCCCCAATCCCTGTGTCACCGGCATATGGGCATCGCCAAAAAGTTTAGTTCAATGTTTGACCTGCTGCTTTGCAGTATACCTCAAACGAGGGCCGAATGTTGCCTTGAGCTCACCGCGGTCAGCGGCTATCGAATGTTTCTTGGCCCGTTTGGGTAAAGCCTACAAGCCTACACCCTCTAGTGGGACGGTTAGACTTGCATCACCGTATAACAAAAGCAACGGCTCCATGGCAGGCCAACTGGGACATGGGCTCGTGTTCTGCGGCGTGTGTGTGTAGTGCATTTCCGGTTTGCTGCTTGGCCGTAACAATATAACCGTTTCCCCAACCCCCCGCTCCCGTTTCCCAGTTTACCTCCCCGGGGCTCCAACTGTCCGTTGGTTCATATCTCCAACCGAAGCCGGGAGGCAGGGTCGGCCCCATCGCCTCCACGGGAGGCTCCTGCGGACCTTGCCTCCAACCCGAAGAGCACCGTGACGCGTGTGCTTAGTGCATTTCAGGTATGCCGGTTCCTCATGGTATGTTTTCCGTTGTCTGTGAGGGAGGGGCAAAATTTAAGTGTAAAACAAAGTGGCCGACGGGGGGGAGTTATCTATGGACCGTGTTACCGAACCCACCAATTATGAGCCCCCTAGGGTTCGAACCTACCCGCAGGGAACCCAGGATTGGGTGGGTGTCCACTATATTACACTCATAGTGCCACGACGATGTGTGAGTTTCGGGGGGGGGTGTCCCTCCATACACTTTTTGAGTGCGTCTCTGATGCCCGCCCGTCCTCCAAGTAGAATTTGGTTGTCCGTTGGGACCCCAGGGTGCTTGGTGCTCCTAATGTACTCTCGCCACCGCTCCAAAAACTCAGCCAATGGGTATGCCACCCATTCCTTTTGGGGGTGTCCAGACACCTCCAGTTAACTGACCCTGCCGTGCGCATTCCGTATACGACGGAGCACGTCGCCACGAAGAAGACCATGTCCCATCCCCAGAATGACAGTGATTTTGCTTGGAACCTATGGGGTTTGTTGTGTCGGCACAGGTTTTCGATGGCCTCCACTTGGAGGCAGTGATGGAACTCATTCTTCAGAATCCCTTCACCTTAGCGCGGAGGATCTCATGTCCAAAGCTTCGCCTACTTGCCATAGTTTGCCCCCTGCCGCCACCACTGTCTGTCCTGCATGCGCCCTTAGACCTCGTTCAGTTCAGTATCCAAACACGGCAAAACTGCACCGAAGCTGCTTGGCGCGCTGCATGAAGGTCTGTGCATGGGTGTGCTTTGGTACCCCTTCGTCTAACGACAGGCAAAGTTCCTGACGAGTGCGGTTCGACGGGATGGTCGTTGTTAGACAAAGAGGGGGGGAGGGGGGCAGGACCAACAAAGTGCACCCCCGCGCGCCTCCCCTCCAACGGTTCCGCACGCTCACTATGATACCGTAAGATCCGAGGACATGGTGGGTGTCCCTTGGTGTGAGCTTTGAACAGCAGCACCTGTTGCATCCGTTCGGCAGTGAAGGTGCCAAGTACACGGACACATGTTGCCCCAGGGGGGGGTGGGGGGCTTGGAGCACCTTTTGGGGTACCCCATCGTCGAAAAGGGGCTCGAATGGCTCAACCCCCCACAAGGGGGGGGGGGGCAGCAATCCTAGACAGTTTTTGGGGCGGAAGGTAGGCTACATAGTGATCATGGAAGACCCAGGCATCGCCACAATGCAGCCGATGCCCGGGAATGGGCGCATCTTTATGGGCCTGTGCGAGATCCGGTTTTGTGTCCCTTGTCCCCTCTGTCCCCTCGCGGCAAATTGGACTCCCGCTGCCTCTTGCTTGTTTGCCGGTGGTGCCCCCTCGCCAACGCCTCAACACGGGCATTCCCTGTCTCCAACAGCCAATGGGACGCCTCCTACATCCCTCCCACACTTTCCGAGGGCGAACTCCACTTTACCCTCAGGAAAACCCATGCTCAGCAGATGCTCCTTGGCAGAGCTGTTGGTGCTGCTACTCTTACCATCGATGCTGCTGTTGCTGCTTGCGCCAAGTCCACTACTGATACTACTGCTACTACTGCTAGTGCTGCTGCTACTGCTGCTGACACTGCTGCTGCTACTTGCGCTAACTCCACTGCTGCTACTACTGCTGCTGCTGCTGCTGCTACTGCCGCTACCGTTGCTGTTGCTGATGCTGCTGCTGTTGCTGCCGTTGTCCTGGCCACCTTCAAAAAAAGTGACAACAGCCAGGTTGACATCGAACCCACACTGCTGAAGGGCATTGCGGGCAGACCCAACTGGAATCCCCGGTTCCATCAAGGCTGCCAGAGCCTGCTCCTGTTCCTCCTCCCTGGAACAAGGTTCAATCCCGTTCAGCCGACGCGATTGGCGTACAGGGGCTGCCTGCCTTTCCTTCCCCTGGCGCTGACGCTGAGGCCGAGGTATTAGCGCACTCTTGACCTCGTCTCTGGCTTGGGGAATGCCAAGAGACTGCAGATGCGCCTTATTGGCTGCCATAATGGCAGCATGCTCTGCCTCTATTCCCTCTACCTCCTCTGCCCCCTCTACTTTATCCACCTCGTCTGCTTCCTCTGCCTGCTCTGCTTCCTCCGCCTCCTCCACTGATACTACTTTCCCTGGTGCCCCCGCTTCCACCCTTTTGGCTGGCCTTGGGTTGTGCAGGGATTCACTCCTCTGCAACCTCTGCAATCGCCAAGCAGGGCACCTCTTCGGTCGTACCAATCGGGATCTCCACGGGGCACTTCCCAGTGCACCGCAAAATGCCGGATGCGGTTCGGTTGCAGGCACAAGCCCCGGTCCGTGAAGTTGAATAAAATCCTGCCACAATGCAAGACAGTGCAAGACAAAACAGCAGAATCAAACAAATGTCCATTTGCTGGTTGGATTCCATCCTAACCTTCAATTTTACATGCCCGCCACCTGCACGCCATGCCCTGCCGGACGGTGGGGCGCCCCCAGCTGCAACAGCTACTGCCCTGGCACGCAGCTACAGGGGCAGGTCTCCCTCAGCGACTCCTGCAAAATCGCCGACACAGTCAAATTGGAAAGTCAACCCCCCACCCCAATCGGCGAAGAAATCCCAACAAATCGGCGAATAGATCCCCGGACCGATTTTTCGGCAAAACAAGCTCCTAGTGCCCTGGATCTCATTCCCAGACCCCTAACACACCTTCCTTATGGTTGCTCAATAGTTGCATTCATGTAGAAACGTAAAACATCTCTCAATTTTTAAAAATTTTTTTTTCGTCTCTCGGTCTGTACATCGAGCTTGAGCAGTAATATACCAGTGCACAGTGGTGGTCCGATGCTATGTACCCTTCGTGAACCGGCCGTTTGAATCTGAGATTCACGGTACCGTGAATTTCACCTATTTTTGCTGTGTTTTGCTTGTAACTTGGTGCCATCGTGTGCTTTTGTCCTGCTATCTTTGCCCAAAGTGAGATCCAACAAACGTGTGCAAATTAGAGGTTTGAAGTAGCCACAAGGTTCAACACATTTGGTGAGATTCGCGTGAATGTGAAATTCACGCACCCAAATTCACGCATAAATTCACGGATTTTGGCACCTATATATGCCTAGTCACACACTTTTGCTGGCGTGAGTTCAATTCCCACTGTTTACGGACCGGAATTTTTTTGCATTTTTTTTCACTTGTCTTCCTGAGAAAATTGGTTCTCCGTGGCACAAACAAAGCCTGCTGGAACAAGATAAATGCACACAGGCTTCCCATTTGCATCCCACTGTGTGCCGGTTGGGTGTGCAGCACTGATTTGCAAGCATCTCTGGGTCTGTAGATGGTCCCTGAGCGAGAGTAAAGCAGTACAAGGCAGTGGTCCAGTGGTATGCACTATGTACTGCTGGTTCAGTGGTGTAGTTTCAAACCCAAGACCGTTTGTTTTGCATTTTTTGTCACTTGTCTTGCTGAGAAAGTTGGTTTTCCATGCACAAACAAAGCTTGCCAGAAGAAGTGGAATTCACACAGGCTTCCCATTTGCATTTTCTTGTCTGCTAGGTGGGTGTGCAGTTCTGATCTGCAACCAAAGCTGTCCTACAGTAGTCAATCTGATGGGAAAATTGTTGTTGCATGCACCAACACACCCGGCCACAAGAAGACAAATGCACACAGGAATCCCATGGAAACATTGCTGGCCTTCAATATTGTGATCTGCAACCAAAGTCACAACCAGAAAGGAAAAATTAAAAACACTTCATGGTGCCAATCTGAAGAACCAATGTAGAAAGAAAAAGTATTATCCAGTGTCCCGAAGAAAATGATGCACATCTTAGGTTGACACGTCCAAATCAGGTGTCCTACAATCCCAGAAGCCCCAACAAGTCGGCGGAACGAATGGGCAAAATCACAGAAACCCAAAGAATCGGCAAAACAAATCGGCGAAATTCGATTGCCTTCGGCAAGGCACCTCGAAGAGGGGAGAGGTGCGAGAGGTGCGAAAACTTCATAAGTAGGTTGTCCCCCAAACCCCTTGGAACCCCCCCCCCCCAACACCTAAATAGTGTCAAAAACACATAAGGAGGGGCTAAAACATGCTTTACATAGGATGTTTGATCATTTTGGATGGTCAAAGTATGAAAAAAATCAGTTTCGGAAATTTACATTTTTGAGGTGCCAAGGCCGGAAAACTTCATAAGCAGGTTGTGTACCCTAGACCCCTTGGTACCCTGCCCCCCCCCCACACACCCAAATAGGGTGAACAACACATGCAGGGGGGCTAAAACATGCTTTACATGAGATATTTGATCATTTTGGATGGTCAAAGTATCAAAAGAATCAGTTTCGGAAATTTCCATTTTTGAGCTGCCGAGACCGGAAAACCGCATAGACAGGTTGTGTGCCCTAGACCCCTTGGTAACCCCCCCCCAACACCCAAATAGTGTCAAAAACACATGAAGAGGGGCCAAAACATGCTTTACATAAGATATTGGATCATTTTGGATGGTCAAAGTATCAAAAAAAAATCAGTTTTGGAAATTTCCACACTTGAGCTGCCGAGGCCGGAAAACTTCATAAGCAGGTTGTGTGCCCTAGACCCCTTGGTTACCCCCCTCCCCCCCCCCCCCCGCACACACCCAAATAGGGTGAAAAACACATCAGGAGGGTATTCGCTTTTAGTGTCCATGAGCCTATGTACAGAGGTCGAGGGGCTGGGGGGAAAGGGCCGATCTCGGAGTTTTGCGCCCTCCCCCCGGGCATTGCCCCCCGCCTGTGGTGCACGGCGGAACAGAGGGACGAGTCGGTCAAGACTATGTCTCTTCCGAGCTCGCCCCCCCGTGCGCCAGGTCAGGCATGGATATTCCGCCTGGGGACGCCGGCGCTACGGCGTCGGGCGCCCCAAGGGGGCGATGCGTCGGAGGGGGTTGCCGCACTGGCAGCCCCACGGAAAATAGCCTGGCCTGGCGCAGGGGCCCCGGTCGTCCCGAGCCCTGCGCCCGGCGCGCCGCGCGCGCTGCACTGTGTGGTGCACTGTGTGCTGTGATGTGTGCTGCACAGTGTGCCGCAATGTGTGCTGTGCTGTGTGCTGCACTGTGTGTTGCACTGCGCGCTGCATTGCGTGCTGTGCTTGCACTGCGTGCCGTGCTGTGTGCTGCATTCTGTGGCGCACTGTGCGCTACATCCGGTGGTGCACTGTGTGCTACACCCTGCGGTGCACTGTGTGCTGCATCCTGTGGTGCACTGTGCGCTGCACCCTGTGGTGCACTGTGTGCCGTGCTCTTTGCTCGCAGTGCATGTGCACCGTCGTGGTGCTGTGCGCTGTGCGCTGCACACTGTGCTGCTGGCGCTCCCTGGTGCGGTGCACTGTCTGCTGTTCCCTGTGCCCCTGCACCCGGCCCTGCCTGACCTGCCTGCCCTGTCTGCCGTGCGGGGAGGGGGGGGGGCTCGGGTCCGCAATGGGGGCGGGGTCGCCTGCCCCCCTGTGCTAGCAGGGCAGCCGAGATGCCGCAGAAACCATCCTGCAGCCCCAGAGCGGCCGCCCCTTGTGGGGAGGGGGGGGGGGGGGGCTCACCTGTTGCAGCCGGGCGCGGCGGGCTCGCTCTGCGCGCACGTCAGGACGCGGGCACCACGTCGCGGTCGGGTTGTGCGGCTTGGAGGCGGATTGCGGTGACCTCGCGGACCTCCGGTGAGTGGTTGTGGGTCATGCGGTGGAGGAGGAGGGCGGTGTGTCTGGTGTAGGCCGCTTTCACCTCGTCTACTATGGCGTCCCCATAGTGGGGCCATGCCGCTCGGATGGCGCGGGTGGGTATGGAGGTGGGCCAGCCCCCGTGTGCTGCCCATGCCTTGGTCACGGCGCGTGTGGCCGGTTGGAGGGCGGTGGTGGGGTGTGTCAGGTGGGGTGCTTGGAAGCCTATGGAGGCGTTCAAGACCCCGGTGAGGTAGTACGCCAGGCTCTGGTGGGACAGGGAGAGGGCCTTGGTGGTCGGGGACGCATATCTGGGGAGATGGGCGAGGTGTGATTGCAACTTGGGAGGGAGGGTGGCGTCCTCAGGGTTGGCGGCCTGGATTACCCCCAGGTGGCCGGTGGTTGTCACGACTTGCATGGGGGGCCCTTGTGGCCCTAGGGTGGGGGTGGTGGCAGACCCCTTGATCATGGCCACTGACTTTGTGGGTTGGACGATGAGGTTGTTCTGAGAGAGGTAGGAGATGGTCACGTCCAGTAAGTCATTGGCCTGTTGGGTGACCGTTGGCCCGGGGTCCGGGGCATGGGGTTGGTGTGGGGTGTGCGCAACCGTGAGGTTGGTGTCGTCCGCGAAGCCCACCAGGGGGGAGAGGAGGGGGTAGGGTGCGTAGGCCGGGTAATCCTGCTCGATTGCGAGGGCCAGGGGGAGCGTCACTAGAAGGTACAGGAAGGGGCCCTCTGCTCCCCCTTGGGGGACCCCGCTGCCTGGGTCCAGGAAGGGGGTGAGGCCTGCTCCAGTGCGGACCGTGTATTTGCGGGTGCGGATGTAGCCGGAGGCGAAGTTGTAGAAGGGGAGGCCTGGGCGTTTCCACACCGCTTCTAGAAGGAGCCAGGGGGTGTTCAGAAGGCTCCTTTGACGTCGAGGGAGGCGATGATGAGGTCCACCGGGTCCATGTCTGCGATGGTGTCCTGGAGGAAGATGGCCTCGTGTGGGGACCGGCCTGGGATGGCCCCCCAGAGGCTTGCTGGTATGTCGGGGTCCAAGTGGGGGCGGATGCGGCGTAGGAGGATGGTCAAGACGATTTTGACCTCCGTGACCGCACAGACTATGGGGCGCCAGTGGTCCGGGTTTGCCCAGTCCCCTTTTTTGTAGAGGGGGCGGACAACGTTTGCCCAGTCTGGTGGCAGGGGGGTCTGCCCCGTGACGATGTCCCAGAGGCGGTGGGCGAGGATGCGGAGGAGGTGGGCGGGGAGGTGGTAGTATGCCTCCGCAGGGAGGCCGTCGTAGCCTCGGGTTTTGTGTTGCCGGAGACTGTGGATGACCTTCCGGACTTCGTGGATGGTGAAGGGGCAATTTTCCAGTTGCCTCCTCTGGGCGTGGTTGAAGACCCGAGGGAGGCGGTGTCTGGGTCCAGTGTGTCTTGGGTGGGGGTGTGTTGCCGGAGGAAGCTGTCTTGGGTGGCTTGGAGCACTGTGGCTGGGTTGTTGGTGAGGGAGCCGTCCTCCTGCCGGACCGTGGTGATGGTGCGGTGGCCAGTGTCCGTCATGGCGTCGTTGAGGTGGCGGATGGCCTTGTAGGGGAGTTCATGTTGCGCATACCGTTCGTGTTCCTGGGCGATGCGCTGTTGCCTGTGGATGTGCCACCGCTGCAGGTCTGCCCTGATGTGGGCTATCTGTGTCCTGCAGTGGTGTATCTGGCGGCGGGTTTGGGGGGTGTCGGTGTGGAGGAGGGTCGCCAGTTGTTGCTTCGCATGCCAGAGGTCATGGAGCATGTCCCCTAGGAACGTGGGTGGTTGGTCGTCGTCTGTGTGGGGGCGTTGCTGGAAGCCGCAGGCGACGGCGGCCGTGCGCATGGCCGTGAGTAGGTCGGTGGGGTCTGGTTGGATGCGCCGGGCGCGGTCTATGGCCCTGTGATATTGGGACCAGGCATGCTTGTCATGCAGTGGGGGCATCTTCAGGGGGGGTGGTAGGCCTTGGTCCGCATCCTCTGGGGGGCTGGGGGGAAGGTTGGGGATGGTGAGTCGGATGTGCAGGGGGCTATGGCCTGTGGGTCCCAGCGGGAGGGGTCCATATCGGGCCTCTGCCCGGATGATGGTGGTGGGGTCCCCATAGCATACGTCGATGCGGGATGGGGCGGCATCTGTTTGGTGGGGGAAGTGGGATGGTTGGCCTTCGAGGTTGGCTGTCAGGTCCACGAGCCCCAGCATTTCGATGGTGTCGCGGACTGCTTTGTCCTGGGGTGCGGCCTGTCCCCCTCGGTCCGCCGGGGTGGGGGCGGCGTTCATGTCGCCGATGATGACTGTGGGGGCGAGCATGGCCATGTGGCGGTACGCCTCGGCCAGGGCTTGGAGGAAGGGTTCCGTGGCTTCGCCGAAGGGGACGTGGGTGTTGATGACGTTGAGTTGCCATCCGTCCCCGACGACCTCATCGACACCTAGCCTCCCTGGGACGCTGAGGTGGTGGACGAGGTGGACGTGGATGCCGGTTTGGGCGTATAGGGGGGTCCCCTTGTGCCAGTAGCATTAGTACGCTTTCTGGTCCGGGGTATATATGGGGGTAGTTTCTGGGGGGTCGTCGCGTTGTAGGCCTTGTTCCTGGAAGGTGAGGAGGTGGGGAACCCACCCCGGCCCCTGTGCCATCGGGAGCTCCTGGAAGGCGGTTCCGGCGTCCTTGGAGTATGTGACGGCCGGGTGGTTGAGGTCGAGGAGGTTGACGGTGGCCTCGGTGGGGGCGGGCCGGGGCTGTGGAGGCTTGTGCCCTCAGCCCTTGCCCCGTCAGGGAGGGGGACTGGGGCTCGGGGACCTTTTGCCGGTTGGTGGGCGCTTGGGTAGGTGCGGCGGGGGGAGGCCTTGGCTCCACTCCGGGGGGAGCTCCCCAGTGTATTTGGTGCCTGTGTGGGCCTTGTTCTCTTCGGTGCGGAGCCGGATGGGGTGGGCGCTGGTGAGCTCCAGGGCGTAGCTTACCGGCTTGTCCGGGGCGCTGCTGCCTTGGTCTAGCTCCTTTTGGAGGTGCCAAATCACCCGGATCTGTGGCCCCCCGTTGCCCCCCGGTTCCTTGAGGCGGTACTGGATCGTGCCTTCACACCAGATCCAGTCACCTGTGTGGTCGTTGCGGAAGGGCTGCTGGACCTTCGCGCCCTTTTCGAATACAGGGTACGCCTTCCGCGGGGGCGGTGCTGGTGGCGGGAGGGAGGATGATGAGGATGCCTGGTCCGGGTGGGGCGGTGGTAGTGATGGGAGGGAGGATGACGAGGATGCTTGGTCCGGGTGGGGCGGTGGTAGTGTTGCGAGGGAGGATGACAAGGATGCTTGGTCTGGGTTCGCCGGGTGGGTCGGGTGGGATGCGGGGGGTCGGGAGGTCGCTGCTTTTCCGGCTTGGTTGGGGGCGGGTGCGCCCCTTTGTCGTCTCGCTCGCTTGGGCAGGACTGGAGGTAGCGGGGCTGGGGGGGCGTGGGGTTTGAAGAAGGGGTGCGTTGCTTGCTGGCCCGGATCCCTCAGTGGGGGTTCCGCCGGTGTTTGCATTTTCGCTTTCGCGTGGCTGCGCATGATGTCGGCGAGCTTTCGCACGGTCTCTGGGGGATCTGATGGCCATGGCAGTGCGGCCGGGCTGTCGTCGAAGGGGTGGTGAAGGTGGTAGTTCCTCATGGCCTTGGCCTGCATGACCCAGGCCTCCGTGGGTTCGGTGTATCTGGGCCGTTGGGGGAGCCTTGAGCCCAGTAGAGTGCTGTGTGGAGGGCTTCCCAGGGGGCGCCTTCGCGGCCTGTCAGGGTGGTGGCTTGGAGGAGTCGCTGCCGGCCCCGTGGGGGGTCTTCCGGGTCTATTTCCGGGGTATAGGCCTAGGCCGCCATGAGGACTCCGTGTGCCCGGTGGAGGACCCGCCATTGGGCGTCCGCTTTGAGGATGTGGATGGCAGGTTGTTGGGGGGGCGTGTCCAAGGTGTCCCACGATGCGATGGCTAGTGCTATCCTGGAGGGGTGGAGGTGTGGGGTGGCCCTGCGGCTTAGGAGCTGATCGATGTGGAAGGGGGTGACGAAATCTTTGGGGCCCTGGGGTGGTGGGGGCATTGCTGGGATGGTTGTGGGGTCCCAGTGGCGTTCGTGGGCGGCGAGGGTGTACAGGGCGGCGGTGATGATGTGGTGGGCTTGCCCCTCCAGGACGATGTGGCGCTCCGTGCCGAAGTCCTTTGGTAGGTGGGCTGCGGGGTGGACGGTGATGTGGGCTAGGGCGCGTTGGTGGGCCTTCTTTCCCCCTTCTGGCACCTGTGTCCGTTTGTCCCCCGGGATGTGCTGGTGTTGGTGTTTTGGTGGGGGCGGTACCAGGGCGAGGGACTCTACACCGTGGAGGGGGATGGCGTGTTCCTTGGACCTGTTGGGCAGGATGTATATGCCCGGGTCTCCCGGTACGGTGCCCAGGTACATGTTGCCCGTGATGGTGGGGGCCGGCAGCGGTTGGCGCAGTGGCGAGGTGCATGGGGTGGAGCAGGGCGGGTCATGGTGCTCACACCGGGGGTGGTCGATGCCGTACGGGGTGACGTGTACGGCGAAGGGTCCAACGGCGCGCTGGAGTTTGTGGGGTTGGATGTTGTGGAGGCGCGCCAACGCCCGTGTGTGGGAGCACCCTTCGCTGATCCACACGGCATCTGCCCGCGACGCCGCTGGGTTCAGGCAGTCCGTGGTGATGCCTGTGATCGTGCGGTTGTGGGTGGCATCTGACACTCTGGCGGGGGGGGCGCTGATGCGGGGGATGGTGTGGTTGTCGTGGAGGGTGCGGGCCTTGCGCCTCGCATCGTGTCGGTGCTGGGCCTCCTGGGCGGGGGTGTGCATACCTGTGTGTTTGGGCTTCTTGTTGGGGCGGTCTGCTGTGTGGAAGGGGGTGGGCCAGGAGGGGGCGTGGTGGAGGGTGGGGTGTGGGATGTCCCCCCGTGTTGCCCATGTGTACAGGGTGGTCGCGGCGGCCCCTTCCGCCTGTATGGTGTATCGCTCGTCGTGTCGGCGACGGGTGACGAGGACGTTGGGGGCCGGCAGCTCATACACCTGTGTGGTGTGGGGGAGGTGGCGGCCGACGGTGACCTTGGCGGCGTCGTTCTTGCGGGTGGTGGTGTGGGGGATGATGTAGTGGGTCGCCCATTCGTCCTGGGGGCTGTGTTCCGTCGGGTCTAGATTGAGTGGGGGGTGGAGCGGCTTCCGTGTTGGGGGCTTGTCTTGGGCCTTCGCGTGGGGCGCCACTTTGGTTTCGACCAGGTATTGTGGGCCCCAGGTTTCCGGGGCCCCTACCTGTGTGGCTGCCGCTGCTGCGGCTTGGAGGAGGGCGGTTGTGTTGGTGTCTAGAGGGGGGGCCCCCGGTTGGGGGGTGAGGGTGTCGTGGTCTTGGTATGCCCACCATATGGTGTAGCCTCGTTGGGTGTTGCGGTGCGGGGTTACGGTCTGGGCTTGCTGGATGGATAGGGCGGTCTTGATGTCCTCCGCTGCTTGTGGGTTTATGGGTGTGGCGTACGCCCATACTCCCGGGGTGTGTATGCCGTGTGGTGCTTGGCCCACTCCTCGTATCGGGTGTAGGGTGTGGTGGGTGCGCGTGAGCCCTAGGTGTTCTTGGAGGAGGTCCCCCCGGATGTCCTCCCACCGTTGCTGCCAGGTGTGTGTGTGGTCGTTGGGGACGGGGTAAGTGATGACGATGGCTTGCCATGGGGTGGGGCCTGGATGTACCGTCATAGGTGCCGACGATGCTGGCGGGGGTATGTGGACGGGGTGGGCGGGGGCTGCTGTTACGGGGTCTCCCTCCGTGGGTGTGATCGTGGCATCGCCTTGGACGGTGAGGAGGAGGTGGTGGCGGCCCGTCGGTAGTGCCCAGGTGGTGGTGGGCCCGGTGATCGAGTGGAGGCGGATGGCCTGGAGCCCCGGTGTGATTTCGTCCCATCGGAGTGTGCCGTTGTGGACCGCCCATTCCCGTGGCTGGTCTCGAAACCCGTTTCGGTCCGGGGTGGTGCGGTGTTGTGGGGGGAGCTCCATTGTGGTGATGGGGTGGGTGAGGGGCTCTGTGCGGGGTTTGTCTTGTGTGGTTGGTGGTGATGGTGCCTGGGGCATCTCTTCGTCCAGTTGTTGTGGGGCTTTCGCCTCCTGGAGTTCTGCACTGATGGTGGCGAAGACATCTGGGAGGGTGGGGGAGGCGGGGGGGTGGGGTGTCGGATCGTTCCAGGTGATGTGGTATTCTTCCGGGTTCTCGGGGCTTTGCTGCACGGTGATGGCGGCGGTGGCGTCGTCTTCAGGTGTCCATCGGTGTGGATTGTGGTCGAGGGGGTGGTGGGTGATGGTGTGGCGGTGTTTCCAGCTGTGGAACGCTAGGAGGGCGTGGAGGCCGTGTCTAGTGTCCCCGGGCGGGCGGGGGGGGGTTTCGGCTGCTGCTTCCAGGAAGGCGTCCGTGGTGCCTTTCCAGGTGTCTTCCCAGAGAAGGTGTTCCTCTTTGCCCCACTTGTTGTCGTTCCTTTTCTCCTGCTTCCACCCCTGGAGGGTCCCGTGGTCCTCAGGGAGGTCTCGTTGGATGGACTGGTAGTACTGCTCGGTAAGAAGACAGGAGAACACAGCGCTGCTAAGCAACTGTGGCCTAACAGGGACGTCACAACACGTTTCCCTGCTAGGGCTTGGAGGGAAGGGGTGCTCTTGTTGCGTGCGCAGCGCGTATGTCGATGGAGTCAAACTGCCCACGCCACTCCTGGCTGAGGCGCAGTCAATTGATTGTGTGATCAGCGCCCCTGTTTAGCTGGGAGAGAAAAATGGGATGGCCGCCGAAGGCAGCTGCTGCGTGCACCAATCACCCTGAACCTCTCCCACCTGTACAACAAAGGCCAATGAAGGGGTGTTTGCGGCTGAGGAACCAAGCCACACTCCACGTATTATACACTTCTCAGTGTGAGCTGTAGTACGCTGTCCTCAAACACCCCTGTCAAGCAAGCAAGCGTTAAGAGACTCCTCAGGTTCTCTTAAAGAACGTACCGAGGAGCCCCTGGGTAACCTAAACAAGGTTTACCGTGCGCATTTCGCGTGGCCTACCCTTTAATGCATCGTGTGCACGCATGCAGGGAAGGGAGGCGGAACCATGACCACTCTGACTCAACCAGGAGGTGAGCTCCTCTCGGGCTTACCTATTGTACTCACCATGCATCGTGTGAATGCCGAAGTGAAGCGAACGCAAAACAACCCTATTGCGAGTTATAAACAAGCCTAAGCGTTTTAAGCAACCCTACTTTAACGCTACGGCTACACACGAACAAACACTTTCTTTTCTTACCTGTGAAGAGGTAACAAGGATGAATTGGGGTACAGGGAAAGCGTCACAGCGTGTGAATGCCTCAATTAGGCACATGCATCGCAAGCGGAGCGCATATTCTAACCCTACGTGCGCGCTGCGCGCTCGATTCGCATCGCATACCTTGCATTCCTGTTTTGACCTGTGCAGAGCAAAGGAGGTGAGCGCCCGAATCCCCAACGGACACAGCGTTGACAACCCTAACGCTTTAACGAAGCAACGAACACGAGCGCAATGCATGCGTGTGAGATGACACTGGCATACCTGAGAGGTGGGTTGTCCACCTGCTCTGTGGTGTGGGTTGAGTTTGAATACTTTTCTCTAAAGTTTATAAAAATTTTGATGCAACTGTGCAAAAACTTCCTTTAGAACTTTAAAAACTACGGCTCAAACCTTCTTTTTCAAAAGCTGTTTACGCTTGCGCAACCTTGTTTTTGAAGTCCGCTTCCTTTGCGCTTGTCTGCGACTTTGAGTTTGGTGTAAAAATAACGATTTTTCGCGTGCTTTCGTCATTTTTTAGCGATTTGACTTGTTCAATCGCTACCCCTTTCGCTAAACCGCAAGAATCACTCCCTGTTTGTTACATTTTCTATTTTTTTCAGCTCCTGGAGATTTGTGTCCTCCATTGGGAGTATTGCTCCGCCCTGGTCCTTGGTCGGGACGTTTACTAAAACGCTGTTTATACAGCAATCGCCGTCCGCATCAGAGCGGTCGAGTGTACGCTAGTGGGCAAGCACATGTGCTCTAGGGAGGGAGTCCTGGGTTCAAACCCCACTACCCCCAAATTTTTACCAAACGTTTTCGTCGCACGCCGGCCACTTTTGAGGAATGCCCCATCGAAGGGACATCATTCACGGTACATTACACTGCTTTTGGAGGGTACCTACAGTGTGATAGGCTTCTATGAACTGGTGAGGATGTTTTTGGTACGTTTAATGCATTTTCTGAGGTAATTTTGGGAATATTTGAGCCTTTTTCCTTGGTCCTACTAGCTTAGCTAACTAGTACTCCAGGGGGGAGTAAAAAAAAGTCACTGCCATGTCTTTCTTGGAGGCCTTGATCCAGGCCAAGCCCCCCTTAAAACCCTTTTGTTGATGCTAAGACTAACTTAAGTATTTTTATCTCTCTTTTGAAGCCGTAAGTACACTTTCTCAAAGTAACTAGGGTTGTAACCCTAGCCCCCCCATGAAGTTCACCCCTACCACTCAACTGAGCGGAGGTACCTTCCTTCATGGAGGATATACCGAAAGAAAATAGGCATTTAATGCTTTAGGCCTTGGAGGTTAAGCCTAGTGGTCTCCCACCCCAAGACCCTATACTCAATTGTTTCTACCACTTATTGTGGTTCTACCTTTTAACTGTTTCTGAATTCAGTTGCTTGGCCAAGTCATTTTCTGTGTTGGCCTGACATCTATGCCCCACATTCCTAACCAGCACCATTTCACCGAAGCGAGTGCACATGAAGTGCTTGATGCTATCTTGGAGGCTAGCGTCAGACCAGTTTTCATATAAAATCTTTTGTTTTATCCATTTGTGATTGAATCCTTGTGTTTATACTTGCTTTGTCTATCTGCAGCCCTTCTGTGTTACATTGGATTTCAAAATTATTCATCCATTTGATCCACATCCTGTTCTTGCTCTACTTGCTGCTTTGGTTTGGGTTTTCAACTTCAAAACCTGCAGGATTTCATCAAAATATCTAGGGCACTAATCAAGGACATCTTTCTCAGAATACTTTAGAGAGCGGTGCTCGAGCCCTGATTGGTTCGATTCTGATGAAGATCTTGCTTGCTACACGGGATACGACGACTGATCCCCTTCCTCTGTTCAGCGCCCGGATGGGTCGACAGTTCTTGGACATCGAGGCCGAACACCTGGACATCAAGGCCATCCAGGGACGGACCGTCGTGGGGACCGAATACCAGAGAGCCGAATACCTCCAGCTATAACAACAACGATGACGCTGCCCCCAACGACTGGGTCAACCAATCCTGGCAGTCGAATGCCCCAAAGACGCAAGCTTCTACTCGAACGAACCAATCCAACTCCTACTACTACAATGACGACGATGAACCCTGGCCACTCGAGTCCGACAACGAGGAGGATTATCCGCACGATCCTTCAGCGTACGACGCCACACAAAGTTGGTCGACACCACCGCCTAGCTACGATTCTCTGCCGGTGCCAGAACCGCAGTGGCAGCCCTATTGAAGCGGTACCCAGAACCTATGGCCCATGGCCCGGAGGCCTGTGGTCAGTCACACCCGTTATGGCCCATGGCCCGGAGGCCTGCGAGCCGTCATACCTGTGCGGAAGCCGTTGATACCGGCTATCCCCGTTCTCTAACCCGTGAAATCTGGAATCCGATTTCTAACCAATAAATCGATGTAGAATTACCGTGATTTTATGGTCTTGATCGATTTTCGGTCAGAAATCGGTGAAATACCCGATTTCTACCGCGATTTCTAATTGTCGTGAAATCGCTGCCTGATGTCGCCTGTTCGCGCGCCTTCGTCGCTTCTCCGTGGCGAGTTTTGTGATTGACTTTTCTCGAGTACCTGTGAGGTTCTAAGAGAACTTAAGGGCTGAATCTAGAGGGTATTTTATGAACTTTCATCTGGTGTATTCAGCAGAATTTTTCGCCGTTGCGTTTTCGAGAAAATCAGCGCGCAAGGCTTTCCGTCGATCGTGCGAACTCATGCTTCTCAAGGACCAAGAGTTCGCACGGAACCCTACGTCTCCCCCCTATGTCTCCCATCCATGCCCCTTTCACGCGGGCATATCATCTTGCTTAGGGAAGCGGGCAATGGCGGTGTTTTAGGCAGCCTATGGGTCTCGCAAACCCAAGTCGTTTGCGTGCGCAAACGCTAACTTTGTGGCCTTGTGAGCATGAACGTTAATGACCGAACACAATGCTCACAAGACCAAAAGCCCGAGGCCATTTTCGTTTTACGAGCCAACTCAACGATGGCTCCACGCAATTCAATGCGTACCAAAACTCTATTTTCAAAAGAGGGCAAGTTTTGGTCGAAAATTAGGCCAAAATGGCCAAACCCCCGAGGCTCGTACTCGAAGCCTATGGGGAGTTGAGCCTCGAACCAAGGCAATATGTAAAGTAGAGACCACGGAGGACATCGTGGATGGCTTGGTTGATTTTTACAACCTTGTCTTCTATTTTATATAATTTCGCCTTGTGAGCACGCGTGCCACATTGCCTCTTTGCACACGCGCTCATATGCAAGCACTAATGACACGAGTGGGCGGAGACAATCTAACCATAGGGTGCATATTTGAAAGCACCTACTATGGGCCTACTCCAAAAGTGTTTACTCATATTTTTGCTCCTCAAGGTCCCAAGGATATGTTCATGCCAATATCGCCGATATATGCACTTTTTCCCATAAATAGTGTGCTTCAAGGATTGAGGTGTTAAAAATGCTTTCATTGTGCTTTGAACCTCAACCCTTGTTGCAAAAGGGAAGCAAAGCTTCGGTTTACATCCATGCAAAAGCCCGAGGCTCCTTTCTCTTGCGATACGGAGATACGATATTTGGAGGGACCGCTTTTGGGTGAAAGTTGGCCGTTTTGCCCAAAATGGCCACAAACTCCTTCTCCCCCTGATTTCACCCCCGAGATTGCGTGCGCCACTTGACCAAGGGTAAGGGCAATTCGGAGAGGGCACATAAGCCCACGTCGAATGGGGTGTTTCCCCATGTGGCCTCTCCTCTTGATGGGAGAGTTGTGAGTCACCCAATTTGGGGTATGTTGCCATTCTGCCCCATACGTGTGTCACTTTCCCTCCAATGGGAAAAATAGCTAGAGGCGACCATGAGGGATGGCAAGTGGCATATATTGGGACCTAAGTCCCATGTGTCTATCGCATCTTTGGTTGAAAGAATCCTCGCCGTGGCCATGGAGATATGGAATCATGAGTGCGGGCCGTTTTGGCCAAATTTCGCTGTTTTTGCCATTGTATGCCATATTGGAATTACCATATCTCCATGGGGGACGGGATCTAGCCAGGAGGGAAGGGCGCATATTGTAGCATATGACCAAGGGTTGAATGCCCTTGAGTTTCGTATTTGCTCCTCCGGCTCATCCGGAGTTATTCAACTTTTGGTGCGATCCACGATCCCCACCTTTGCACCGCATGTTGCTTTCTGCCCCGTCCGTGTGGTCATCCCATCGGTGAACAGTAAGCAGCCGGCGTGACAGCAAGCGATAACCCAGGGCATGGGACCAAAGGGGATATCAAGGGTTGTGAATCAAGGCTTGGCGCGTCAATATCGCCAAGATTTTCTACCCTGGACGGTCGCCCGAGAGGGCCGATTTTGCCATTTTGGCAATCATGACCCCACGTGACGAACCCGTGGTGCCCTGATGCCGGGACCTCAGAGGGAACCAGGTTGGGTGAGGGTTTCAGGGAGTTCGTATGCGAAGCGCATAGGGTCAGTTGCCTCGTCCCTACCTCTGGCGGGTCCGGACGAGGGGTCAATTTTGGGAATTTTGGAGCTAATATCAGTTTGGGCTGAAACAGCCCATTTTCAGCTACCAACTCCTGGGTGATAATGGCGGGGCCATATCTCTGGCTCAGAGAGGAGTTGGGTCCTGCCGTTAAGGGAGCATAGGGAGCCACTGTCGGTTGGCCTTGGAGCCCCTTGGTTCCCAGGTACTCGCCTGTGGCTGGGCGGGACACCCCCCCTATTGGCAGGGTTTCAGGGTCCGGACTGAGCAGGGCATGGGTTGTGTTTGAGCCCCCGCCCCCACCAACCACTGAGAGGGTCGGACCTGGGATTGGGATACGAGTTGGGATAGAGTGTCTCTTGTCCTGTGATGTCCTTACCCCAGTCCAGTCTTAACCCCATGTGTACATATCCTGATGTGTTGCTGTACATACTTTCGTTCCCTTGTTGCAGAGTGGCAAGGATCCTGAAACGCTTTGTCACATGACATGAGCGCATTGATGCCCCTGTGAGCGTAGTGCTTTGCCTGCCTGCTCACTTGCGCGTGTCCACCGCAGCGTCCCGTGGCCGGCCCCCCACGGGAACGCGTCAAAAGCGTTTCACCGCCGCGGGGTTACCCAGCCCTCGCGTGCCACTCGGGGCCACCAACCCCGAGCAGCGCGTCGCAGCAGCTCGCAGCTCGCAGCTCGCAGCGCAGCGCAGCGGCTCGCAGCGCCGCCCAGCAACAGCGCCGAGTTCGTCACGGAGCCCGCAGCGCCGTCCAGAGCATCGCCCCGACCGCACATCGACCGTGAAAGAGGTGCACAGACCAGGACTCCTGCATCAGCCCCATCGGCCGACCCGGAGTCCCATCGGCCGACCAGCAAGGCCGCGTCAACCACCTCCACAACCACCGGCTGACCAGCACCAGCCGCACTTCCAATCCAGTGCTGCAGCACCCGCCTCAACAACCACCACCAGTTCGTTGAGTTGAACGAGTGCACACCAAGGACCTCAAGACCAACTACGCCCCCGCTGCCATGGTGAATTGGCAAGAAGCGGGCAGGACGTGGCCGCGGCCCCACCCCCATGCAGCGCAACTACTGCGTGGGTTGGTATGGGACCAGCACTTCCGCCACAGCCACCCCCAGTGCGAAGGCGGCATGCCCAGGAGCTTCGAGCTCCGCACGGACATCGCCCCCGACCGCCTGCAGGCCGTGGAGGACTGGCTGCGGGCGGAAGGGTTCGCCTTCCGCTTCCAGCAGAGGCGCTGGAGGACGTGGGCCCGGCCGGACAGGCCCGGCGAAGGCCTGCGTCCCGACGGGATTGAGGAGGACGAGGAGCCCAACGTGTACCCGTCGGGCGCTTCGATCAATGTCTCCATGTGGGACATGATCGAGAAGAACTTCCCGGAACCGGGGAGCGAGCGCAGGCTGCAGGGCAGCAGCAGCGCGTCTCCGGGGAAGGAGAAGCGGTCCGCCGGGGACAAGAAGCGGGACCGGAGGTGGCGGGAGTACCAGGAGTCCCTGGCCGCCGAAGCCGCCCAAGGCGCCAAGGGCGGAACCCCAGCCCCCAGTCCCCAACGGGCCAATGGCGGTCACCACCCCAGCTCCACCACCCTTGGCGACTACATCCGAGTCGCCAGGCAGACCAAGGCCAAGCCCCGTCCGCTGCTCCTGAAGCCCCAGCAGGCCTCAGCAGGCCCCAGCAGCGACGTGGAGTCGGCCCACCGCGGGAGGATGCCGGCCGACCAGGCCAGCTCCAGCAGCAGCGTCGCTCCCGACAGGGACGTGGCGCGCGCCTGTGAGCGCGTCTGTGGGGTGCCCTGCAACCTTCGGGTTGCCCGGCAACGGTCCAGGCAGCACAGCGCTGCCGTGGAGGGCGCCGTCGGCATCGCCCAGGAGGAGGCTGCGGAGTGGGCGCATGGCATGGCCATCCACGCCCAGACCGTGGCGGCCATTGCGGCCGGACTCACGGCCGTGGCCGCCCATGGGGCAGCGACTGCCCAGGTCAACGGTGAGTTGGCGGCAGCCGACGAGGAAGCCCGCCTGACGCAGGAGGCCATTGCCTGCAGGGAGGCCGAGGTGAGGGCGCTGGAAGAGGCGCTTGCCCAAGAGAGGGCAAAGAAGGAGGCGGAGGAAAGGGCCCACGCCGAGGCGACGGCCAAGGCCCAGGCGGACGCCGCCAAGAAGGACGCCATCGAGGCCGCGCGACGGAAGGTCGCTGAGGAGAAGGCCAAGACGGAGGCGGAGCTGGCGGCGTTGGAGGCGCAGAAGGCGCGGCTGCAGCAGACCCGGGAAGCCGAGGCGGCTCGTGCCCGGGAGGAGGCCGAAAGGCGTGCTGCCGCAGCTACCGCCGCCGCAATGGAGGAGGCAGAGGCCAAACTCCGCCGCGAGACTCCCCCGGGAGGATCACGAGTGGAGACCCTTCGAAAGCTTTTCGAAGGGGACGCCTCCTCCAGGATGACGCTGGACGAGGTCGACACGGGCAGCAGTGGGAGCAGTGGCCCCACCGCCCACCGACGGGGGAAGGGTAAGGGGAAGACCCCCGAGAGGCCACGCAGGCCAGCGGGTGGACACCCGCAAGACAGTGACCCCTTCTTCACCGCCAGTGACGGGGATGAACGAGGCCGCCGACATCGCCAAGTGGTGGCTTGGACGGGCGGAGGAGGCGGAGACGTCCCCATGGAACCGGTAGGTGAGGATGAGGATCTCCCTCCTCGCTACCGGAGCTCGGAGTCTTCCGAGACCGAGACGCCCAGGTGGGGCGACATGGACGAGGATGACGACATGGACTTCGGCATCATGAAGAAGCGCCCATCCTCGGACCCACCGAGGCGACCCGGAGGAGACCCACCGGGACCCCCTGGCGGAGGACCATCAGGACCCCCTGGAGGACGCCCACCGAGTGGACCCCCTGGAGGCGGACCACCGGGCGGGGGAGGACCCCCTGGACCGGGCGGACCCGGCGGAGGCCCTCCTGGAGGACCCCCTGGGGACCCCGACGACCCACCAGGGAACGGCGACCCGGATACCACCTGGCGGTGGATTGTCTACCTCCGCAGGAGAGTCCAGTTGCTCGAGCTGGAGGTAGACACGGGCAAGGGCGAGATGGCTCGCATCTCCAGGGTCGCCGCGCGCGCGCAGAAGGAGCTGGACATCGCCAGGGCCGAGACCAAGTCGCTGACCAACGTCGTCAGCGGCCTGCAGCAGAGGCTGGACGCGCTGGAAGCCCGTGGGAGCGTCGGCAGCGACCACCCACCCCTGGAGTCTGGCTCGTCGGACGACGGCTGGGGACCCGGACCAGGTCCAGGCAGACCCCACGCCCCCGGCGGAGCCCCCAGGAGTCGCCCCAGCGCCAGTGCCCCCTCTCTCACCGCCCCCTCTCACCGCAGCGCGGGCCGCCGCAACGAGCGCGTGCCGCCCGGCAGTGGCAGTGAGGATTGGCGTGATGAGTGGCTCAGCGCGGAGTACCGCAACCGCCGTGCTCCACCGCGGACACCGGTACGCCCCCGGCGCCCCGCACCAGCCCTGGAGCCAATCCCAATGGCTGGTGGACGTTATGGTGGACTCAGGGATGAGGTCCCCAGAGGAGACGTGGAGTGGGATGTCGGCGAAGGCGAGGATCTGGACCTGGACCTGGAAGAGTTCGACATCAGCCCGCCGCGTGGTGTACGACGGGAGGCCGCTGAACGCAGCCGCCGGCGCCGTGATGAGGATGCGTACATGGAAGGAGTACGGCGTGAACTAGGTCTAGGTTCAGCGTACATGGAGGAACCGCGGCGTAGCCACAGGGATTCCATGGAGGAGATGGACGTGGCGGCCGTGGGAGTCCGTGGGCGAGGCCGATGGGAACCTCGGTCGACCTCGCGGCCGGCGCTCATGGTCTCTAAGGCCGCGGATGCCGCCGTGTGGGAAGACTTGAAGGACATCAAGCCCCCCATGTACGACGGCAACCCCCTCAACCTCGACCGCTTCTTGGAGAAGTCGGACGATTGGGGGCTGACCGTCACTGAAGACCTACCTCCCGCGGATGCGGAGAGATATGTCTTCAGACGGTTCAGGTACCGCCTGCCGGAAGTGCTCGGCGAGCTATACTTCATGGCGACCAAGGAGGGGAAAATCAAGACCCTCAAGGAAGCCAAGAAGTGGCTCAACGAGCAGGAGCGGGTGGACGCTCCGCAGGTGGCTGCCAAGCGGTGGAAGTCCATCAAGCTTGAGCATGATGGACGGGAGATCCGCCTGCGGGATTGGCGGGACTTCCGAGGGAAGTACACCCTCCACCGCCGCAACGTGGAGGATTGGAACGAGGGTGACGAGCAGGCTCGCCTGCTCTCCATGCTGCCGGAAGCATGGATCAAGAGGGTCACCAAGGAGGAATCCAAGCGGGCCAAGTCCAACCACACGGTCAAGATGATGCTCCCCAAAGAGTATCATACGAACGTGGTGGCTTGGGCGAAGAAGAACGTGGCCCGGGATGTCAAACGGCACTCCCTGCGGAACGATCTTCTCATCACCGTCTCGGGCGATCGCGAAAGGACCGCGATGTGGCGCCTTGACGAGTGTGAGTTAAGCGGCCAGACCATCCGTCTGCAGGCCATCCCGGCGCGGATGAGCTGCGACGAGATCCTGGAGTGGGTTGGCGAGGAAGTACTCAAGGAGTACCAAAACCTCCACCACACCCGCGGGTTGAGGCCCGGCGACCGCGACGTCAACTACGTTGGCGAGGGACCTGGCGGGGAAGCTGCCATGGACCCAGCGGGAGCCGTCGGCGATGAGACTCTCGTCGACGATGACGACGACGATGAGCCCGCCGAGGTGGCCGTTTGTGCCTTCGTGGCCAAGAACCTGAGCGCGGGGAGCAAGCCGGGAAACTGGAAGCCCCTGCAGCAGGGTTGGAGGAAGCAGGAGAAGAGGGACCCTCGCCGCATTGGCGACCCTCCGCTGTCCTTTGGGGAGTTCATACGAGCTCACCCTCAGGGCTGTTTCGTGTGTTATGGGAGGAAGCGAGGCTTCAACCATGACCACCGAACATGCCCCGTCCACAAGGCCGACACGGAGGCTTACAAGAAGGCGCACGGGTCGAAGAAGCGTGCGCCCGCGGGTATCCGGGAAGCCAAGGTGGAGGTGGACAGGGAAGAGCTCTCCAAGCTGGTGTCGCAGGGGACCGAGTTGGCCAAGGAGATCCATGAGATCAAGAGGAACTGGGTCCCCAGGTCGGACAACAAGAACAAGGAGAACAACCAGAACAACCAGAACAAGGACAAGGACAAGAAGCCTACTCGCAGCGAAAGAAGGAAGAAGGGCGTCAACGAGGTCGATGCGGAGGAGAACACCCCTTCTTCCACAACCGACGCCCCCTAGCGGAGCCCCTGCAGCCAAGGGCCCCAGCTAGGGCGGTCGCAGGATGGTGACGTGGGAAGCGCCGAACCATCCCGCTCGGGAGTCGATAAGCACAATGGGACTGCCGCGGGCGGAAGGCCCGGTCCGGCACCCAGTCGCGGAGGCGGGGTGAGGGCAAGTGAAGGCACGAACCCTTGCACCCGTCCGTCCTTCGCGACCAAGAATGTGTTTGATGTACTACAGGATCTTTCCGAGAGTATCGGAGGATCACCCGGACCGCAGCTGGATGCTGCAGATGGGCAGCCTGAGCCCATTGTCCACGACCTGCACCAGTCGCTTGTTGAGCTTCTGGAACGGCCGGAGATCCTGAGTTTGCACGCTGTGCGCCGTGTCGGTCGCGAGCGGCAGTTGCATCTTAAGGTCCGTGCCTTATGCGGGGAGGTGGAAAAGGTTTTCGACGTGTTGGTCGACACGGGAGCTCAGGTCAGCTTGGTCAAGGCTGGCCTACTTCCACCAGAGTGTCTGACCGACAGTCGGAAACCTGTCAGGCTGAAGGTGGCGAACGGCCAGTACATGGTGGGAGGCACGAAGGAAGCGGCCATTGGGCTGCAGTTCGTGAACCATCGTGAGCTGAGCCGCCCAGACCTCGGCAAGGAAATCCTCCTGCACGGTCGCTTCTACGAGGCCGAGATGGACTGGGACATGATCGTTGGGTACGACTTCATGATGGAGACGGACTCCGGCGTCCTCCCGGCCCAGGCCTCCATGACCCTGTACCAGGACGACCAACTCTCGTGGCTTTCGTCACCTGAGCACCATGTGGAATGCCAATGGATCCACCCCGAACGCAATCAGCTCGAAGTGGCCGCGCTGGACACTGAGCCAACTGGTCCTGCAAACCAGGAGTACGGCGTAAGGCCGGAAGTGGCGAGCCGAGTTGTCGCGGACTTGGGAGCTTCGGATCTGGCCCTGGATGCATTCTCTTCAGGAACCTCCGCCCATCTTCGGGTGTGTGAGAAGTACTGGAGCGCACAGGACTCCGCGTGGAAGAAGCACTGGGGTCCGCATCAGGGATTGATGTGGATCCATTGCCCCCGTTGGGACATTCCAAGAGCGATAGCGAAGATTCGCAAGGACCGCTCCAAGGCAGTGCTGGTTGTTCCTATGGGATGCACCGAGGAGGAGAGTACCCGACATTGGGTAGCCTCATTGACCAACATGACCTTAAACAAGGTCGTCCTACCACCTGGAGAGAGTGTCTATCAGGACGCTAAGGGACAGCCCATGCCACCCCAGAGATGGCCAACAGAATTCCACTATGTGGATGGGGGCCTTGATCAGACCGACGCCACGGACTTCGTGTGTGTCAACCGCATCATAGCAGAGCCCTGGCGGCAATGCTTTGCGGTTCCCCCTGTTGACATCGAAGAATCGGAATCAGAAGAGCCCCTCACTGAAGAGGAGTGGGATCTGGTTCAGGGGTATATGGATCAGCCCTTTCACGACTGGGGAAACCAGCGTGAGGGCAAAGGCCAGGACAAAGCCTGGTGGGAAGTGGACTCAATCGTCTCCGGTTCCTACGACGGGAATACCTTCGTACAGAGGGTGCTGGATCACATGTCCAGCCAAGACGAGCCGCCTGGCGGTAACCCACCCACCTACGGCGATTTGTTCCGAGGCAAGACCAGAGATGGCCCTTTGGGTCACCTGGGAAGACCACCTGAGCCGAAAGCGAGCGGAGTAGCTACCCCTCAAGTAAGCTCCGTGGTCCAAGTGCCCGGAAAAGCCAAGGCGGAGTCCGATGACTGCCCCCAGATCCAGGCATTAAGGGCCAGGCTGAAGCAGAAGTATGGTGACACCCTCTTCAGCGGTAAGCCTGTGTTTCCCCCACCGGTGCGTGGACCGTATGGCGAGGCCAAGATACGACTGAAGCAGGACCCCCGTGTGTATCGGCACCGGGAGTTTGCCCTGAGGGGCGAGAGGAAAGAGGCCATGGAGAAGATCCTCTGTGACTTCATCCAGAGAGGGTGGCTTGAGCCGTGCCACTCCGAGTGGGCCTCTCCCTGCTTCGTCGTCCCCAAGAAGGTTGCCGGTGAGTGGCGGCTCGTGGTCGACTACCGCGGCCTGAACGCCCAAACGCAGCACGACAGCTATACGCTGCCCCTCATTGAGGACATGCTGCAAAAACAACACCGGCGGAGGATCTTTACGGTGATTGACCTGAAACATGGTTATCATCAGATGCCTCTCGCCGAGGAGTCCCGTGCCTGCACAGCCATGAGCACCCCACTTGGACCTCTCCAGTGGAAGGTGATGCCCATGGGCGTTACCAACGGCAATGCGGCTTTTCAGCGGATGCTGGAGAACCTGCTTGAGCCGGTGCGTGACTGTGCGGACCCCTTCGTGGACGACGTGATCATCGCGTCCGGGGACCCCAGTATGAGCTACGAGGAGCTTCTGGAGGCACATGAAAGGGACGTCACTCGAGTGCTCGACCTTCTGGTTCGGCACAAACTCACGGGCAGCAGTGACAAGGCCACCATTGCGGTAAGCGAGGTGGTCTTCGCTGGCCACGTAGTCGGGAACGGGCAGCGAAAGCCCATACCTGGCAAGGTGGCTGCGATTGAGCACTGGGAAAAGCCCAAGACGGTCTCTGAGCTACGGGCGTATCTGGGGTTCTGCAACTACTACTCGGGGTATATCAAGATGTATGCCGAGTATGCAGCCCCCATGACGACCATGCTCAAGGGCAACCGAGAGGAGACCAAGAAGGGGTCCAAGAAGGCTCTGGTCTGGACAGCTGAGTCCGACCGCGCCTTTGAGGGGATGAAGCAGTCGCTGCTATCCGCAGTGGGTCTGCACCTCGTGGATCCCGACCGAGGGTTCGTCCTGTGCACCGACGCTTCCGACTACGCCATTGGCGCTGTGTTGGAGCAAGTGCTTGACGACGGGAGGCACGTGCCCGTGGCCTTCTGGAGCCGAGTCCTGGCGGAAGGCCTAAGACGGACGTGAACGCCCCGTGAAAAGGAGGCGTATGCCATCTTCATGGCTCTCAGGAAATGGGCTGGGTACATAGCCCTCCATCCCGTCACCGTCTGCACCGACCATCAGAGTCTGCAGTCGTGGCACAAGGAGCACGTGGACACCCCCTCAGGTCCCGCCTCCCGACGGGCAAGATGGCATGAGACCTTGGCCAAGTTCGACCTCACGGTTGTGTATATTCCTGGAAAGGATAACACCGTGGCGGACTGTCTCAGTAGGTGAGCCTATCCCGCCAGCAAGGGCATGCAGGATATCTCTGCCCATGGCGATGAGGCTGAGACCGCTGAAGCCAAGAGGATCATCGAAACGGAGCCCCTGATGGAGGAGGAGGGTGCAAAATGCTTCGTCGTCATGGCCGCGGATGCCCCCCTCGCAACGAGGGTGAGCAGAGCGGTCAGAGTACTCGCCCCTGAGGGAGCTGAGTCCGACAAGCACCTCTTCCCGGAGTCTTGCCTCCAGGACGACTGGACCGACGATTACGCCAAGTCTGAGGCCTTTGCGGCCGAGTATAGGGCTGTGACCGACCCTGACGACGGGCAGAAGTGGCCGAAGGGGCTGACCGAGGAAGATGGCAAGCTCTACCGGAATGGTAAGCTGCTAGTACCGGAGTCCCGGGTGCTCGAGCTGTGTGAAGCTTGGCACCACCACATCTCGCACCCAGGGGTCAAGAAGCAAGCCCTTGACATGCAGCGTCGGTTCGAGATCGACCATATCGTTCTCTACACCGCCATCAAGAAGGTCAGGAAGGGTTGTTCGGTCTGCCAGGCCTGCAATCCCGATAACCGGAACGTCAAGGGGGAACCCCAATGGACCCCGGTTCCTGACCAGCCCATGGAGAGCGTGGCCATGGACGTCTTCCCCATGCCCGAAGTGCACATTGGCAAGGAGACCTTTGACTGTGTGGTTCTCTGTGTGGACCGCCACAGCGGCTACGTTGTAGCTGTTCCGGCACGCAAAGAGGGGTTGCTTGCCAAGGAAGTGGCAGTCATGATGATTCGTCATTGGCTGACCGTCTTTGACACCCCCCGTACCATTTGCAGTGACCGAGGGCCCCAGTTTACTGGTGGCTGGTTCAAGGCTATGTGTTCCCTCATGGGGATACGTCATGCCAAGAGCTTCGCCTATCTCAGCCGGTCTAACGGCCGTGCTGAAGTGGCTGGACGGCAGCTGTTCGAGAAGCTGCGCAAGATCCACATCACCAATCCACGGCGGAACTGGTTTGAGGAGATGTGGCCTGCTCTGAAGGCCCATCATGACACCCCCACTCCGGGCGGTTTGTCCCCTCACCAGATTCTGTTCGGCAGGGACCCCCTGGGTAGGGGACTTCCCTTGTCTGGTGATGGCATGGCTATGGATGCCAAGGAATTCTTCGCGCGGCAAGAGCAAACGGCGCGGGACATCCGCCAGCAGCTCGAGAAGGAGCATGCTGAGCGTCAGAAGTCCGCCCCGAGCTCGGCAGCGCAAACGTTCAGGGTGGGAGACCCGGTGTGGGTGATCAGACCCCGCTCCATGGGCACCCACCGCACCAAGACCTGGTTCACACCCGGCGAGGTGGTCCGCAGGATTGGTGAGGGCACCTACCGCATCAAGGTGGGTCACGGACAGTTCCGGGAGCGCCACGAGAGTCAACTCCGTGTGCGGGAGCCCGACCTCCGTGGCCAACATGTGTCCCTGAACTATGCCGCACATGAGGCTGATTCGGACGACGACTATGCTGAGCAGGACGACTATACTGTCGAGAAGATCCTGGCTCAGCGTCCGAAAGCCTCGGCACCCGGAGGTCTGGAGTTCAAGGTTCGTTGGCGAGGCTATGGGCCGTCCCACGACACCTGGGAACCCGTCTCCTCGTTCGTGCCGCGGGTCAATACTCCCTTCATGGAGTACATCCGCAAGCACAAGACCAAGATCCATGTCTCGGACTTGGCAGCACTCACCCGGGCGATTGCAGCCAGGGGTGCCTGATCAGCGCCCTGAGCTCTCCCCTGATGTGTTTTCAGCGCTTGTGAGGTCGACGGATCGTCCCTTACTTGCTTGCTCTCTTCCATCTTTCGGTGACCTGCCATCAGAGTGGCCATATACCCCCCCCTGCTGAATCCAGAGGAGGATGGCCCCTCTCTTCTTCTATTCGTCACTTACCCCCCTGCTGAATCCTTGGGAAACCAGGTAGGGCGACTGACCTTCATTTTTCTGAGCTCTTGGGGCCTTGAAGCCCATACGTCGTTGCGCAACGGATGCCGCTGTCATCGGCATTGCGATTTTTGAGTGTGTGGTCTGGTCCCATGGCACTTGCGGGGTCCAGACCAGTCGACGTGTGTCTGCAGACTATATATGGCCTGGACTCAGGCGTTTTCCTGTCCACCCTCCTGCATATGCCTTATCCTAACCGGGGCGTGGTTTGGCGCTCTTTTCAGAGTGTGTTTACACGCCTCTTTACCCCGCTTGTTTTGCTTTTCCGCCCCTCCAGGATATGTGCATCTGTATGTCAGCCCGTCACTGAAGTGTGGACTGTTTTTCCCCCGAAGGGATGCGAATCGTATACAGAGGCGCCTTGAGTCGCCGTGTACATGTTCTTACAGCCTGGTCCGGCCTGGACCAGTACCTACGTACCGATTCTACTGTTTGAGTGTCCCCATGGATGTCCCCATGGATGTCCCCATGGATGTCCCCATGGATGTTCCCATGGATGTCCCCATTGATGTCCCCATTGATGTCCCCATGCATGTCCCCATGGATGTCCCCATTGATGTCCCCATGGATGTCCCCATGGATGTCCCCATTGATGTCCCCACTGATGTCCGCATTGATGTCCCCATTGATGTCCCCATGGAAGTCCCCATGGATGTCCCCATTGATGTCCCCATGGATGTCCCCATGGATGTCCCCATGGATGTCCCCATGGATGTCCCCATGGATGTCCCCATGGAAGTCCCCATGGATGTCCCCATTGATGTCCCCATGGATGTCCCCATGGATGTCCCCATGGATGTCCCCATGGATGTCCCCATGGATGTCCCCATGGATGTCCCCATTGATGTCCCCATGGATGTCCCCATGGATGTCCCCATGGATGTCCCCATGGATGTCCCCATGGATGTCCCCATGGATGTCCCCATGGATGTCCCCATGGATGTCCCCATTGATGTCCCCATTGATGTCCCCATGGATGTCCCCATGGATGTCCCCATGGATGTCCCCATTGATGTCCCCATGGATGTCCCCATGGATGTCCCCATTGATGTCCCCATTGATGTCCCCATGGATGTCCCCATTGATGTCCCCATTGATGTCCCCATTGATGTCCCCATGGATGTCCCCATGGATGTCCCCATGGATGTCCCCATTGATGTCCCCATTGATGTCCCCATGGATGTCCCCATGGATGTCCCCATGGATGTCCCCATGGATGTCCCCATTGATGTCCCCATGGATGTCCCCATGGATGTCCCCATGGATGTCCCCATGGATGTCCCCATGGATGTCCCCATGGATGTCCCCATTGATGTCCCCACTGATGTCCCCATTGATGTCCCCATTGATGTCCCCATGGAAGTCCCCATGGATGTCCCCATTGATGTCCCCATGGATGTCCCCATGGATGTCCCCATTGATGTCCCCATTGATGTCCCCATTGATGTCCCCATGGATGTCCCCATTGATGTCCCCATTGATGTCCCCATGGATGTCCCCATTGATGTCCCCATGGATGTCCCCATGGATGTCCCCATGGATGTCCCCATTGATGTCCCCATTGATGTCCCCATGGATGTCCCCATGGAAGTCCCCATGGATGCCCCCATTGATGTCCCCATTGATGTCCCCATGGATGTCCCCATGGATGTCCCCATGGATGTCCCCATGGATGTCCCCATGGATGTCCCCATGGATGTCCCCATGGATGTCCCCATGGATGTCCCCATGGATGTCCCCATTGATGTCCCCATGGATGTCCCCATGGATGTCCCCATGGATGTCCCCATGGATGTCCCCATGGATGTCCCCATGGATGTCCCCATGGATGTCCCCATGGATGTCCCCATGGATGTCCCCATGGATGTCCCCATGGATGTCCCCATGGATGTCCCCATGGATGTCCCCATTGATGTCCCCATGGAAGTCCCCATGGATGTCCCCATTGATGTCCCCATGGAAGTCCCCATGGATGTCCCCATGGAAGTCCCCATGGATGTCCCCATGGATGTCCCCATGGATGTCCCCATGGATGTCCCCATGGATGTCCCCATGGATGTCCCCATTGATGTCCCCATGGATGTCCCCACGGATGTCCCCATGGATGTCCCCATTGATGTCCCCATGGATGTCCCCATTGATGTCCCCATTGATGTCCCCATGGATGTCCCCATTGATGTCCCCATGGATGTCCCCATTGATGTCCCCATGGAAGTCCCCATGGATGTCCCCATGGATGTCCCCATGGATGTCCCCATTGATGTCCCCATTGATGTCCCCATGGATGTCCCCATGGATGTCCCCACGGATGTCCCCATGGATGTCCCCATTGATGTCCCCATGGAAGTCCCCATGGATGTCCCCATTGATGTCCCCACGGATGTCCCCATGGATGTCCCCATGGATGTCCCCATGGATGTCCCCATGGAAGTCCCCATTGATGTCCCCATGGAAGTCCCCATGGATGTCCCCATGGATGTCCCCATGGATGTCCCCATGGATGTCCCCATTGATGTCCCCATGGATGTCCCCATGGATGTCCCCATGGATGTCCCCATGGATGTCCCCATGGATGTCCCCATGGATGTCCCCATGGATGTCCCCATGGATGTCCCCATGGATGTCCCCATGGATGTCCCCATGGATGTCCCCATGGATGTCCCCATGGATGTCCCCATTGATGTCCCCATGGAAGTCCCCATGGATGTCCCCATTGATGTCCCCATGGAAGTCCCCATTGATGTCCCCATGGAAGTCCCCATGGATGTCCCCATGGATGTCCCCATGGATGTCCCCATGGATGTCCCCATGGATGTCCCCATGGATGTCCCCATTGATGTCCCCATGGATGTCCCCACGGATGTCCCCATGGATGTCCCCATTGATGTCCCCATGGAAGTCCCCATGGATGTCCCCATTGATGTCCCCATGGATGTCCCCATGGATGTCCCCATGGATGTCCCCATTGATGTCCCCATGGAAGTCCCCATGGATGTCCCCATGGATGTCCCCATGGATGTCCCCATTGATGTCCCCATTGATGTCCCCATGGATGTCCCCATGGATGTCCCCACGGATGTCCCCATGGATGTCCCCATTGATGTCCCCATGGAAGTCCCCATGGATGTCCCCATTGATGTCCCCACGGACGTCCCCATGGATGTCCCCATGGATGTCCCCATGGATGTCCCCATGGAAGTCCCCATTGATGTCCCCATGGAAGTCCCCATGGATGTCCCCATGGATGTCCCCATGGATGTCCCCATGGATGTCCCCATTGATGTCCCCATGGATGTCCCCATGGATGTCCCCATGGATGTCCCCATGGATGTCCCCATGGATGTCCCCATGGATGTCCCCATGGATGTCCCCATTGATGTCCCCATCGATGTCCCCATGGATGTCCCCATGGATGTCCCCATGGATGTCCCCATTGATGTCCTCATTGATGTCCCCATTGATGTCCCCATGGATGTCCCCATGGATGTCCCCATGGATGTCCCCATGGATGTCCCCATGGATGTCCCCATGGATGTCCCCATTGATGTCCCCATGGATGTCCCCATGGATGTCCCCATGGAAGTCCCCATGGATGTCCCCATTGATGTTGCCATGGATGTCCCCATTGATGTCCCCATGGAAGTCCCCATGGATGTCCCCATTGATGTCCCCATTGATGTCCCCATTGATGTCCCCATGGATGTCCCCATGGATGTCCCCATGGATGTCCCCATGGATGTCCCCATGGATGTCCCCATGGATGTCCCCATTGATGTCCCCATGGATGTCCCCATTGATGTCCCCATGGAAGTCCCCATGGATGTCCCCATCGATGTCCCCATGGATGTCCCCATTGATGTCCCCATGGAAGTCCCCATGGATGTCCCCATTGATGTCCCCATGGAAGTCCCCATGGATGTCCCCATGGATGTCCCCATGGATGTCCCCATGGATGTCCCCATTGATGTCCCCATGGATGTCCCCATTGATGTCCCCATGGATGTCCCCATTGATGTCCCCATGGATGACCCCATGGATGTCCCCATGGATGTCCCCATGGATGTCCCCATGGAAGTCCCCATTGATGTCCCCATTGATGTCCCCATGGATGTCCCCATTGATGTCCCCATTGATGTCCCCATGGATGTCCCCATGGATGTCCCCATTGATGTCCCCATGGAAGTCCCCATTGATGTCCCCATGGAAGTCCCCATGGATGTCCCCATGGAAGTCCCCATGGATGTCCCCATTGATGTCCCCATGGAAGTCCCCATTGATGTCCCCATGGATGTCCCCATGGATGTCCCCATGGATGTCCCCATGGATGTCCCCATTGATGTCCCCATGGATGTCCCCATGGATGTCCCCATGGATGTCCCCATGGATGTCCCCATTGATGTCCCCATGGATGTCCCCATGGAAGTCCCCATGGATGTCCCCATGGATGTCCCCATGGATGTCCCCATGGATGTCCCCATGGATGTCCCCATGGATGTCCCCATGGATGTCCCCATGGATGTCCCCATGGATGTCCCCATGGATGTCCCCATGGATGTCCCCATTGATGTCCCCATGGATGTCCCCATGGATGTCCCCATGGATGTCCCCATTGATGTCCTCATTGATGTCCCCATTGATGTCCCCATGGATGTCCCCATGGATGTCCCCATGGATGTCCCCATGGATGTCCCCATGGATGTCCCCATGGATGTCCCCATTGATGTCCCCATGGATGTCCCCATGGATGTCCCCATGGAAGTCCCCATGGATGTCCCCATTGATGTTGCCATGGATGTCCCCATTGATGTCCCCATGGAAGTCCCCATGGATGTCCCCATTGATGTCCCCATTGATGTCCCCATTGATGTCCCCATGGATGTCCCCATGGATGTCCCCATGGATGTCCCCATGGATGTCCCCATGGATGTCCCCATGGATGTCCCCATTGATGTCCCCATGGATGTCCCCATTGATGTCCCCATGGAAGTCCCCATGGATGTCCCCATCGATGTCCCCATGGATGTCCCCATTGATGTCCCCATGGAAGTCCCCATGGATGTCCCCATTGATGTCCCCATGGAAGTCCCCATGGATGTCCCCATGGATGTCCCCATGGATGTCCCCATGGATGTCCCCATTGATGTCCCCATGGATGTCCCCATTGATGTCCCCATGGATGTCCCCATGGATGTCCCCATGGATGTCCCCATGGATGTCCCCATGGATGTCCCCATGGATGTCCCCATGGAAGTCCCCATTGATGTCCCCATTGATGTCCCCATGGATGTCCCCATTGATGTCCCCATTGATGTCCCCATGGATGTCCCCATGGATGTCCCCATTGATGTCCCCATGGAAGTCCCCATTGATGTCCCCATGGAAGTCCCCATGGATCTCCCCATGGAAGTCCCCATGGATGTCCCCATTGATGTCCCCATGGAAGTCCCCATTGATGTCCCCATGGATGTCCCCATGGATGTCCCCATGGATGTCCCCATGGATGTCCCCATTGATGTCCCCATGGATGTCCCCATGGATGTCCCCACGGATGTCCCCATGGATGTCCCCATTGATGTCCCCATGGATGTCCCCATGGATGTCCCCATGGATGTCCCCATGGATGTCCCCATGGAAGTCCCCATTGATGTCCCCATTGATGTCCCCATGGATGTCCCCATGGATGTCCCCATTGATGTCCCCATGGATGTCCCCATGGATGTCCCCATTGATGTCCCCATGGAAGTCCCCATTGATGTCCCCATGGAAGTCCCCATGGATGTCCCCATGGAAGTCCCCATGGATGTCCCCATTGATGTCCCCATGGAAGTCCCCATTGATGTCCCCATGGATGTCCCCATGGATGTCCCCATGGATGTCCCCATGGATGTCCCCATTGATGTCCCCATGGATGTCCCCATGGATGTCCCCATGGATGTCCCCATGGATGTCCCCATTGATGTCCCCATGGATGTCCCCATTGATGTCCCCATGGATGTCCCCATGGATGTCCCCATGGATGTCCCCATGGATGTCCCCATGGAAGTCCCCATTGATGTCCCCATTGATGTCCCCATGGATGTCCCCATTGATGTCCCCATTGATGTCCCCATGGATGTCCCCATGGATGTCCCCATTGATGTCCCCATGGAAGTCCCCATTGATGTCCCCATTGATGTCCCCATGGATGTCCCCATTGATGTCCCCATTGATGTCCCCATGGATGTCCCCATGGATGTCCCCATTGATGTCCCCATGGAAGTCCCCAGGGATGTCCCCATGGAAGTCCCCATGGATGTCCCCATGGAAGTCCCCATGGATGTCCCCATTGATGTCCCCATGGAAGTCCCCATTGATGTCCCCATGGATGTCCCCATGGATGTCCCCATGGATGTCCCCATGGATGTCCCCATTGATGTCCCCATGGATGTCCCCATGGATGTCCCCATGGATGTCCCCATGGATGTCCCCATTGATGTCCCCATGGAAGTCCCCATTGATGTCCCCATGGATGTCCCCATGGATGTCCCCATGGATGTCCCCATGGATGTCCCCATGGATGTCCCCATGGATGTCCCGATGGATGTCCCCATGGATGTCCCCATGGATGTCCCCATTGATGTCCCCATGGATGTCCCCATGGATGTCCCCATGGATGTCCCCATGGATGTCCCCATTGATGTCCCCATTGATGTCCCCATTGATGTCCCCATGGATGTCCCCATGGATGTCCCCATGGATGTCCCCATGGATGTCCCCATGGATGTCCCCATGGATGTCCCCATGGATGTCCCCATGGATGTCCCCATTGATGTCCCCATCGATGTCCCCATTGATGTCCCCATGGATGTCCCCATGGATGTCCCCATGGATGTCCCCATTGATGTCCCCATGGAAGTCCCCATGGATGTCCCCATGGATGTCCCCATGGATGTCCCCATGGATGTCCCCATGGATGTCCCCATGGATGTCCCCATGGATGTCCCCATGGATGTCCCCATGGATGTCCCCATGGAAGTCCCCATGGATGTCCCCATGGATGTCCCCATGGATGTCCCCATGGATGTCCCCATTGATGTCCCCATGGATGTCCCCATTGATGTCCCCATGGATGTCCCCATTGATGTCCCCATTGATGTCCCCATGGATGTCCCCATTGATGTCCCCATGGATGTCCCCATGGATCTCCCCATTGATGTCCCCATGGATGTCCCCATGGATGTCCCCATGGATGTCCCCATTGATGTCCCCATGGATGTCCCCATGGATGTCCCCAGGGATGTCCCCATGGATGTCCCCATGGATGTCCCCATGGATGTCCCCATGGATGTCCCCATGGATGTCCCCATTGATGTCCCCATTGATGTCCCCATGGATGTCCCCATGGATGTCCCCATGGATGTCCCCATGGATGTCCCCATGGAAGTCCCCATGGATGTCCCCATTGATGTCCCCATGGATGTCCCCATTGATGTCCCCATGGATGTCCCCATTGATGTCCCCATGGATGTCCCCATTGATGTCCCCATGGATGTCCCCATTGATGTCCCCATTGATGTCCCCATGGATGTCCCCATGGATGTCCCCATGGATGTCCCCATGGATGTCCCCATGGATGTCCCCATTGATGTCCCCATGGATGTCCCCATTGATGTCCCCATGGATGTCCCCATGGATGTCCCCATGGATGTCCCCATGGATGTCCCCATGGATGTCCCCATGGATGTCCCCATGGATGTCCCCATTGATGTCCCCATGGATGTCCCCATGGATGTCCCCATGGATGTCCCCATGGATGTCCCCATGGAAGTCCCCATGGATGTCCCCATGGATGTCCCCATGGATGTCCCCATGGATGTCCCCATTGATGTCCCCATGGATGTCCCCATGGATGTCCCCATGGATGTCCCCATGGATGTCCCCATGGATGTCCCCACGGATGTCCCCATGGATGTCCCCATGGATGTCCCCATGGATATCCCCATTGATGTCCCCATTGATGTCCCCATGGATGTCCCCATGGATGTCCCCATGGATGTCCCCATGGATGTCCCCATGGATGTCCCCATTGATGTCCCCATTGATGTCCCCATTGATGTCCCCATGGATGTCCCCATGGATGTCCCCATTGATGTCCCCATGGATGTCCCCATGGATGTCCCCATGGATGTCCCCATTGATGTCCCCATTGATGTCCCCATGGATGTCCCCATGGATGTCCCCATTGATGTCCCCATGGAAGTCCCCATGGATGTCCCCATGGATGTCCCCATGGATGTCCCCATTGATGTCCCCATGGATGTCCCCATGGATGTCCCCATGGATGTCCCCATGGATGTCCCCATGGATGTCCCCATTGATGTCCCCATGGATGTCCCCATGGATGTCCCCATGGATGTATCCATTGATGTCCCCATGGATGTCCCCATGGATATCCCCATTGATGTCCCCATGGATGTCCCCATGGATGTCCCCATGGATGTCCCCATGGATGTCCCCATGGATGTCCCCATTGATGTCCCCATGGATGTCCCCATGGATGTCCCCATGGATGTCCCCATTGATGTCCCCATGCATGTCCCCATGGATGTCCCCATGGATGTCCCCATGGATGTCCCCATGGATGTCCCCATTGATGTCCCCATGGATGTCCCCATGGATGTCCCCATGGATGTCCCCATTGATGTCCCCATGGATGTCCCCATGGATGTCCCCATGGATGTCCCCATGGATGTCCCCATGGATGTCCCCATGGATGTCCCCATGGATGTCCCCATGGATGTCCCCATTGATGTCCCCATGGATGTCCCCATGGATGTCCCCATGGATGTCCCCATGGATGTCCCCATGGATGTCCCCATTGATGTCCCCATTGATGTCCCCATGGATGTCCCCATGGATGTCCCCATGGATGTCCCCATGGATGTCCCCATGGATGTCCCCATGGATGTCCCCATTGATGTCCCCATGGATGTCCCCATGGAAGTCCCCATGGATGTCCCCATTGATGTCCCCATGGAAGTCCCCATTGATGTCCCCATTGATGTCCCCATGGAAGTCCCCATGGATGTCCCCATGGATGTCTCCATTGATGTCCCCATGGATGTCCCCATGGATGTCCCCATGGAAGTCCCCATGGATGTCCCCTTGATGTCCCCATGGATGTCCCCATGGAAGTCCCCATGGATGTCCCCATTGATGTCCCCATGGAAGTCCCCATTGATGTCCCCATTGATGTCCCCATGGAAGTCCCCATTGATGTCCCCATGGAAGTCCCCATGGATGTCCCCATGGATGTCCCCATGGATGTCCCCATGGATGTCCCCATTGATGTCCCCATGGATGTCCCCATTGATGTCCCCATGGATGTCCCCATTGATGTCCCCGTGGATGTCCCCATGGATGTCCCCATGGATGTCCCCATGGATGTCCCCATGGAAGTCCCCATGGATGTCCCCATGGATGTCCCCATGGATGTCCCCATGGATGTCCCCATGGATGTCCCCATGGATGTCCCCATGGAAGTCCCCATGGATGTCCCCATGGATGTCCCCATGGATGTCCCCATGGATGTCCCCATTGATGTCCCCATGGATGTCCCCATTGATGTCCCCATGGATGTCCCCATTGATGTCCCCATTGATGTCCCCATGGATGTCCCCATTGATGTCCCCATGGATGTCCCCATGGATCTCCCCATTGATGTCCCCATGGATGTCCCCATGGATGTCCCCATGGATGTCCCCATTGATGTCCCCATGGATGTCCCCATGGATGTCCCCAGGGATGTCCCCATGGATGTCCCCATGGATGTCCCCATGGATGTCCCCATGGATGTCCCCATGGATGTCCCCATTGATGTCCCCATTGATGTCCCCATGGATGTCCCCATGGATGTCCCCATGGATGTCCCCATGGATGTCCCCATGGAAGTCCCCATGGATGTCCCCATTGATGTCCCCATGGATGTCCCCATTGATGTCCCCATGGATGTCCCCATTGATGTCCCCATGGATGTCCCCATTGATGTCCCCATGGATGTCCCCATTGATGTCCCCATTGATGTCCCCATGGATGTCCCCATGGATGTCCCCATGGATGTCCCCATGGAAGTCCCCATGGATGTCCCCATGGATGTCCCCATGGATGTCCCCATTGATGTCCCCATGGATGTCCCCATGGATGTCCCCATGGATGTCCCCATGGATGTCCCCATGGATGTCCCCATGGATGTCCCCATGGATGTCCCCATTGATGTCCCCATGGATGTCCCCATGGATGTCCCCATGGATGTCCCCATGGATGTCCCCATGGAAGTCCCCATGGATGTCCCCATGGATGTCCCCATGGATGTCCCCATGGATGTCCCCATTGATGTCCCCATGGATGTCCCCATGGATGTCCCCATGGATGTCCCCATGGATGTCCCCATGGATGTCCCCACGGATGTCCCCATGGATGTCCCCATGGATGTCCCCATGGATATCCCCATGGATGTCCCCATTGATGTCCCCATGGATGTCCCCATGGATGTCCCCATTGATGTCCCCATGGAAGTCCCCATGGATGTCCCCATGGAAGTCCCCATGGATGTCCCCATTGATGTCCCCATGGATGTCCCCATTGATGTCCCCATGGAAGTCCCCATGGCTGTCCCCATGGATGTCCCCATTGATGTCCCCATTGATGTCCCCATTGATGTCCCCATGGATGTCCCCATGGATGTCCCCATGGATGTCCCCATTGATGTCCCCATTGATGTCCCCATGGATGTCCCCATTGATGTCCCCATGGATGTCCCCATTGATGTCCCCATGGATGTCCCCATGGATGCCCCCATGGATGTCCCCACGGATGTCCCCATGGATGTCCCCATTGATGTCCCCATTGATGTCCCCATGGATGTCCCCATGGATGTCCCCATGGATGTCCCCATTGATGTCCCCATGGATGTCCCCATGGATGTCCCCATGGATGTCCCCATTGATGTCCCCATGGAAGTCCCCATGGATGTCCCCATGGATGTCCCCATGGATGTCCCCATTGATGTCCCCATGGATGTCCCCATGGATGTCCCCATGGATGTCCCCATGGATGTCCCCATGGATGTCCCCATGGAAGTCCCCATGGATGTCCCCATTGATGTCCCCATGGAAGTCCCCATGGATGTCCCCATGGATGTCCCCATGGATGTCCCCATGGATGTCCCCATGGATGTCCCCATGGATGTCCCCATGGATGTCCCCATGGATGTCCCCATGGATGTCCCCATTGATGTCCCCATTGATGTTGCCATTGATGTCCCCATGGATGTCCCCATGGATGTCCCCATTGATGTCCCCATTGATGTCCCCATGGATGTCCCCATTGATGTCCCCATGGATGTCCCCATTGATGTCCCCATTGATGTCCCCATTGATGTCCCCATGGATGTCCCCATTGATGTCCCCATGGATGTCCCCATGGATGTCCCCATTGATGTCCCCATTGATGTCCCCATTGATGTCCCCATTGATGTCCCCATGGATGTCCCCATGGATGTCCCCATGGATGTCCCCATGGATGTCCCCATGGATGTCCCCATGGATGTCCCCATGGATGTCCCCATGGATGTCCCCATTGATGTCCCCATGGATGTCCCCATGGATGTCCCCATGGATGTCCCCATGGATGTCCCCATGGATGTCCCCATTGATGTCCCCATTGATGTCCCCATTGATGTCCCCATGGATGTCCCCATGGATGTCCCCATGGATGTCCCCATGGATGTCTCCATTGATGTCCCCATGGATGTCCCCATGGAAGTCCCCATGGAAGTCCCCATGGATGTCCCCATTGATGTCCCCATGGATGTCCCCATTGATGTCCCCATGGAAGTCCCCATGGATGTCCCCATGGATGTCCCCATTGATGTCCCCATGGAAGTCCCCATTGATGTCCCCATGGATGTCCCCATGGATGTCCCCATTGATGTCCCCATGGAAGTCCCCATGGATGTCCCCATTGATGTCCCCATGGATGTCCCCATTGATGTCCCCATGGAAGTCCCCATGGATGTCCCCATTGATGTCCCCATGGAAGTCCCCATTGATGTCCCCATTGATGTCCCCATGGAAGTCCCCATTGATGTCCCCATGGAAGTCCCCATGGATGTCCCCATGGATGTCCCCATGGATGTCCCCATGGATGTCCCCATTGATGTCCCCATGGATGTCCCCATTGATGTCCCCATGGATGTCCCCATTGATGTCCCCGTGGATGTCCCCATGGATGTCCCCATGGATGTCCCCATGGATGTCCCCATGGAAGTCCCCATTGATGTCCCCATTGATGTCCCCATGGATGTCCCCATTGATGTCCCCATGGATGTCCCCATGGAAGTCCCCATGGAAGTCCCCATTGATGTCCCCATGGAAGTCCCCATGGATGTCCCCATGGATGTCCCCATGGATGTCCCCATGGATGTCCCCATGGATGTCCCCATGGATGTCCCCATGGATGTCCCCATTGATGTCCCCATGGAAGTCCCCATGGATGTCCCCATGGATGTCCCCATGGATGTGCCCATTGATGTCCCCATGGATGTCCCCATGGATGTCCCCATGGATGTCCCCATGGATGTCCCCATGGATGTCCCCATGGATGTCCCCATTGATGTCCCCATGGAAGTCCCCATTGATGTCCCCATGGGAGTCCCCATGGATGTCCCCATGGATGTCCCCATGGATGTCCCCATGGATGTCCCCATGGATGTCCCCATGGATGTCCCCATGGATGTCCCCATGGATGTCCCCATTGATGTCCCCATGGATGTCCCCATGGATGTCCCCATGGATGTCCCCATTGATGTCCCCATGGATGTGCCCATGGATGTCCCCATGGATGTCCCCATGGATGTCCCCATGGATGTCCCCATGGATGTCCCCATTGATGTCCCCATGGATGTCCCCATGGATGTCCCCATGGATGTCCCCATGGATGTCTCCATTGATGTCCCCATGGATGTCCGCATGGAAGTCCCCATGGAAGTCCCCATGGATGTCCCCATTGATGTCCCCATGGAAGTCCCCATTGATGTCCCCATGGAAGTCCCCATGGATGTCCCCATTGATGTCCCCATGGATGTCCCCATGGATGTCCCCATGGATGTCCCCATTGATGTCCCCATGGATGTCCCCATGGATGTCCCCATGGATGTCCCCATTGATGTCCCCATGGATGTCCCCATTGATGTCCCCATTGATGTCCCCATTGATCTCCCCATGGAAGTCCCCATGGATGTCCCCATTGATGTCCCCATTGATGTCCCCATGGATGTCCCCATGGATGTCCCCATTGATGTCCCCATGGATGTCCCCATGGATGTCCCATGGATGTCCCCATGGATGTCCCCATGGATGTCCCCATTGATGTCCCCATGGATGTCCCCATGGATGTCCCCATGGATGTCCCCATGGATGTCCCCATTGATGTCCCCATTGATGTCCCCATGGATGTCCCCATTGATGTCCCCATTGATGTCCCCATGGATGTCCCCATGGATGTCCCCATGGATGTCCCCATGGATGTCCCCATTGATGTCCCCATGGATGTCCCCATTGATGTCCCCATGGATGTCCCCATGGATGTCCCCGTTGATGTCCCCATGGATGTCCCCATTGATGTCCCCATTGATGTCCCCATTGATGTCCCCATTGATGTCCCCATGGATGTCCCCATGGATGTCCCCATGGATGTCCCCATGGATGTCCCCATGGATGTCCCCATTGATGTCCCCATTGATGTCCCCATAGATGTCCCCATTGATGTCCCCATTGATGTCCCCATGGATGTCCCCATGGATGTCCCCATTGATGTCCCCATGGATGTCCCCATTGATGTCCCCATTGATGTCCCCATGGATGTCCCCATGGATGCCCCCATTGATGTCCCCATTGATGTCCCCATTGATGTCCCCATGGATGTCCCCATTGATGTCCCCATGGATGTCCCCATTGCTGTCCCCATGGATGTCCCCATGGATGTCCCCATTGATGTCCCCATGGAAGTCCCCATGGATGTCCCCATGGATGTCCCCATGGATGTCCCCATTGATGTCCCCATGGATGTCCCCTAACGTACCCAAGTGTCGGAGGTGTTCGACGGTCTCGATTTCATGGTTGTACTGCGGCATGTTATAGTGACGCGTTCCCGTGGGGGGCCGGCCACGGGACGCTGCGGTGGACACGCGCAAGTGAGCAGGCAGGCAAAGCACTACGCTCACAGGGGCATCAATGCGCTCATGTCATGTGACAAAGCGTTTCAGGATCCTTGCCACTCTGCAACAAGGGAACGAAAGTATGTACAGCAACACATCAGGATATGTACACATGGGGTTAAGACTGGACTGGGGTAAGGACATCACAGGACAAGAGACACTCTATCCCAACTCGTATCCCAATCCCAGGTCCGACCCTCTCAGTGGCTGGTGGGGGCGGGGGCTCAAATACAACCCATGCCCTGCTCAGTCCGGACCCTGAAACCCTGCCAATAGGGGGGATGTCCCGCCCAGCCACAGGCGAGTACCTGGGAACCAAGGGGCTCCAAGGCCAACCGACAGTGGCTCCCTATGCTCCCTTAACGGCAGGTCCCAACTCCTCTCTGAGCCAGAGATATGGCCCCGCCATTATCACCCAGGAGTTGGTAGATGAAAATGGGCTGTTTCAGCCCAAACTGATATTAGCTCCAAAATTCCCAAAATTGACCCCTCGTCCGGACCCGCCAGAGATAGGGACGAGGCAACTGACCCTATGCGCTTCGCATACGAACTCTGTGGACCCCTCACCCAACCTGGTTCCCTCTGAGGTCCCGGCATCACGGCACCACGGGTTCGTCACGTGGGGTCATGATTGCCAAAATGGCAAAATCGGCCGTCTCGGGCGACCGTCCAGGGTAGGAAATCTTGGCGATATTGACGCGCCAAGCCTTGATTCACAACCCTTGATATCCCCTTTGGTCCCATGCCCTGGGTTATCGCTTGCTGTCACGCCGGCTGCTTACTGTTCACCGATGGGATGACCACACGGACGGGGCAGAAAGCAACATGCGGTGCAAAGGTGGGGATCGTGGATCGCACCAAAAGTTGAATAACTCCGGATGAGCCGGAGGAGCAAATACGAAACTCAAGGGCATTCAACCCTTGGTCATATGCTACAATATGCGCCCTTCCTTCCTGGCTAGATCCCGTGCCCCATGGAGATATGGTAATTCCAATATGGCATACAATGGCAAAAACAGCGAAATTTGGCCAAAACGGCCCGCACTCATGATTCCATATCTCCATGGCCACGGCGAGGATTCTTTCAACCAAACATGCGATAGACACATGGGACTTAGGTCCCAATATATGCCACTTGCCATCCCTCATGGTCGCCTCTAGCTATTTTTCCCATTGGAGGGAAAGTGACACACGTATGGGGCAGAATGGCAACATACCCCAAATTGGGTGACTCACAACTCTCCCATCAAGAGGAGAGGCCACATGGGGAAACACCCCATTCGACGTGGGCTTATGTGCCCTCTCCGAATTGCCCTTACCCTTGGTCAAGTGGCGCACGCAATCTCGGGGGTGAAATCAGGGGGAGAAGGAGTTTGTGGCCATTTTGGGCAAAACGGCCAAATTTCACCCAAAAGCGGTCCCTCCAAATATCGTATCTCCGTATCGCAAGAGAAAGGAGCCTCGGGCTTTTGCATGGATGTAAACCGAAGCTTTGCTTCCCTTTTGCAACAAGGGTTGAGGTTCAAGCCACAATGAAAGCATTTTTAACACCTCAATCCTTGAAGCACACTATTTATGGGAAAAAGTGCATATATCGGCGATATTGGCATGAACATATCCTTGGGACCTTGAGGAGCAAAAATATGAGTAAACACTTTTGGAGTAGGCCCATAGTAGGTGCTTTCAAATATGCACCCTATGGTTAGATTGTCTCCGCCCACTCGTGTCATTAGTGCTTGCATATGAGCGCGTGTGCAAAGAGGCAATGTGGCACGCGTGCTCACAAGGCGAAATTATATAAAATAGAAGACAAGGTTGTAAAAATCAACCAAGCCATCCACGATGTCCTCCGTGGTCTCTACTTTACATATTGCCTTGGTTCGAGGCTCAACTCCCCATAGGCTTCGAGTACGAGCCTCGGGGGTTTGGCCATTTTGGCCTAATTTTCGACCAAAACTTGCCCTCTTTTGAAAATAGAGTTTTGGTACGCATTGAATTGCGTGGAGCCATCGTTGAGTTGGCTCGTAAAACGAAAATGGCCTCGGGCTTTTGGTCTTGTGAGCATTGTGTTCGGTCATTAACGTTCATGCTCACAAGGCCACAAAGTTAGCGTTTGCGCACGCAAACGACTTGGGTTTGCGAGACCCATAGGCTGCCTAAAACACCGCCATTGCCCGCTTCCCTAAGCAAGATGATATGCCCGCGTGAAAGGGGCATGGATGAGAGACATAGGGGGGAGACGTAGGGTTCCGTGCGAACTCTTGGTCCTTGAGAAGCATGAGTTCGCACGATCGACGGAAAGCCTTGCGCACTGATTTTCTCGAAAACGCAACGGCGAAAAATTCTGGTGAATACACCAGATGAAAGTTCATAAAATACCCTCTAGATTCAGCCCTTAAGTTCTCTTAGAACCTCACAGGTACTCGAGAAAAGTCAATCACAAAACTCGCCACGGAGAAGCGACGAAGGCGCGCGAACAGGCGACATCAGGCGGCGATTTCACGACAATTAGAAATCGCGGTAGAAATCGGGTATTTCACCGATTTCTGACCGAAAATCGATCAAGACAATAAAATCACGGTAATTCTACATCGATTTATTGGTTAGAAATCGGATTCCAGATTTCACGGGTTAGAGAACGGGGATAGCCGGTATCAACGGCTTCCGCACAGGTATGACGGCTCGCAGGCCTCCGGGCCATGGGCCATAACGGGTGTGACTGACCACAGGCCTCCGGGCCATGGGCCATAGGTTCTGGGTACCGCTTCAATAGGGCTGCCACTGCGGTTCTGGCACCGGCAGAGAATCGTAGCTAGGCGGTGGTGTCGACCAACTTTGTGTGGCGTCGTACGCTGAAGGATCGTGCGGATAATCCTCCTCGTTGTCGGACTCGAGTGGCCAGGGTTCATCGTCGTCATTGTAGTAGTAGGAGTTGGATTGGTTCGTTCGAGTAGAAGCTTGCGTCTTTGGGGCATTCGACTGCCAGGATTGGTTGACCCAGTCGTTGGGGGCAGCGTCATCGTTGTTGTTATAGCTGGAGGTATTCGGCTCTCTGGTATTCGGTCCCCACGACGGTCCGTCCCTGGATGGCCTTGATGTCCAGGTGTTCGGCAGTGTGGGCGGAGGCGTCGACTCCTCAAACCACCAGTTTCCCAGGCAGACTGACCGAGGTCAGGAGCACCGGAGGCCGCCATCCGACTGCAAGTGCGTCTGCGAATCGGTAGGCTCACACTGGGACTGACAGTGGCGGACCGCTGGGAGTGTAGTCAGGCAACTGGGCTTCCCGCCTGGCGCCATCAGGATCTCCACACACAGCGAATAGGGCAACACGGTATCACGGGCATGGGGACATCCATGGGGACATCCATGGGGACATCCATGGGGACATCCATGGGGACATCCATGGGGACATCCATGGGGACATCCATGGGGACATCCATGGGGACATCCATGGGGACATCAATGGGGACATCCATGGGGACATCCATGGGGACATCCATGGGGACATCCATGGGGACATCCATGGGGACATCCATGGGGACATCCATGGGGACATCCATGGGGACATCCATGGGGACATCCATGGGGACATCAATGGGGACATCCATGGGGACATCCATGGGGACATCAATGGGGACATCCATGGGGACATCAATGGGGACATCAATGGGGACATCAACGGGGACATCAATGGGGACATCCATGGGGACATCCATGGGGACATCAATGGGGACATCCATGGGGACATCCATGGGGACATCCATGGGGACATCCATGGGGACATCCATGGGGACATCAATGGGGACATCCATGGGGACATCAATGGGGACATCCATGGGGACATCCATGGGGACATCCATGGGGACATCCATGGGGACATCCATGGGGACATCCATGGGGACATCCATGGGGACATCCATGGGGACATCCATGGGGACATCCATGGGGACATCCATGGGGACATCAATGGGGACATCCATGGGGACATCCATGGGGACATCCATGGGGACATCCATGGGGACATCCATGGGGACATCCATGGGGACATCCATGGGGACATCAATGGGGACATCCATGGGGACATCCATGGGGACATCAATGGGGACATCAATGGGGACATCCATGGGGACATCCATGGGGACATCCATGGGGACATCCATGGGGACATCCATGGGGACATCCATGGGGACATCCATGGGGACATCCATGGGGACATCCATGGGGACATCCATGGGGACATCCATGGGGACATCCATGGGGACATCCATGGGGACATCCATGGGGACATCCATGGGGACATCCATGGGGACATCCATGGGGACATCAATGGGGACATCCATGGGGACATCAATGGGGACATCCATGGGGACATCCATGGGGACATCAATGGGGACATCAATGGGGACATCCATGGGGACATCCATGGGGACATCCATGGGCACATCCATGGGGACATCCATGGGGACATCCATGGGGACATCCATGGGGACATCCATGGGGACATCCATGGGGACATCCATGGGGACATCCATGGGGACATCCATGGGGACATCCATGGGGACATCCATGGGGACATCCATGGGGACATCCATGGGGACATCAATGGGGACATCAATGGGGACATCCATGGGGACATCCATGGGGACATCAATGGGGACATCCATGGGGACATCAATGGGGACATCAATGGGGACATCAATGGGGACATCCATGGGGACATCAATGGGGACATCCATGGGGACATCCATGGGGACATCCATGGGGACATCCATGGGGACATCCATGGGGACATCCATGGGGACATCCATGGGGACATCCATGGGGACATCCATGGGGACATCCATGGGGACATCAATGGGGACATCCATGGGGACATCCATGGGGACATCAATGGGGACATCCATGGGGACATCAATGGGGACATCAATGGGGACATCAACGGGGACATCAATGGGGACATCCATGGGGACATCAATGGGGACATCCATGGGGACATCCATGGGGACATCAATGGGGACATCAATGGGGACATCCATGGGGACATCCATGGGGACATCAATGGGGACATCCATGGGGACATCCGTGGGGACATCCATGGGGACATCCATGGGGACATCCGTGGGGACATCCATGGGGACATCCATGGGGACATCCATGGGGACATCCATGGGGACATCCATGGGGACATCCATGGGGACATCCATGGGGACATCCATGGGGACATCCATGGGGACATCCATGGGGACATCCATGGGGACATCCATGGGGACATCCATGGGGACATCAATGGGGACATCAATGGGGACATCCATGGGGACATCAACGGGGACATCCATGGGGACATCCATGGGGACATCCATGGGGACATCAATGGGGACATCCATGGGGACATCAATGGGGACATCCATGGGGACATCCATGGGGACATCAATGGGGACATCAATGGGGACATCCATGGGGACATCCATGGGGACATCCATGGGGACATCCATGGGGACATCCATGGGGACATCAATGGGGACATCCATGGGGACATCCGTGGGGACATCCATGGGGACATCCATGGGGACATCCATGGGGACATCCATGGGGACATCCATGGGGACATCCACGGGGACATCAATGGGGACATCCATGGGGACATCCATGGGGACATCAATGGGGACATCCATGGGGACATCCATGGGGACATCAATGGGGACATCCATGGGGACATCCATGGGGACATCCATGGGGACATCCATGGGGACATCCATGGGGACATCCATGGGGACATCCCTGGGGACATCCATGGGGACATCCATGGGGACATCCATGGGGACATCCATGGGGACATCAATGGGGACATCCATGGGGACATCCATGGGGACATCCATGGGGACATCCATGGGGACATCCATGGGGACATCCATGGGGACATCAATGGGGACATCCATGGGGACATCAATGGGGACATCCATGGGGACATCAATGGGGACATCCATGGGGACATCCGTGGGGACATCCATGGGGACATCCATGGGGACATCCATGGGGACATCCATGGGGACATCCATGGGGACATCCATGGGGACATCCATGGGGACATCCATGGGGACATCCATGGGGACATCCATGGGGACATCCCTGGGGACATCCATGGGGACATCCATGGGGACATCCATGGGGACATCCATGGGGACATCAATGGGGACATCCATGGGGACATCCATGGGGACATCCATGGGGACATCCATGGGGACATCAATGGGGACATCCATGGGGACATCCATGGGGACATCCATGGGGACATCAATGGGGACATCAATGGGGACATCAATGGGGACATCCATGGGGACATCCGTGGGGACATCCATGGGGACATCCATGGGGACATCCATGGGGACATCCATGGGGACATCCATGGGGACATCCATGGGGACATCCATGGGGACATCCATGGGGACATCAATGGGGACATCAATGGGGACATCCATGGGGACATCCATGGGGACATCAATGGGGACATCCATGGGGACATCAATGGGGACATCAATGGGGACATCAATGGGGACATCCATGGGGACATCAATGGGGACATCCATGGGGACATCCATGGGGACATCCATGGGGACATCCATGGGGACATCCATTGGGGACATCCATGGGGACATCCATGGGGACATCCATGGGGACATCCATGGGGACATCAATGGGGACATCAATGGGGACATCCATGGGGACATCCATGGGGACATCAATGGGGACATCCATGGGGACATCAATGGGGACATCAACGGGGACATCAATGGGGACATCCATGGGGACATCAATGGGGACATCCATGGGGACATCCATGGGGACATCAATGGGGACATCAATGGGGACATCCATGGGGACATCCATGGGGACATCAATGGGGACATCCATGGGGACATCCGTGGGGACATCCATGGGGACATCCATGGGGACATCCGTGGGGACATCCATGGGGACATCCATGGGGACATCCATGGGGACATCCATGGGGACATCCATGGGGACATCCATGGGGACATCCATGGGGACATCCATGGGGACATCCATGGGGACATCCATGGGGACATCCATGGGGACATCCATGGGGACATCCATGGGGACATCCATGGGGACATCCATGGGGACATCAATGGGGACATCCATGGGGACATCAATGGGGACATCCATGGGGACATCCATGGGGACATCCATGGGGACATCAATGGGGACATCCATGGGGACATCAATGGGGACATCCATGGGGACATCCATGGGGACATCAATGGGGACATCAATGGGGACATCCATGGGGACATCCATGGGGACATCCATGGGGACATCCATGGGGACATCCATGGGGACATCAATGGGGACATCCATGGGGACATCCGTGGGGACATCCATGGGGACATCCATGGGGACATCCATGGGGACATCCATGGGGACATCCATGGGGACATCCACGGGGACATCAATGGGGACATCCATGGGGACATCCATGGGGACATCAATGGGGACATCCATGGGGACATCCATGGGGACATCAATGGGGACATCCATGGGGACATCCATGGGGACATCCATGGGGACATCCATGGGGACATCCATGGGGACATCCATGGGGACATCCCTGGGGACATCCATGGGGACATCCATGGGGACATCCATGGGGACATCCATGGGGACATCCATGGGGACATCCATGGGGACATCCATGGGGACATCCATGGGGACATCCATGGGGACATCCATGGGGACATCCATGGGGACATCAATGGGGACATCCATGGGGACATCAATGGGGACATCCATGGGGACATCCAAGGGGACATCCATGGGGACATCCATGGGGACATCAATGGGGACATCCATGGGGACATCCATGGGGACATCCATGGGGACATCAATGGGGACATCAATGGGGACATCAATGGGGACATCCATGGGGACATCCGTGGGGACATCCATGGGGACATCCATGGGGACATCCATGGGGACATCCATGGGGACATCCATGGGGACATCAATGGGGACATCCGTGGGGACATCCATGGGGACATCCATGGGGACATCCATGGGGACATCCATGGGGACATCCATGGGGACATCCATGGGGACATCCCTGGGGACATCCATGGGGACATCCATGGGGACATCCATGGGGACATCCATGGGGACATCCATGGGGACATCCATGGGGACATCCATGGGGACATCCATGGGGACATCCATGGGGACATCCATGGGGACATCCATGGGGACATCCATGGGGACATCCATGGGGACATCCATGGGGACATCCATGGGGACATCAATGGGGACATCAATGGGGACATCCATGGGGACATCCATGGGGACATCAATGGGGACATCCATGGGGACATCCATGGGGACATCCATGGGGACATCAATGGGGACATCCATGGGGACATCCATGGACACATCAATGGGGACATCCATGGGGACATCCATGGGGACATCCATGGGGACATCAATGGGGACATCCATGGGGACATCCATGGGGACATCCATGGGGACATCCATGGGGACATCCATGGGGACATCCATGGGGACATCCATGGGGACATCCATGGGGATATCCATGGGGACATCCATGGGGACATCCATGGGGACATCCATGGGGACATCCATGGGGACATCCATGGGGACATCCATGGGGACATCAATGGGGACATCAATGGGGACATCCATGGGGACATCCATGGGGACATCAATGGGGACATCCATGGGGACATCCATGGGGACATCCATGGGGACATCAATGGGGACATCCATGGGGACATCCATGGGGACATCCATGGGGACATCCATGGGGACATCCATGGGGACATCCATGGGGACATCCATGGGGACATCCATGGGGACATCCATGGGGACATCCATGGGGACATCAATGGGGACATCCATGGGGACATCCATGGGGACATCCATGGGGCCATCCATGGGGACATCAATGGGGACATCCATGGGGACATCAATGGGGACATCAATGGGGACATCCATGGGGACATCCATGGGGACATCAATGGGGACATCCATGGGGACATCCATGGGGACATCCATGGGGACATCCATGGGGACATCCATGGGGACATCCATGGGGACATCCATGGGGACATCCATGGGGACATCCATGGGGACATCCATGGGGACATCAATGGGGACATCAATGGGGACATCCATGGGGACATCAATGGGGACATCCATGGGGACATCAATGGGGACATCAATGGGGACATCCATGGGGACATCCATGGGGACATCAATGGGGACATCCATGGGGACTTCCATGGGGACATCCATGGGGACATCCATGGGGACATCAATGGGGACATCAATGGGGACATCCATGGGGACATCAATGGGGACATCAATGGGGACATCCATGGGGACATCAATGGGGACATCCATGGGGACATCCATGGGGACATCCATGGGGACATCAATGGGGACATCCATGGGGACATCCATGGGGACATCCATGGGGACATCCATGGGGACATCAATGGGGACATCAATGGGGACATCCATGGGGACATCAATGGGGACATCAATGGGGACATCAATGGGGACATCAATGGGGACATCCATGGGGACATCAATGGAGACATCCATGGGGACATCCATGGGGACATCCATGGGGACATCAATGGGGACATCCATGGGGACATCCATGGGGACATCAATGGGGACATCAATGGGGACATCAATGGGGACATCCATGGGGACATCCATGGGGACATCAATGGGGACATCCATGGGGACATCCATGGGGACATCAATGGGGACATCCATGGGGACATCCATGGGGACATCAATGGAGACATCAATGGGGACATCCATGGGGACATCCATGGGGACATCAATGGGGACATCCATGGGGACATCAATGGGGACATCAATGGGGACATCCATGGGGACATCCATGGGGACATCCATGGGGACATCAATGGGGACATCAATGGGGACTTCCATGGGGACATCCATGGGGACATCCATGGGGACATCAATGGGGACATCCATGGGGACATCCATGGGGACATCCATGGGGACATCCATGGGGACATCCATGGGGACATCCGTGGGGACATCCATGGGGACATCAATGGGGACATCCATGGGGACATCCATGGGGACATCCATGGGGACATCCATGGGGACATCCATGGGGACATTCATGGGGACATCCATGGGGACATCAATGGGGACATCCATGGGGACATCCATGGGGACATCAATGGGGACATCAATGGGGACATCCATGGGGACATCAATGGGGACATCCATGGGGACATCCATGGGGACATCCATGGGGACATCAATGGGGACATCCATGGGGACATCCATGGGGACATCAATGGGGACATCCATGGGGACATCAATGGGGACATCAATGGGGACATCCGTGGGGACATCCATGGGGACATCCATGGGGACATCAATGGGGACATCCATGGGGACATCCATGGGGACATCAATGGGGACATCCATGGGGACATCCATGGGGACATCCATGGGGACATCCATGGGGACATCCATGGGGACATCAATGGGGACATCCATGGGGACATCCATGGGGACATCCATGGGGACATCCATGGGGACATCCATGGGGACATCAATGGGGACATCCATGAGGGCATCAATGGGGACATCAATGGGGACATCAATGGGGACATCAATGGGGACATCAATGGGGACATCAATGGGGACATCAATGGGGATATCCATGGGGACATCCATGGGGACATCCATGGGGACATCCATGGGGACATCCATGGGGACATCCATGGGGACATCCATGGGGACATCCATGGGGACATCCATGGGGACATCCATGGGGACATCCATGGGGACATCCATGGGGACATCCATGGGGACATCCATGGGGACATCCATGGGGACATCAATGGGGACATCAATGGGGACATCAATGGGGACATCCATGGGGACATCCATGGGGACATCCATGGGGACATCCATGGGGACATCCATGGGGACATCCATGGGGACATCCATGGGGACATCAATGGGGACATCCATGAGGACATCAATGGGGACATCCATGGGGACATCCATGGGGACATCCATTGGGACATCCATCGGGACATCCATGGGGACATCAATGGGGACATCAATGGGGACATCCATGGGAACTTCCATGGGCACATCAATGGGGACATCCATGGGGACATCCATGGGGACATCCATGGGGACATCCATGGGGACATCCATGGGGATATCCATGGGGACATCAATGGGGACATCAATGGGGACATCCATGGGGACATCCATGGGGACATCCATGGGGACATCCATGGGGACATCCATGGGGACATCCATGGGGACATCCATGGGGACATCCATGGGGACATCCATGGGGACATCCATGGGGACATCAATGGGGACATCAATGGGCACATCCATGGGGACATCCATGGGGACATCAATGGGGACATCCATGGGGACATCCATGGGGACATCCATGGGGACATCCATGGGGACATCAATGGGGACATCCATGGGGACATCCATGGGGACATCCATGGGGACATCCATGGGGACATCAATGGGGACATCAATGGGGACATCCGTGGGGACATCCGTGGGGACATCCATGGGGACATCAATGGGGACATCCATGGGGACATCCATGGGGACATCAATGGGGACATCCATGGGGACATCCATGGGGACATCCATGGGGACATCCATGGGGACATCCATGGGGACATCAATGGGGGCATCCATGGGGACATCCATGGGGGCATCCATGGGGACATCCATGGGGACATCCATGGGGACATCAATGGGGACATCCATGGGGACATCAATGGGGACATCAATGGGGACATCCATGGGGACATCCATGGGGACATCAATGGGGACATCAATGGGGACATCCATGGGGATATCCATGGGGACATCCATGGGGACATCCATGGGGACATCCATGGGGACATCCATGGGGACATCCATGGGGACATCCATGGGGACATCCATGGGGACATCCATGGGGACATCCATGGGGACATCCATGGGGACATCCATGGGGACATCCATGGGGACATCCATGGGGACATCCATGGGGACATCAATGGGGACATCCATGGGGACATCCATGGGGACATCAATGGGGACATCAATGGGGACATCCGTGGGGACATCCGTGGGGACATCCATGGGGACATCAATGGGGACATCCATGGGGACATCCATGGGGACATCCATGGGGACATCCATGGGGACATCCATGGGGACATCCATGGGGACATCCATGGGGACATCCATGGGGACATCAATGGGGACATCCATGGGGACATCCATGGGGACATCCATGGGGACATCCATGGGGACATCCATGGGGACATCCATGGGGACATCCATGGGGACATCCATGGGGACATCCATGGGGACATCCATGGGGACATCCATGGGGACATCCATGGGGACATCAATGGGGACATCAATGGGGACATCAATGGGGACATCCATGGGGATATCCATGGGGACATCCATGGGGACATCCATGGGGACATCCATGGGGACATCCATGGGGACATCCATGGGGACATCCATGGGGACATCCATGGGGACATCCATGGGGACATCCATGGGGACATCCATGGGGACATCCATGGGGACATCCATGGGGACATCCATGGGGACATCCATGGGGACATCAATGGGGACATCCATGGGGACATCCATGGGGACATCAATGGGGACATCAATGGGGACATCCATGGGGACATCCATGGGGACATCAATGGGGACATCAATGGGGACATCAATGGGGACATCAATGGGGACATCAATGGGGACATCAATGGGGACATCAATGGGGACATCAATGGGGACATCCATGGGGACATCCATGGGGACATCCATGGGGACATCCATGGGGACATCCATGGGGACATCAATGGGGACATCCATGGGGACATCCATGGGGACATCCATGGGGACATCCATGGGGACATCCATTGGGACATCCATCGGGACATCCATGGGGACATCAATGGGGACATCAATGGGGACATCCATGGGAACTTCCATGGGCACATCAATGGGGACATCCATGGAGACATCCATGGGGACATCCATGGGGACATCCATGGGGACATCCATGGGGATATCCATGGGGACATCAATGGGGACATCAATGGGGACATCCATGGGGACATCCATGGGGACATCCATGGGGACATCCATGGGGACATCCATGGGGACATCCATGGGGACATCCATGGAAACATCCATGGGGACATCCATGGGGACATCCATGGGGACTTCCATGGGGACATCCATGGGGACATCCATGGGGACATCCATGGGGACATCAATGGGGACATCCATGGGGACATCCATGGGGACATCCATGGGGACATCCATGGGGACATCCATGGGGACATCCATGGGGACATCCATGGGGACATCCATGGGGACATCCATGGGGACATCCATGGGGACATCCATGGGGACATCCATGGGGACATCCATGGGGACATCCATGGGGACATCCATGGGGACATCCATGGGGACATCCATGGGGACATCCATGGGGACATCCATGGGGACATCAATGGGGACATCCATGGGGACATCCATGGGGACATCCATGGGGACATCCATGGGGACATCCATGGGGACATCCATGGGGACATCCATGGGGACATCCATGGGGACATCAATGGGGACATCCATGGGGACATCCATGGGGACATCCATTGGGACATCCATCGGGACATCCATGGGGACATCAATGGGGACATCAATGGGGACATCCATGGGAACTTCCATGGGCACATCAATGGGGACATCCATGGGGACATCCATGGGAACATCCATGGGGACATCCATGGGGATATCCATGGGGACATCCATGGGGACATCAATGGGGACATCCATGGGGACATCCATGGGGACATCCATGGGGACATCCATGGGGACATCCATGGGGACATCCATGGGGACATCCATGCAGACATCCATGGGGACATCCATGGGGACATCCATGGGGACATCCATGGGGACATCAATGGGGACATCCATGGGGACATCCATGGGGACATCAATGGGGACATCCATGGGGACATCCATGGGGACATCCATGGGGACATCCATGGGGACATCCATGGGGACATCAATGGGGACATCCATGGGGACATCCATGGGGACATCCATGGGGACATCCATGGGGACATCCATGGGGACATCAATGGGGACATCAATGGGGACATCCGTGGGGACATCCGTGGGGACATCCATGGGGACATCAATGGGGACATCCATGGGGACATCCATGGGGACATCAATGGGGACATCCATGGGGACATCCATGGGGACATCCATGGGGACATCCATGGGGACATCCATGGGGACATCAATGGGGACATCAATGGGGACATCCATGGGGACATCCATGGGGACATCCATGGGGACATCCATGGGGACATCCATGGGGACATCAATGGGGACATCAATGGGGACATCAATGGGGACATCAATGGGGACATCAATGGGGACATCAATGGGGACATCAATGGGGATATCCATGGGGACATCCATGGGGACATCCATGGGGACATCCATGGGGACATCCATGGGGACATCCATGGGGACATCCATGGGGACATCCATGGGGACATCCATGGGGACATCCATGGGGACATCCATGGGGACATCCATGGGGACATCCATGGGGACATCCATGGGGACATCCATGGGGACATCCATGGGGACATCCATGGGGACATCCATGGGGACATCCATGGGGACATCAATGGGGACATCAATGGGGACATCAATGGGGACATCCATGGGGACATCCATGGGGACATCCATGGGGACATCCATGGGGACATCCATGGGGACATCCATGGGGACATCCATGGGGACATCAATGGGGACATCCATGGGGACATCAATGGGGACATCCATGGGGACATCCATGGGGACATCCATTGGGACATCCATCGGGACATCCATGGGGACATCAATGGGGACATCAATGGGGACATCCATGGGAACTTCCATGGGCACATCAATGGGGACATCCATGGGGACATCCATGGGGACATCCATGGGGACATCCATGGGGACATCCATGGGGACATCCATGGGGATATCCATGGGGACATCAATGGGGACATCAATGGGGATATCCATGGGGACATCCATGGGGACATCCATGGGGACATCCATGGGGACATCCATGGGGACATCCATGGGGACATCCATGGGGACATCCATGGGGACATCCATGGGGACATCCATGGCGACATCCATGGGGACTTCCATGGGGACATCCATGGGGACATCAATGGGGACATCCATGGGGACATCAATGGGGACATCCATGGGGACATCCATGGGGACATCCATGGGGACATCCATGGGGACATCCATGGGGACATCCATGGGGACATCCATGGGGACATCCATGGGGACATCCATGGGGACATCCATGGGGACATCCATGGGGACATCCATGGGGACATCCATGGGGACATCCATGGGGACATCCATGGGGACATCCATGGGGACATCCATGGGGACATCCATGGGGACATCCATGGGGACATCCATGGGGACATCCATGGGGACATCCATGGGGACATCCATGGGGACATCAATGGGGACATCCATGGGGACATCCATGGGGACATCCATGGGGACATCCATGGGGACATCCATGGGGACATCAATGGGGACATCAATGGGGACATCAATGGGGACATCCATGGGGACATCCATGGGGACATCGATGGGGACATCAATGGGGACATCAATGGGGACATCCATGGGGACATCAATGGGGACATCCATGTGTACATCCATGGGGACATCAATGGGGACATCCATGGGGACATCAATGGGGACATCCATGGGGACATCCATGGGGACAGCAATGGGGACATCCATGGGGACATCCATGGGGACATCCATGGGGACATCCATGGAGACATCCATGGGGACATCCATGGGGACATCCATGGGGACATCCATGGGGACATCCATGGGGACATCCATGGGGACATCCATGGGGACATCCATGGGGACATCCATGGGGACATCAATGGGGACATCAATGGGGACATCAATGGGGACATCCATGGGGACATCCATGGGGACATCCGTGGGGACATCCATGGGGACATCCATGGGGACATCCATGGGGACATCCATGGGGACATCAATGGGGACATCCATGGGGACATCAATGGGGACATCCATGGGGACATCCATGGGGACATCCATTGGGACATCCATCGGGACATCCATGGGGACATCAATGGGGACATCAATGGGGACATCCATGGGAACTTCCATGGGCACATCAATGGGGACATCCATGGGGACATCCATGGGGACATCCATGGGGACATCCATGGGGACATCCATGGGGACATCCATGGGGACATCAATGGGGACATCAATGGGGACATCCATGGGGACATCCATGGGGACATCCATGGGGACATCCATGGGGACATCCATGGGGACATCCATGGGGACATCCATGGGGACATCCATGGGGACATCCATGGGGACATCAATGGGGACATCAATGGGGACATCCATGGGGACATCCATGGGGACATCCATGGGGACATCCATGGGGACATCCATGGGGACATCCATGGGGACATCCATGGGGACATCCATGGGGACATCCATGGGGACATCCATGGGGACATCCATGGGGACATCCATGGGGACATCCATGGGGACATCAATGGGGACATCAATGGGGACATCCATGGGGACATCCATGGGGACATCCATGGGGACATCCATGGGGACATCCATTGGGACATCCATTGGGACATCCATGGGGACATCAATGGGGACATCAATGGGGACATCCATGGGAACTTCCATGGGCACATCAATGGGGACATCCATGGGGACATCCATGGGGACATCCATGGGGACATCCATGGGGACATCCATGGGGATATCCATGGGGACATCAATGGGGACATCCATGGGGACATCCATGGGGACATCCATGGGGACATCCATGGGGACATCCATGGGGACATCCATGGGGACATCCATGGGGACATCCATGGGGACATCCATGGGGACATCCATGGGGACATCCATGGGGACTTCCATGGGGACATCCATGGGGACATCAATGGGGACATCCATGGGGACATCAATGGGGACATCCATGGGGACATCCATGGGGACATCCATGGGGACATCCATGGGGACATCCATGGGGACATCCATGGGGACATCCATGGGGACATCCATGGGGACATCCATGGGGACATCCATGGGGACATCCATGGGGACATCCATGGGGACATCCATGGGGACATCCATGGGGACATCCATGGGGACATCCATGGGGACATCCATGGGGACATCAATGGGGACATCCATGGGGACATCCATGGGGACATCCATGGGGACATCCATGGGGACATCAATGGGGACATCCATGGGGACATCCATGGGGACATCCATGGGGACATCCATGGGGACATCAATGGGGACATCAATGGGGACATCAATGGGGACATCCATGGGGACATCCATGGGGACATCGATGGGGACATCAATGGGGACATCAATGGGGACATCCATGGGGACATCAATGGGGACATCCATGTGTACATCCATGGGGACATCAATGGGGACATCCATGGGGACATCAATGGGGACATCCATGGGGACATCAATGGGGACATCCATGGGGACATCCATGGGGACATCCATGGGGACATCCATGGGGACATCCATGGGGACATCCATGGGGACATCCATGGGGACATCCATGGGGACATCCATGGGGACATCCATGGGGACATCCATGGGGACATCCATGGGGACATCCATGGGGACATCCATGGGGACATCCATGGGGACATCCATGGGGACATCCATGGGGACATCCATGGGGACATCCATGGGGACATCCATGGGGACATCCATGGGGACATCCATGGGGACATCAATGGGGACATCCATGGGGACATCCATGGGGACATCCATGGGGACATCCATGGGGACATCCATGGGGACATCCATGGGGACATCAATGGGGACATCAATGGGGACATCAATGGGGACATCCATGGGGACATCAATGGGGACATCCATGGGGACATCCATGGGGACATCAATGGGGACATCCATGGGGACATCCATGGGGACATCCATGGGGACATCCATGGGGACATCAATGGGGACATCCATGGGGACATCCATGGGGACATCCATGGGGACATCCATGGGGACATCCATGGGGACATCCATGGGGACATCCATGGGGACATCCATGGGGACATCAATGGGGACATCCATGGGGACATCAATGGGGACATCCATGGGGACATCCATGGGGACATCAATGGGGACATCCATGGGGACATCCATGGGGACATCCATGGGGACATCCATGGGGACATCCATGGGGACATCAATGGGGACATCCATGGGGACATCAATGGGGACATCCATGGGGACATCCATGGGGACATCAATGGGGACATCCATGGGGACATCCATGGGGACATCCATGGGGACATCCATGGGGACATCAATGGGGACATCCATGGGGACATCCATGGGGACATCCATGGGGACATCCATGGGGACATCCATGGGGACATCCATGGGGACATCCATGGGGACATCCATGGGGACATCCATGGGGACATCAATGGGGACATCCATGGGGACATCCATGGGGACATCCATGGGGACATCAATGGGGACATCCATGGGGACATCCATGGGGACATCCATGGGGACATCCATGGGGACATCCATGGGGACATCCATGGGGACATCCATGGGGACATCCATGGGGACATCCATGGGGACATCCATGGGGACATCCATGGGGACATCAATGGGGACATCAATGGGGACATCAATGGGGACATCAATGGGGACATCCATGGGGACATCCATGGGGACATCCATGGGGACATCAATGGGGACATCCATGGGGACATCCATGGGGACATCCATGGGGACATCCATGGGGACATCCATGGGGACATCCATGGGGACATCCGTGGGGACATCCATGGGGACATCCATGGGGACATCCATGGGGACATCCATGGGGACATCCATGGGGACATCCATGGGGACATCCATGGGGACATCCATGGGGACATCCATGGGGACATCCGTGGGGACATCCATGGGGACATCCATGGGGACATCCATGGGGACATCCATGGGGACATCCATGGGGACATCCATGGGGACATCCATGGGGACATCCATGGGGACATCCATGGGGACATCCATGGGGACATCGATGGGGACATCCATGGGGACATCCATGGGGACATCCATGGGGACTTCCATGGGGACATCAATGAAGACATCAATGGGGACATCCATGGGGACATCCATGGGGACATCCATGGGGACATCCATGGGGACATCCATGGGGACATCAATGGGGACATCCATGGGGACATCAATGGGGACATCCATGGGGACATCCAAGGGGACATCCATGGGGACATCCATGGGGACATCCATGGGGACATCCATGGGGACATCAATGGGGACATCAATGGGGACATCCATGGGGACATCCATGGGGACATCAATGGGGACATCCATGGGGACATCCATGGGGACATCCATGGGGACATCCATGGGGACATCCATGGGGACATCCATGGGGACATCCATGGGGACATCCATGGGGACATCCATGGGGACATCCATGGGGACATCCATGGGGACATCCATGGGGACATCCATGGGGACATCAATGGGGACATCAATGGGGACATCCATGGGGACATCCATGGGGACATCAATGGGGACATCCATGGGGACATCCATGGGGACATCCATGGGGACATCCATGGGGACATCCATGGGGACATCCATGGGGACATCCATGGGGACATCAATGGGGACATCCATGGGGACATCCATGGGGACATCCATGGGGACATCCAAGGGGACATCCATGGGGACATCCATGGGGACATCCATGGGGACATCCATGGGGACATCCATGGGGACATCCATGGGGACATCCATGGGGACATCCATGGGGACATCCATGGGGACATCCATGGGGACATCCGTGGGGACATCCATGGGGACATCCATGGGGACATCCATGGGGACATCCGTGGGGACATCCATGGGGACATCAATGGGGACATCCATGGGGACATCCATGGGGACATCCATGGGGACATCCAAGGGGACATCCATGGGGACATCCATGGGGACATCCATGGGGACATCCATGGGGACATCAATGGGGACATCAATGGGGACATCCATGGGGACATCCATGGGGACATCAATGGGGACATCCATGGGGACATCCATGGGGACATCCATGGGGACATCAATGGGGACATCAATGGGGACATCCATGGGGACATCCATGGGGACATCAATGGGGACATCCATGGGGACATCCATGGGGACATCCATGGGGACATCCATGGGGACATCCATGGGGACATCCATGGGGACATCAATGGGGACATCCATGGGGACATCAATGGGGACATCAATGGGGACATCCATGGGGACATCCATGGGGACATCCATGGGGACATCCATGGGGACATCCATGGGGACATCCATGGGGACATCCATGGGGACATCAATGGGGACATCAATGGGGACATCCATGGGGACATCCATGGGGACATCCATGGGGACATCCATGGGGACATCCATGGGGACATCCATGGGGACATCCATGGGGACATCCATGGGGACATCTATGGGGACATCCATGGGGACATCCATGGGGACATCCATGGGGACATCCATGGGGACATCCATGGGGACATCCAAGGGGACATCCATGGGGACATCCATGGGGACATCCAAGGGGACATCCATGGGGACATCCATGGGGACATCCATGGGGACATCCATGGGGACATCCATGGGGACATCCATGGGGACATCAATGGGGACATCCATGGGGACATCAATGGGGACATCCATGGGGACATCAATGGGGACATCCATGGGGACATCAACGGGGACATCAATGGGGACATCCATGGGGACATCAATGGGGACATCCATGGGGACATCCATGGGGACATCAATGGGGACATCCATTGGGACATCCATGGGGACATCCATGGGGACATCCATGGGGACATCAATGGGGACATCAATGGGGACATCCATGGGGACATCAACGGGGACATCAATGGGGACATCCATGGGGACATCCATGGGGACATCCATGGGGACATCCATGGGGACATCAATGGGGACATCCATGGGGACATCCATGGGGACATCCATGGGGACATCCATGGGGACATCCATGGGGACATCCGTGGGGACATCCATGGGGACATCAATGGGGACATCCATGGGGACATCCATGGGGACATCCATGGGGACATCCAAGGGGACATCCATGGGGACATCCATGGGGACATCCATGGGGACATCCATGGAGACATCAATGGGGACATCAATGGGGACATCCATGGGGACATCCATGGGGACATCAATGGGGACATCCATGGGGACATCCATGGGGACATCCATGGGGACATCAATGGGGACATCAATGGGGACATCCATGGGGACATCCATGGGGACATCAATGGGGACATCCATGGGGACATCCATGGGGACATCCATGGGGACATCCATGGGGACATCCATGGGGACATCAATGGGGACATCCATGGGGACATCAATGGGGACATCAATGGGGACATCCATGGGGACATCCATGGGGACATCCATGTGTACATCCATGGGGACATCCATGGGGACATCCATGGGGACATCCATGGGGACATCCATGGGGACATCAATGGGGACATCAATGGGGACATCCATGGGGACATCCATGGGGACATCAATGGGGACATCCATGGGGACATCCATGGGGACATCCATGGGGACATCCATGGGGACATCCATGGGGACATCCATGGGGACATCCATGGGGACATCCATGGGGACATCCATGGGGACATCCATGGGGACATCCATGGGGACATCCATGGGGACATCCATGGGGACATCCATGGGGACATCCAAGGGGACATCCATGGGGACATCCATGGGGACATCCAATGGGACATCCATGGGGACATCCATGGGGACATCCATGGGGACATCCATGGGGACATCCATGGGGACATCCATGGGGACATCAATGGGGACATCCATGGGGACATCAATGGGGACATCAATGGGGACATCAATGGGGACATCCATGGGGACATCAACGGGGACATCAATGGGGACATCCATGGGGACATCAATGGGGACATCCATGGGGACATCCATGGGGACATCAATGGGGACATCCATTGGGACATCCATGGGGACATCCATGGGGACATCCATGGGGACATCGATGGGGACATCCATGGGGACATCAATGGGGACATCCATGGGGACATCCATGGGGACATCCATGGGGACATCAATGGGGACATCCATGGGGACATCCATGGGGACATCAATGGGGACATCCATGGGGACATCCATGGGGACATCCATGGGGACATCCATGGGGACATCCATGGGGACTTCCATGGGGACTTCCATGGGGACATCAATGGGGACATCCATGGGGACATCCATGGGGACATCCATGGGGACATCAATGGGGACATCCATGGGGACATCCATGGGGACATCAATGGGGACATCCATGGGGACATCCATGGGGACATCAATGGGGACATCCATGGGGACATCCATGGGGACATCCATGGGGACTTCCATGGGGAGTTCCATGGGGACATCCATGGGGACTTCCATGGGGAGTTCCATGGGGACATCAATGGGGACATCCATGGGGACATCCGTGGGGACATCCATGGGGACATCCATGGGGACATCCATGGGGACATCAATGGGGACATCCATGGGGACATCAATGGGGACATCCATGGGGACATCAATGGGGACATCAATGGGGACATCAATGGGGACATCAATGGGGACATCAATGGGGACATCCATGGGGACATCCATGGGGACATCAATGGGGACATCCATGGGGACATCCATGGGGACATCCATGGGGACATCCATGGGGACATCAATGGGGACACCCATGGGGACATCAATGGGGACATCAATGGGGACATCCATGGGGACATCCATGGGAACATCCATGGGGACATCCATGGGGACATCCATGGGGACATCCATGGGGACATCCATGGGGACATCCATGGGGACATGCATGGGGACATGCATGGGGACATCCGTGGGGACATCCATGGGGACATCCATGGGGACATCCATGGGGACATCCATGGGGACATCCATGGGGACATCCATGGGGACATCCATGGGGACATCCATGGGGACATCCATGGGGACATCCATGGGGACATCCATGGGGACATCCATGGGGACATCCATGGGGACATCCATGGGGACATCCATGGGGACATCCATGGGGACATCAATGGGGACATCCATGGGGACATCCGTGGGGACATCCATGGGGACATCCATGGGGACATCCATGGGGACATCAATGGGGACATGCATGGGGACATCAATGGGGACATCCATGGGGACATCAATGGGGACATCAATGGGGACATCAATGGGGACATCAATGGGGACATCCATGGGGACATCCATGGGGACATCCATGGGGACATCCATGGGGACATCCATGGGGACATCAATGGGGACATCCATGGGGACATCCATGGGGACATCCATGGGGACATCCATGGGGACATCCATGGGGACATCAATGGGGACATCAATGGGGACATCCATGGGGACATCAATGGGGACATCCATGGGGACATCAATGGGGACATCCATGGGGACATCCATGGGGACATCAATGGGGACATCCATGGGGACATCAATGGGTACATCAATGGGGACATCAATGGGGACATCCATGGGGACATCCATGGGGACATCCATGGGGACATCCATGGGGACATCCATGGGGACATCAATGGGGACATCAATGGGGACATCCATGGGGACATCCATGGGGACATCAATGGGCACATCCATGGGGACATCCATGGGGACATCCATGGGGACATCAATGGGGACATCCATGGGGACATCCATGGGGACATCAATGAGGACATCCATGGGGACATCCATGGGGACATCCATGGGGACATCCATGGGGACATCAATGGGGACATCCATGGGGACATCCATGGGGACATCCATGGGGACATCAATGGGGACATCCATGGGGACATCCATGGGGACATCAATGGGGACATCCATGGGGACATCCATGGGGACATCCATGGGGACATCCATGGGGACATCCATGGGGACATCCATGGGGACATCCGTGGGGACATCCATGGGGACATCCATGGGGACATCCATGGGGACATCCATGGGGACATCCATGGGGACATCCATGGGGACATCCATGGGGACATCCATGGGGACATCCATGGGGACATCAATGGGGACATCCATGGGGACATCCATGGGGACATCCATGGGGACATCCATGGGGACATCCATGGGGACATCCATGGGGACATCCATGGGGACATCCATGGGGACATCCATGGGGACATCCATGGGGACATCCATGGGGACATCCGTGGGGACATCCGTGGGGACATCCATGGGGACTTCCATGGGGACATCCATGGGGACATCCATGGGGACATCCATGGGGACATCCATGGGGACATCCATGGGGACATCCATGGGGACATCCATGGGGACATCCATGGGGACATCCGTGGGGACATCCATGGGGACATACATGGGGACATCCATGGGGACATCCATGGGGACATCCATGGGGACATCCATGGGGACATCCATGGGGACATCCATGGGGACATCCATGGGGACATCCATGGGGACATCGACATCCATGGGGACATCCATGGGGACATCAATGGGGACATCAATGGGGACTTCCATGGGGACATCCATGGGGACATCAATGGGGACATCCATGGGGACATCCATGGGGACATCCATGGGGACATCCATGGGGACATCCATGGGGACATCCATGGGGACATCAATGGGGACATCCATGGGGACATCAATGGGGACATCCATGGGGACATCCATGGGGACATCCATGGGGACATCCATGGGGACATCAATGGGGACATCCATGGGGACATCAATGGGGACATCAATGGGGACATCAATGGGGACATCAATGGGGACATCAATGGGGACATCCATGGGGACATCAATGGGGACATCCATGGGGACATCAATGGGGACATCCATGGGGACATCCATGGGGACATCCATGGGGACATCGACATCCATGGGGACATCCATGGGGACATCAATGGGGACATCAATGGGGACATACATGGGGACATCCATGGGGACATCCATGGGGACTTCCATGGGGACATCCATGGGGACATCCATGGGGACATCCATGGGGACATCCATGGGGACATCCATGGGGACATCAATGGGGACATCCATGGGGACATCCATGGGAACATCCATGGGGACATCCATGGGGACATCCATGGGGACATCCATGGGGACATCCATGGGGACATCCATGGGGACATGCATGGGGACATGCATGGGGACATCCGTGGGGACATCCATGGGGACATCCATGGGGACATCCATGGGGACATCCATGGGGACATCCATGGGGACATCCATGGGGACATCCATGGGGACATCCATGGGGACATCCATGGGGACATCCATGGGGACATCCATGGGGACATCCATGGGGACATCCATGGGGACATCCATGGGGACATCCATGGGGACATCCATGGGGACATCAATGGGGACATCCATGGGGACATCCGTGGGGACATCCATGGGGACATCCATGGGGACATCCATGGGGACATCAATGGGGACATGCATGGGGACATCAATGGGGACATCCATGGGGACATCAATGGGGACATCAATGGGGACATCAATGGGGACATCAATGGGGACATCCATGGGGACATCCATGGGGACATCCATGGGGACATCCATGGGGACATCCATGGGGACATCAATGGGGACATCCATGGGGACATCCATGGGGACATCCATGGGGACATCCATGGGGACATCCATGGGGACATCAATGGGGACATCCATGGGGACATCAATGGGGACATCCATGGGGACATCAATGGGGACATCCATGGGGACATCCATGGGGACATCAATGGGGACATCCATGGGGACATCAATGGGTACATCAATGGGGACATCAATGGGGACATCCATGGGGACATCCATGGGGACATCCATGGGGACATCCATGGGGACATCCATGGGGACATCCATGGGGACATCAATGGGGACATCCATGGGGACATCCATGGGGACATCAATGGGCACATCCATGGGGACATCCATGGGGACATCCATGGGGACATCAATGGGGACATCCATGGGGACATCCATGGGGACATCAATGAGGACATCAATGAGGACATCCATGGGGACATCCATGGGGACATCCATGGGGACATCCATGGGGACATCCATGGGGACATCCATGGGGACATCAATGGGGACATCCATGGGGACATCCATGGGGACATCCATGGGGACATCAATGGGGACATCCATGGGGACATCCATGGGGACATCAATGGGGACATCCATGGGGACATCCATGGGGACATCCATGGGTACATCCATGGGGACATCCATGGGGACATCCATGGGGACATCCGTGGGGACATCCATGGGGACATCCATGGGGACATCCATGGGGACATCCATGGGGACATGCATGGGGACATCCATGGGGACATCCATGGGGACATCAATGGGGACATCAATGGGGACATCCATGGGGACATCCATGGGGACATCCATGGGGACATCCATGGGGACATCCATGGGGACATCCATGGGGACATCCATGGGGACATCCATGGGGACATCCATGGGGACATCCATGGGGACATCCATGGGGACATCCGTGGGGACATCCGTGGGGACATCCATGGGGACTTCCATGGGGACATCCATGGGGACATCCATGGGGACATCCATGGGGACATCCATGGGGACATCCATGGGGACATCCATGGGGACATCCATGGGGACATCCGTGGGGACATCCATGGGGACATCCATGGGGACATCCATGGGGACATCCATGGGGACATCCATGGGGACATCCATGGGGACATCCATGGGGACATCCATGGGGACATCCATGGGGACATCCATGGGGACATCGACATCCATGGGGACATCCATGGGGACATCAATGGGGACATCAATGGGGACATCCATGGGGACATCCATGGGGACATCCATGGGAACTTCCATGGGGACATCCATGGGGACATCCATGGGGACATCCATGGGGACATCCATGGGGACATCCATGGGGACATCCATGGGGACATCAATGGGGACATCCATGGGGACATCAATGGGGACATCCATGGGGACATCCATGGGGACATCCATGGGGACATCCATGGGGACATCAATGGGGACATCCATGGGGACATCAATGGGGACATCAATGGGGACATCAATGGGGACATCAATGGGGACATCAATGGGGACATCCATGGGGACATCAATGGGGACATCCATGGGGACATCAATGGGGACATCCATGGGGACATCCATGGGGACATCCATGGGGACATCGACATCCATGGGGACATCCATGGGGACATCAATGGGGACATCAATGGGGACATCCATGGGGACATCCATGGGGACATCCATGGGGACATCCATGGGGACATCCATGGGGACATCCATGGGGACATCCATGGGGACATCCATGGGGACATCAATGGGGACATCAATGGGGACATCAATGGGGACATCAATGGGGACATCAATGGGGACATCCATGGGGACATCCATGGGGACATCCATGGGGACATCAATGGGGACATCCATGGGGACATCCATGGGGACATCCATGGGGACATCAATGGGGACATCCATGGGGACATCCATGGGGACATCAATGGGGACATCCATGGGGACATCAATGGGGACATCCATGGGGACATCCATGGGGACATCCATGGGGACATCCATGGGGACATCCATGGGGACATCCATGGGGACATCCATGGGGACATCCATGGGGACATCAATGGGGACATCCATGGGGACATCCATGGGGACATCCATGGGGACATCCATGGGGACATCCATGGGGACATCCATGGGGACATCCATGGGGACATCAATGGGGACATCAATGGGGACATCCATGGGGACATCGATGGGGACATCAATGGGGACATCAATGGGGACATCAATGGGGACATCCATGGGGACATCAATGGGGACATCAATGGGGACATCAATGGGGACATCCATGGGGACATCCATGGGGACATCCATGGGGACATCAATGGGGACATCAATGGGGACATCATTGGGGACATCAATGGGGACATCCATGGGGACATCAATGGGGACATCCATGGGGACATCCATGGGGACATCCATGGGGACATCCATGGGGACATCCATGGGGACATCAATGGGGACATCCATGGGGACATCAATGGGGACATCCATGGGGACATCCATGGGGACATCCATGGGGACATCCATGGGGACATCCATGGGGACATCCATGGGGACATCCATGGGGACATCCATGGGGACATCCATGGGGACATCAATGGGGACATCAATGGGGACATCCATGGGGACATCCATGGGGACATCAATGGGGACATCCATGGGGACATCAATGGGGACATCAATGGGGACATCCATGGGGACATCCATGGGGACATCCATGGGGACATCCATGGGGACATCCATGGGGACATCCATGGGGACATCCATGGGGACATCCATGGGGACATCCATGGGGACATCCATGGGGACATCCATGGGGACATCCATGGGGACATCCATGGGGACATCCATGGGGACATCAATGGGGACATCAATGGGGACATCCATGGGGACATCAATGGGGACATCAATGGGGACATCCATGGGGACATCCATGGGGACTTCCATGGGGACATCCATGGGGACATCAATGGGGACATCAATGGGGACATCCATGGGGACATCCATGGGGACATCCATGGGGACATCCATGGGGACATCCATGGGGACATCCATGGGGACATCAATGGGGACATCCATGGGGACATCCATGGGGACATCCATGGGGACATCCATGGGGACATCCATGGGGACATCCATGGGGACATCCATGGGGACATACATGGGGACATCAATGGGGACATCCATGGGGACATCCATGGGGACATCCATGGAGACACCCATGGGGACATCCATGGGGACATCCATGGGGACATCCATGGGGACATCCATGGGGACATCCATGGGGACATCCATGGGGACATCCATGGGGACATCCATGGGGACATCCATGGGGACATCCATGGGGACATCAATGGGGACATCAATGGGGACATCCATGGGGACATCCATGGGGACATCCATGGGGACATCCATGGGGACATCCATGGGGACATCAATGGGGACATCCATGGGGACATCCATGGGGACATCCATGGGGACATCAATGGGGACATCAATGGGGACATCCATGGGGACATCCATGGGGACATCCATGGGGACATCAATGGGGACATCCATGGGGACATCCATGGGGACATCAATGGGCACATCCATGGGGACATCCATGGGGACATCCATGGGGACATCCATGGGGACATCAATGGGGACATCCATGGGGACATCCATGGGGACATCCATGGGGACATCAATGGGGACATCCATGGGGACATCCATGGGGACATCCATGGGGACATCCATGGGGACATCCATGGGGACATCCATGGGGACATCCATGGGGACATCAATGGGGACATCCATGGGGACATCCATGGGGACATCCATGGGGACATCAATGGGGACATCAATGGGGACATCCATGGGGACATCCATGGGGACATCCATGGGGACATCGACATCCATGGGGACATCCATGGGGACATCAATGGGGACATCAATGGGGACATCAATGGGGACATCAATGGGGACATCCATGGGGACATCAATGGGGACATCCATGGGGACATCAATGGGGACATCCATGGGGACATCCATGGGGACATCCATGGGGACATCGACATCCATGGGGACATCCATGGGGACATCAATGGGGACATCAATGGGGACATCCATGGGGACATCCATGGGGACATCCATGGGGACTTCCATGGGGACATCCATGGGGACATCCATGGGGACATCCATGGGGACATCCATGGGGACATCCATGGGGACATCAATGGGGACATCAATGGGGACATCAATGGGGACATCAATGGGGACATCAATGGGGACATCCATGGGGACATCCATGGGGACATCCATGGGGACATCAATGGGGACATCCATGGGGACATCCATGGGGACATCCATGGGGACATCAATGGGGACATCCATGGGGACATCCATGGGGACATCAATGGGGACATCCATGGGGACATCCATGGGGACATCCATGGGGACTTCCATGGGGACATCAATGGGGACATCCATGGGGACATCCATGGGGACAGCAATGGGGACATCCATGGGGACATCAATGGGGACATCCATGGGACATCTGTCAACTCGACAGGACATATGAAGGCAGTCGATACCATTAATGGCATCCAGACTGTCGAATAAGCCATTACTTGGCATCCAGACATGTCGAATCAGCCATTACTTGGCATCCAGACATGTCGAATCAGCAGTCGGTGCCCCACGTAAACGTGGATGAATGCTCCACCTGGAGCCCACACACTTCGTGCACTTCCTTCAGTGTCTCGACGCCAGCCATGAACTTGAAGGTGTCATGACCCGTGTAGTGTCGACGGATATCACTTTCGAGGGCACGCTTCTGAATCAGAATACCAGATCGATGGTTCAGCAATCGAAGGTTGGGATCACCAGGTCGGCTGTCGACGGGGCACTTGTACTGGAATACGAAGACATGTTCACGGGCAAGCGCTCGAAATTGTGCAGGTCCCAATGTTTGTGCCTTGGTCGAATAGAAATCCCAAATGTTCGACGGTTTCCAAGCGTCCTCGCTCCACAGATCGGTCCGATTGGTGACTTCGAAGAAGAATCCGTCATGTCGACCAGTAGACCATCGATAGGTTTCCTTCGAACCGGTACCAGCGGCCATGCTGTGGTAGAACTGACCAGTTCGCGTATCGACTCGCCACCATGGCGTGTCAGCAATCGAAACTCGTCGCACAACAATGATGGCACTGACGTCATCGACTCCAGGGCCGAGGGCATATCGGTCAATGACCTCCAGCATGTCGATTCGAGAACCTTCTTCTTGGAGGCGACCGAGGTGTTGATGTACATACTGACCATCAGCGAGGGAGCTCTGCAGAGCGAATCGAACCGCTTCTTCTGTCACAAGGCTCGAAGCCGTGTCAACAATGACCGCTTCGAGGACTTGGTCTCGGCGGCGGACCTTGCGTCGATGGGCAGCCTTGAAATCATCATGGATCGGCGTGAGGTACTTGAAGAACGGGATGTCGAAGTGGTGCTGATAGGCGTTCGACTCTGCCGGCAAGGACCGGTGGTCGACGGGGTCCGGGTGGAACGGGTCACTCGCAGGTGAGTCGGCGGGCTCGACCTCCTCCCGTTCATCAGCATAGACATCCCTTCGGAATTGGACCGCTCGACGCCAACGTCGTCCAGCTTCGTATCCGGCCTCGAAGGGGGACATGAGGTATTTCGAGGTACCCATGCGTCGAACCAATTCGGCGGCGTCCACGAAAGGAAAGAGGTTGACATACTCCTCACTGGTCGAGTGAAGGGCAGCAACTCGTCGGATTGCCCTATCGAAGTCGTGGTATCCGAGCCGTCCGGGTCCACTCTGGTAAATCGTCGCCAATTGGACAAGGTCGATGGGGGCACCTGGTGCGACGGCGTTGTACGCATAGGGTTCGGTCTGTTCTCCGAGTCGAAAGTACTCCTGGAGCTGGACTGCAAGGTCCTTTGTTCGATGTGGAGCGCACCCATACCGCTTTTACCCAAGTCGAGAGGTGCCTTGTAGACCTCGCAGTTGGTGTCGGCGAAGAAGCAAATCGACTTTGTACGCGAGGAAGGGGGATCGATCTTCGAAGAGCCAGTCGTTCGCCTGGCAAACCTTCTGGAGATCGCGAATAACTCCAAGGATTGAAACCGCAACGAGAGCTTCTCATTTCATCTTGTCCTGGGTCCAGAGGCGTCGATATCTGAAGATCAGGTTGATTCCATCGGCGACGTTTATCAAGTCGTCGATTCTTGAGATTTCTCGATGCATTCGGTTGAGTCGAGCAGTTTGACTCGGCAGGTCATATTCGGAGAGATTTTGTCGGAATCCCCAATCGAGCTCTTCGTCGTAGTGTCGCCAGTCGACGAGGGCCGCTCGAAAGTTCTGACAAGCCACTTCGTTTTTTGTATACCACTGGTAGCCCGGCTTGCCAGCGGCATTCCCACGCTCATGGAAAGATGTGTCAGGTGCGCTTCGCGCCATCTCGTAAGGGAATGGTGCGGTTCGTCCCCAACTGTCGATGTTGATGGTCTTGCCCAACTCGGAGTTAGTGGCATTCGTCTTCGTCACAACTGCAGCATGTCGTTGGTTCAGGAATACGTGCCTTGCTCGTTGACCAGCCATGGCGCTCCACGCAATAGTGAGTACCGATGGTTCGAGCTTGGTGTATTCCGATTTAATTGGATCGTCCTCGTGTGTTCCAAATCGATAGGGTGGCTTGAATCCTAACGTACCCAAGTGTCGGAGGTGTTCGACGGTCTCGATTTCATGGTTGTACTGCGGCATGTTATAGTGACGCGTTCCCGTGGGGGGCCGGCCACGGGACGCTGCGGTGGACACGCGCAAGTGAGCAGGCAGGCAAAGCACTACGCTCACAGGGGCATCAATGCGCTCATGTCATGTGACAAAGCGTTTCAGGATCCTTGCCACTCTGCAACAAGGGAACGAAAGTATGTACAGCAACACATCAGGATATGTACACATGGGGTTAAGACTGGACTGGGGTAAGGACATCACAGGACAATAGACACTCTATCCCAACTCGTATCCCAATCCCAGGTCCGACCCTCTCAGTGGCTGGTGGGGGCGGGGGCTCAAATACAACCCATGCCCTGCTCAGTCCGGACCCTGAAACCCTGCCAATAGGGGGGATGTCCCGCCCAGCCACAGGCGAGTACCTGGGAACCAAGGGGCTCCAAGGCCAACCGACAGTGGCTCCCTATGCTCCCTTAACGGCAGGTCCCAACTCCTCTCTGAGCCAGAGATATGGCCCCGCCATTATCACCCAGGAGTTGGTAGATGAAAATGGGCTGTTTCAGCCCAAACTGATATTAGCTCCAAAATTCCCAAAATTGACCCCTCGTCCGGACCCGCCAGAGATAGGGACGAGGCAACTGACCCTATGCGCTTCGCATACGAACTCTGTGGACCCCTCACCCAACCTGGTTCCCTCTGAGGTCCCGGCATCACGGCACCACGGGTTCGTCACGTGGGGTCATGATTGCCAAAATGGCAAAATCGGCCGTCTCGGGCGACCGTCCAGGGTAGGAAATCTTGGCGATATTGACGCGCCAAGCCTTGATTCACAACCCTTGATATCCCCTTTGGTCCCATGCCCTGGGTTATCGCTTGCTGTCACGCCGGCTGCTTACTGTTCACCGATGGGATGACCACACGGACGGGGCAGAAAGCAACATGCGGTGCAAAGGTGGGGATCGTGGATCGCACCAAAAGTTGAATAACTCCGGATGAGCCGGAGGAGCAAATACGAAACTCAAGGGCATTCAACCCTTGGTCATATGCTACAATATGCGCCCTTCCTTCCTGGCTAGATCCCGTGCCCCATGGAGATATGGTAATTCCAATATGGCATACAATGGCAAAAACAGCGAAATTTGGCCAAAACGGCCCGCACTCATGATTCCATATCTCCATGGCCACGGCGAGGATTCTTTCAACCAAAGATGCGATAGACACATGGGACTTAGGTCCCAATATATGCCACTTGCCATCCCTCATGGTCGCCTCTAGCTATTTTTCCCATTGGAGGGAAAGTGACGCACGTATGGGGCAGAATGGCAACATACCCCAAATTGGGTGACTCACAACTCTCCCATCAAGAGGAGAGGCCACATGGGGAAACACCCCATTCGACGTGGGCTTATGTGCCCTCTCCGAATTGCCCTTACCCTTGGTCAAGTGGCGCACGCAATCTCGGGGGTGAAATCAGGGGGAGAAGGAGTTTGTGGCCATTTTGGGCAAAACGGCCAAATTTCACCCAAAAGCGGTCCCTCCAAATATCGTATCTCCGTATCGCAAGAGAAAGGAGCCTCGGGCTTTTGCATGGATGTAAACCGAAGCTTTGCTTCCCTTTTGCAACAAGGGTTGAGGTTCAAAGCACAATGAATGCATTTTTAACACCTCAATCCTTGAAGCACACTATTTATGGGAAAAAGTGCATATATCGGCGATATTGGCATGAACATATCCTTGGGACCTTGAGGAGCAAAAATATGAGTAAACACTTTTGGAGTAGGCCCATAGTAGGTGCTTTCAAATATGCACCCTATGGTTAGAT
>OZ038386.1:38901956-39024456 GCA_964036045.1 Eutreptiella sp. 'Long Island Sound 2002'
CCATGGGGACATCCATGGGGACATCGATGGGGACATCAATGGGGACATCCATGGGGACTTCCATGGGGACATCCATGGGGACATCCATGGGGACATCCATGGGGACATCAATGGGGACATCCATGGGGACATCCATGGGGACATCAATGGGGACATCCATGGGGACATCAATGGGGACATCAATGGGGACATCCATGGGGACCTCCATGGGGACATCCATGGGGACATCCATGGGGACATCAATGGGGACATCAATGGGGACATCCATGGGGACATCAATGGGGACATCCATGGGGACATCCATGGGGACATCCATGGGGACTTCCATGGGGACATCCATGGGGACATCCATGGGGACATCAATGGGGACATCAATGGGGACATCCATGGGGACATCCATGGGGACATCCATGGGGACATCCATGGGGACATCCATGGGGACATCCATGCGGACATCCATGGGGACATCCATGGGGACATCCGTGGGGACATCCATGGGGACATCCATGGGGACATCCATGGGGACATCCATGGGGACATCCATGGGGACATCCACGGGGACATCCATGGGGACATCCATGGGGACATCCATGGGGACATCCATGGGGACATCCATGGGGACATCCATGGGGACATCCATGGGGACATCCATGGGGACATCCATGGGGACATCCATGGGGACATCCATGGGGACATCCATGGGGACATCCATGGGGACATCCATGGGGACATCCATGGGGACATCCATGGGGACATCCATGGGGACATCAATGGGGACATCCATGGGGACATCCATGGGGACATCCATGGGGACATCCATGGGGACATCCATGGGGACATCCATGGGGACATCAATGGGGACATCCATGGGGACATCCATGGGGACATCCATGGGGACATCCATGGGGACATCCATGGGGACATCCATGGGGACATCAATGGGGACATCAATGGGGACATCAATGGGGACATCCATGGGGACATCCATGGGGACATCCATGGGGACATCCATGGGGACATCCATGGGGACATCCATGGGGACATCCATGGGGACATCCATGGGGACATCCATGGGGACATCCATGGGGACATCCATGGGGACATCAATGGGGACTTCCATGGGGACATCCATGGGGACATCCATGGGGACATCCATGGGGACATCCATGGGGACATCAATGGGGACATCCATGGGGACATCCATGGGGACATCCATGGGGACATCAATGGGGACATCCATGGGGACATCAATGGGGACATCCATGGGGACATCCATGGGGACATCAATGGGGACATCCATGGGGACATCAATGGGGACATCAATGGGGACATCCATGGGGACATCAATGGGGACATCCATGGGGACATCAATGGGGACATCCATGGGGACATCAATGGGGACATCCATGGGGACATCCATGGGGACATCCATGGGGACATCCATGGGGACATCCATGGGGACATCAATGGGGGCATCAATGGGGACATCCATGGGGACATCCATGGGGACATCCATGGGGACATCCATGGGGACATCCATGGGGACATCCATGGGGACATCAATGGGGACATCCATGGGGACATCAATGGGGACATCAATGGGGACATCCATGGGGACATCAATGGGGACATCAATGGGGACATCAATGGGGACATCCATGGGGACATCCATGGGGACATCCATGGGGACATCCATGGGGACATCCATGGGGACATCCATGGGGACATCCATGGGGACATCCATGGGGACATCCATGGGGACATCCATGGGGACTTCCATGGGGACATCCATGGGGACATCCATGGGGACATCAATGGGGACATCAATGGGGACATCCATGGGGACATCCATGGGGACATCCATGGGGACATCCATGGGGACATCCATGGGGACATCCATGGGGACATCCATGGGGACTTCCATGGGGACATCCATGGGGACATCCATGGGGACATCCATGGGGACATCAATGGGGACATCAATGGGGACATCAATGGGGACATCAATGGGGACATCCATGGGGACATCCATGGGGACATCCATGCGGACATCCATGGGGACATCCATGGGGACATCCATGGGGACATCCATGGGGACATCCATGGGGACATCCATGGGGACATCCATGGGGACTTCCATGGGGACATCCATGGGGACATCCATGGGGACATCAATGGGGACATCAATGGGGACATCCATGGGGACATCCATGGGGACATCCATGGGGACATCCATGGGGACATCCACGGGGACATCCATGGGGACATCCATGGGGACATCCATGGGGACATCCATGGGGACATCCATGGGGACATCCATGGGGACATCCATGGGGACATCCATGGGGACATCCATGGGGACATCCATGGGGACATCCATGGGGACATCCATGGGGACATCCATGGGGACATCCATGGGGACATCCATTGGGACATCCATGGGGACATCCATGGGGACATCCATGGGGACATCCATGGGGACATCCATGGGGACATCCATGGGGACATCCATGGGGACATCCATGGGGACATCCATGGGGACATCAATGGGGACATCCATGGGGACATCCATGGGGACATCCATGGGGACATCCATGGGGACATCCATGGGGACATCCATGGGGACATCGATGGGGACATCCATGGGGACATCCATGGGGACATCCATGGGGACATCCATGGGGACATCCATGGGGACATCCATGGGGACATCAATGGGGACATCAATGGGGACATCAATGGGGACATCCATGGGGACATCCATGGGGACATCCATGGGGACATCCATGGGGACATCCATGGGGACATCCATGGGGACATCCATGGGGACATCCATGGGGACATCAATGGGGAGATCCATGGGGACATCCATGGGGACATCCATGGGGACATCCATGGGGACATCCATGGGGACATCAATGGGGACATCCATGGGGACATCAATGGGGACTTCCATGGGGACATCCATGGGGACATCCATGGGGACATCCATGGGGACATCCATGGGGACATCAATGGGGACATCCATGGGGACATCCATGGGGACATCCATGGGGACATCAATGGGGACATCCATGGGGACATCAATGGGGACATCCATGGGGACATCCATGGGGACATCAATGGGGACATCCATGGGGACATCAATGGGGACATCAATGGGGACATCCATGGGGACATCAATGGGGACATCCATGGGGACATCAATGGGGACATCAATGGGGACATCAATGGGGACATCCATGGGGACATCCATGGGGACATCCATGGGGACATCCATGGGGACATCCATGGGGACATCCATGGGGACATCCATGGGGACATCAATGGGGGCATCAATGGGGACATCCATGGGGACATCCATGGGGACATCCATGGGGACATCCATGGGGACATCCATGGGGACATCCATGGGGACATCAATGGGGACATCCATGGGGACATCAATGGGGACATCAATGGGGACATCCATGGGGACATCAATGGGGACATCAATGGGGACATCAATGGGGACATCCATGGGGACATCCATGGGGACATCCATGGGGACATCCATGGGGACATCCATGGGGACATCCATGGGGACATCCATGGGGACATCAATGGGGACATCCATGGGGACATCCATGGGGACATCCATGGGGACATCCATGGGGACATCCATGGGGACATCCATGGGGACATCCATGGGGACATCAATGGGGACATCCATGGGGACATCCATGGGGACATCCATGGGGACATCAATGGGGACATCCATGGGGACATCCATGGGGACATCCATGGGGACATCCATGGGGACATCCATGGGGACATCCATGGGGACATCCATGGGGACATCAATGGGGGCATCCATGGGGACATCCATGGGGACATCAATGGGCACATCAATGGGGACATCCATGGGGACATCCATGGGGACATCAATGGGGACATCCATGGGGACATCCATGGGGACATCCATGGGGACATCCATGGGGAAATCCATGGGGACATCCATGGGGACATCAATGGGGACATCCATGGGGACATCAATGGGGACATCAATGGGGACATCCATGGGGACATCAATGGGGACATCAATGGGGACATCCATGGGGACATCCATGGGGACATCCATGGGGACATCCATGGGGACATCCATGGGGACATCCATGGGGACATCCATGGGGACATCCATGGGGACATCCATGGGGACATCCATGGGGACATCAATGGGGACATCCATGGGGACATCCATGGGGACATCCATGGGGACATCAATGGGGGCATCAATGGGGACATCAATGGGGACATCAATGGGGACATCAATGGGGACATCAATGGGGACATCCATGGGGACATCAATGGGGACATCAATGGGGACATCCATGGGGACATCCATGGGGACATCCATGGGGACATCCATGGGGACATCCATGGGGACATCCATGGGGACATCCATGGGGACATCCATGGGGACATCCATGGGGACATCCATGGGGACATCCATGGGGACATCCATGGGGACATCCGTGGGGACATCCATGGGGACATCCATGGGTACATCCATGGGGACATCCATGGGGACATCCATGGGGACATCCGTGGGGACATCCATGGGGACATCCATGGGGACATCCATGGGGACATCCATGGGGACATCCATGGGGACATCCATGGGGACATCCATGGGGACATCAATGGGGACATCCATGGGGACATCCATGGGGACATCCATGGGGACATCCGTGGGGACATCCATGGGGACATCCATGGGTACATCCATGGGGACATCCATGGGGACATCCATGGGGACATCCATGGGGACATCCATGGGGACATCAATGGGGACATCCATGGGGACATCCATGGGGACATCCATGGGGACATCCATGGGGACATCCATGGGGACATCCGTGGGGACATCCATGGGGACATCAATGGGGACATCCATGGGGACATCCATGGGGACATCCATGGGGACATCAATGGGGACATCCATGGGGACATCCGTGGGGACATCCATGGGGACATCCATGGGGACATCAATGGGGACATCCATGGGGACATCCATGGGGAAATCCATGGGGACATCCATGGGGACATCCATGGGGACATCCATGGGGACATCCATGGGGACATCCATGCAGACATCCATGGGGACATCCATGGGGACATCCATGGGGACATCCATGGGGACATCAATGGGGACATCCATGGGGACATCAATGGGGACATCCATGGGGACATCCATGGGGACATCCATGGGGACATCCATGGGGACATCCATGGGGACATCCATGGGGACATCCATGGGGACATCAATGGGGACATCCATGGGGACATCCATGGGGACATCAATGGGGACATCCATGGGGACATCCATGGGGACATCCATGGGGACATCCATGGGGACATCAATGGGGACATCCATGGGGACATCCATGGGGACATCAATGGGGACATCCATGGGGACATCAATGGGGACATCCATGGGGACATCCATGGGGACATCCATGGGGACATCCATGGGGACATCCACGGGGACATCCATGGGGACATCCATGGGGACATCAATGGGGACATCCATGGGGACATCCATGGGGACATCCATGGGGACATCAATGGGGACATCCATGGGGACATCCATGGGGACATCAATGGGGACATCCATGGGGACATCAATGGGGACTTCCATGGGGACATCCATGGGGACATCAATGGGGACATCAATGGGGACATCCATGGGGACATCCATGGGGACATCCATGGGGACATCAATGGGGACATCCATGGGGACATCAATGGGGACATCCATGGGGACATCAATGGGGACATCCATGGGGACATCCATGGGGACATCAATGGGGACATCCATGGGGACATCCATGGGGACATCAATGGGGACATCAATGGGGACATCCATGGGGACATCCATGGGGACATCAATGGGGACATCAATGGGGACATCCATGGGGACATCCATGGGGACATCCATGGGGACATCAATGGGGACATCCATGGGGACATCCATGGGGACATCAATGGGCACATCAATGGGGACATCCATGGGGACATCCATGGGGACATCAATGGGGACATCCATGGGGACATCAATGGGGACATCAATGGGGACATCCATGGGGACATCCATGGGGACATCCATGGGGACATCAATGGGGACATCCATGGGGACATCCATGGGGACATCCATGGGGACATCCATGGGGACATCCATGGGGACATCAATGGGGACATCAATGGGGACATCAATGGGGACATCAATGGGGACATCAATGGGGACATCCATGGGGACATCAATGGGGACATCCATGGGGACTTCCATGGGGACATCCATGGGGACATCAATGGGGACATCCATGGGGACATCCATGGGGACATCAATGGGGACATCCATGGGGACATCCATGGGGACATCAATGGGGACATCAATGGGGACATCAATGGGGACATCAATGGGGACATCCATGGGGACATCCATGGGGACATCCATGGGGACATCCATGGGGACATCCATGGGGACATCCATGGGGACATCCATGGGGACATCCATGGGGACATCCATGGGGACATCCATGGGGACATCCATGGGGACATCCATGGGGACATCCATGGGGACATCAATGGGGACATCAATGGGGACATCAATGGGGACATCCATGGGGACATCCATGGGGACATCAATGCGGACATCAATGGGGACATCCATGGAAACATCCATGGGGACATCCATGGGGACATCAATGGGGACATCCATGGGGACATCCATGGGGACATCCATGGGGACATCCATGGGGACATCCATGGGGACATCCATGGGGACATCCATGGGGACATCCATGGGGACATCCATGGGGACATCGATGGGGACATCAATGGGGACATCCATGGGGACATCAATGGGGACATCCATGGGGACATCCATGGGGACATCCATGGGGACATCCATGGGGACATCCATGGGGACATCAATGGGGACATCCATGGGGACATCCATGGGGACATCCATGGGGACATCAATGGGGACATCCATGGGGACATCCATGGGGACATCCATGGGGACATCCATGGGGACATCCATGGGGACATCCATGGGGACATCCATGGGGACATCCATGGGGACATCAATGGGGACATCAATGGGGACATCCATGGGGACATCCATGGGGACATCCATGGGGACATCAATGGGGACATCCATGGGGACATCAATGGGGACATCAATGGGGACATCCATGGGGACAACCATGGGGACATCAATGGGGACATCCATGGGGACATCCATGGGGACATCCATGGGGACATCCATGGGGACATCAATGGGGACATCCATGGGGACATCAATGGGGACATCAATGGGGACATCCATGGGGACATCCATGGGGACATCAATGGGGACATCAATGGGGACATCCATGGGGACAACAATGGGAACATCCATGGGGACATCCATGGGGACATCCATGGGGACATCCATGGGGACATCCATGGGGACATCCATGGGGACATCCATGGGGACATCCATGGGGACATCAATGGGGACATCCATGGGGTCATCCATGGGGACATCCAAGGGGACATCCATGGGGACATCAATGGGGACATCAATGGGGACATCAATTGGGACAGCAATGGGGACATCCATGGGGACATCCATGGGGACATCCATGGGGACATCCATGGGGACATCCATGGGGACATCCATGGGGACATCCATGGGGACATCAATGGGGACATCAATGGGGACATCCATGGGGAGATCCATGGGGACATCCATGGGGACATCAATGGGGACATCCATGGGGACATCCATGGGGACATCAATGGGGACATCAATGGGGACATCCATGGGGACATCCATGGGGACATCCATGGGGACATCAATGGGGACATCCATGGGGACATCCATGGGGACATCAATGGGGACATCAATGGGGGCATCAATGGGGACATCAATGGGGACATCCATGGGGACATCCATGGGGACATCCATGGGGACATCAATGGGGACATCCATGGGGACATCCATGGGGACATCCATGGGGACATCCATGGGGACATCCATGGGGACATCAATGGGGACATCAATGGGGACATCAATGGGGACATCAATGGGGACATCAATGGGGGCATCAATGGGGACATCCATGGGGACTTCCATGGGGACATCCATGGGGACATCCATGGGGACATCCATGGGGACATCCATGGGGACATCCATGGGGACATCCATGGGGACATCCATGGGGACATCCATGGGGACATCGATGGGGACATCCATGGGGACATCAATGGGGACATCAATGGGGACATCTATGGGGACATCAATGGGGACATCCATGGGGACATCCATGGGGACATCAATGGGGACATCCATGGGGACATCCATGGGGACATCAATGGGGACATCTATGGGGACATCAATGGGGGCATCCATGGGGACATCCATGGGGACATCCATGGGGACATCCATGGGGACATCCATGGGGACATCCATGGGGACATCCATGGGGACATCCATGGGGACATCAATGGGGACATCCATGGGGACATCCATGGGGACATCAATGGGGACATCAATGGGGACATCAATGGGGACATCCATGGGGACATCCATGGGGACATCCATGGGGACATCCATGGGGACATCAATGGGGACATCAATGGGGACATCAATGGGGACATCAATGGGGACATCAATGGGGGCATCAATGGGGACATCAATGGGGACATCCATGGGGACTTCCATGGGGACATCCATGGGGACATCCATGGGGACATCCATGGGGACATCCATGGGGACATCCATGGGGACATCCATGGGGACATCCATGGGGACATCGATGGGGACATCCATGGGGACATCAATGGGGACATCAATGGGGACATCTATGGGGACATCAATGGGGACATCCATGGGGACATCCATGGGGACATCTATGGGGACATCAATGGGGACATCCATGGGGACATCCATGGGGACATCCATGGGGACATCAATGGGGACATCAATGGGGACATCAATGAAGACATCCATGGGGACATCCATGGGGACATCCATGGGGACATCCATGGGGACATCAATGGGGACATCAATGGGGACATCAATGGGGACATCCATGGGGACATCCATGGGGACATCAATGGGGACATCCATGGGGACTTCCATGGGGACATCCATGGGGACATCCATGGGGACATCCATGGGGACATCCATGGGGACATCCATGGGGACATCCATGGGGACATCCATGGGGACATCGATGGGGACATCCATGGGGACATCAATGGGGACATCAATGGGGACATCTATGGGGACATCAATGGGGACATCCATGGGGACATCCATGGGGACATCTATGGGGACATCAATGGGGACATCCATGGGGACATCAATGGGGACATCTATGGGGACATCAATGGGGACATCCATGGGGACATCAATGGGGACATCCATGGGGACATCCATGGGGACATCAATGGGGACATCTATGGGGACATCAATGGGGACATCAATGGGGGCATCAATGGGGACATCAATGGGGACATCCATGGGGACATCCATGGGGACATCCATGGGGACATCCATGGGGACATCAATGGGGACATCCATGGGGACATCCATGGGGACATCCATGGGGACATCAATGGGGACATCAATGGGGACATCAATGGGGACATCAATGGGGACATCCATGGGGACATCCATGGGGACATCAATGGGGACATCCATGGGGACATCAATGGGGACATCAATGGGGACATCAATGGGGACATCCATGGGGACATCAATGGGGACATCAATGGGGACATCAATGGGGACATCCATGGGGACATCAATGGGGACATCAATGGGGACATCCATGGGGACATCAATGGGGACATCAATGGGGACATCCATGGGGACATCCATGGGGACATCCATGGGGACATCAATGGGGACATCCATGGGGACATCAATGGGGACATCAATGGGGACATCAATGGGGACATCCATGGGGACATCCATGGGGACATCAATGGGGACATCAATGGGGACATCCATGGGGACTTCCATGGGGACATCAATGGGGACATCAATGGGGACATCAATGGGGACATCAATGGGGACATCAATGGGGACATCCATGGGGACATCAATGGGGACATCAATGGGGACATCAATGGGGACATCCATGGGGACATCAATGGGGACATCAATGGGGACATCCATGGGGACATCAATGGGGACATCCATGGGGACATCCATGGGGACATCCATGGGGACATCCATGGGGACATCAATGGGGACATCCATGGGGACATCCATGGGGACATCCATGGGGACATCAATGGGGACATCCATGGGGACATCCATGGGGACATCAATGGGGACATCCATGGGGACATCCATGGGGACATCAATGGGGACATCAATGGGGACATCCATGGGGACATCAATGGGGACATCCATGGGGACATCAATGGGGACATCCATGGGGACATCAATGGGGACATCAATGGGGACATCCATGGGGACATCAATGGGGACATCCATGGGGACATCAATGGGGACATCCATGGGGACATCAATGGGGACATCCATGGGGACTTCCATGGGGACATCAATGGGGACATCCATGGGGACATCCGTGGGGACATCCATGGGGACATCCATGGGGACATCAATGGGGACATCCATGGGGACATCCATGGGGACATCCATGGGGACATCAATGGGGACATCCATGGGGACATCCATGGGGACATCCATGGGGACATCCATGGGGACATCCATGGGGACATCCATGGGGACATCCATGGGGACATCAATGGGGACATCCATGGGGACATCAATGGGGACATCCATGGGGACATCCATGGGGACATCCATGGGGACATCCATGGGGACATCCATGGGGACATCCATGGGGACATCAATGGGGACATCCATGGGGACATCAATGGGGACATCCATGGGGACATCCATGGGGACATCCATGGGGACATCCATGGGGACATCCATGGGGACATCCATGGGGACATCCATGGGGACATCCATGGGGACATCAATGGGGACATCCATGGGGACATCCATGGGGACATCCATGGGGACATCCATGGGGACATCCATGGGGACATCCATGGGGACATCCATGGGGACATCAATGGGGACATCCATGGGGACATCCATGGGGACATCCATGGGGACATCCATGGGGACATCCATGGGGACATCAATGGGGACATCCATGGGGACATCAATGGGGACATCCATGGGGACATCCATGGGGACATCTATGGGGACATCCATGGGGACATCCATGGGGACATCCATGGGGACATCAATGGGGACATCCATGGAGACATCCATGGGGACATCCATGGGGACATCAATGGGGACATCAATGGGGACATCAATGGGGACATCCATGGGGACATCCATGGGGACATCCATGGGGACATCCATGGGGACATCCATGGGGACATCCATGGGGACATCCATGGGGACATCCATGGGGACATCCATGGGGACATCAATGGGGACATCCATGGGGACATCCATGGGGACATCCATGGGGACATCCATGGGGACATCCATGGGGACATCCATGGGGACATCCATGGGGACATCAATGGGGACATCCATGGGGACATCCATGGGGACATTAATGGGGACATCAATGGGGACATCAATGGGGACATCAATGGGGACATCAATGGGGGCATCAATGGGGACATCCATGGGGACTTCCATGGGGACATCCATGGGGACATCCATGGGGACATCCATGGGGACATCCATGGGGACATCCATGGGGACATCCATGGGGACATCCATGGGGACATCCATGGGGACATCGATGGGGACATCCATGGGGACATCAATGGGGACATCAATGGGGACATCTATGGGGACATCAATGGGGACATCCATGGGGACATCCATGGGGACATCAATGGGGACATCCATGGGGACATCCATGGGGACATCAATGGGGACATCTATGGGGACATCAATGGGGACATCAATGGGGGCATCCATGGGGACATCCATGGGGACATCCATGGGGACATCCATGGGGACATCCATGGGGACATCCATGGGGACATCCATGGGGACATGCATGGGGACATCCATGGGGACATCCATGGGGACATCAATGGGGACATCCATGGGGACATCCATGGGGACATCAATGGGGACATCAATGGGGACATCAATGGGGACATCCATGGGGACATCCATGGGGACATCCATGGGGACATCCATGGGGACATCAATGGGGACATCAATGGGGACATCAATGGGGACATCAATGGGGACATCAATGGGGGCATCAATGGGGACATCAATGGGGACATCCATGGGGACTTCCATGGGGACATCCATGGGGACATCCATGGGGACATCCATGGGGACATCCATGGGGACATCCATGGGGACATCCATGGGGACATCCATGGGGACATCGATGGGGACATCCATGGGGACATCAATGGGGACATCAATGGGGACATCTATGGGGACATCAATGGGGACATCCATGGGGACATCCATGGGGACATCAATGGGGACATCCATGGGGACATCCATGGGGACATCCATGGGGACATCAATGGGGACATCAATGAAGACATCCATGGGGACATCCATGGGGACATCCATGGGGACATCCATGGGGACATCAATGGGGACATCAATGGGGACATCAATGGGGACATCAATGGGGACATCAATGGGGGCATCAATGGGGACATCAATGGGGACATCCATGGGGACTTCCATGGGGACATCCATGGGGACATCCATGGGGACATCCATGGGGACATCCATGGGGACATCCATGGGGACATCCATGGGGACATCCATGGGGACATCGATGGGGACATCCATGGGGACATCAATGGGGACATCAATGGGGACATCTATGGGGACATCAATGGGGACATCCATGGGGACATCCATGGGGACATCCATGGGGACATCCATGGGGACATCAATGGGGACATCTATGGGGACATCAATGGGGACATCAATGGGGGCATCAATGGGGACATCAATGGGGACATCCATGGGGACATCCATGGGGACATCCATGGGGACATCCATGGGGACATCAATGGGGACATCCATGGGGACATCCATGGGGACATCAATGGGGACATCAATGGGGACATCAATGGGGACATCAATGGGGACATCCATGGGGACATCCATGGGGACATCCATGGGGACATCCATGGGGACATCCATGGGGACATCAATGGGGACATCAATGGGGACATCCATGGGGACATCAATGGGGACATCAATGGGGACATCAATGGGGACATCCATGGGGACATCAATGGGGACATCAATGGGGACATCCATGGGGACATCCATGGGGACATCAATGGGGACATCCATGGGGACATCCATGGGGACATCCATGGGGACATCAATGGGGACATCCATGGGGACATCAATGGGGACATCAATGGGGACATCAATGGGGACATCCATGGGGACATCCATGGGGACATCAATGGGGACATCAATGGGGACATCCATGGGGACTTCCATGGGGACATCAATGGGGACATCAATGGGGACATCAATGGGGACATCAATGGGGACATCAATGGGGACATCCATGGGGACATCCATGGGGACATCAATGGGGACATCAATGGGGACATCCATGGGGACATCCATGGGGACATCAATGGGGACATCCATGGGGACATCAATGGGGACATCCATGGGGACATCCATGGGGACATCCATGGGGACATCCATGGGGACATCAATGGGGACATCCATGGGGACATCCATGGGGACATCCATGGGGACATCCATGGGGACATCCATGGGGACATCCATGGGGACATCCATGGGGACATCCATGGGGACATCCATGGGGACATCAATGGGGACATCAATGGGGACATCCATGGGGACATCCATGGGGACATCAATGGGGACATCCATGGGGACATCCATGGGGACATCAATGGGGACATCCATGGGGACATCCATGGGGACATCCATGGGGACATCAATGGGGACATCAATGGGGACATCCATGGGGACATCAATGGGGACATCCATGGGGACATCCGTGGGGACATCCATGGGGACATCAATGGGGACATCCATGGGGACATCCATGGGGACATCCATGGGGACATCAATGGGGACATCCATGGGGACATCCATGGGGACATCCATGGGGACATCCATGGGGACATCCATGGGGACATCCATGGGGACATCCATGGGGACATCAATGGGGACATCCATGGGGACATCAATGGGGACATCCATGGGGACATCCATGGGGACATCCATGGGGACATCCATGGGGACATCCATGGGGACATCCATGGGGACATCAATGGGGACATCCATGGGGACATCAATGGGGACATCCATGGGGACATCCATGGGGACATCCATGGGGACATCCATGGGGACATCCATGGGGACATCCATGGGGACATCCATGGGGACATCCATGGGGACATCAATGGGGACATCCATGGGGACATCCATGGGGACATCCATGGGGACATCCATGGGGACATCCATGGGGACATCCATGGGGACATCAATGGGGACATCCATGGGGACATCCATGGGGACATCCATGGGGACATCCATGGGGACATCCATGGGGACATCAATGGGGACATCCATGGGGACATCAATGGGGACATCCATGGGGACATCCATGGGGACATCCATGGGGACATCCATGGGGACATCCATGGGGACATCCATGGGGACATCAATGGGGACATCCATGGGGACATCCATGGGGACATCCATGGGGACATCAATGGGGACATCAATGGGGACATCAATGGGGACATCCATGGGGACATCCATGGGGACATCCATGGGGACATCCATGGGGACATCCATGGGGACATCCATGGGGACATCCATGGGGACATCCATGGGGACATCAATGGGGACATCCATGGGGACATCCATGGGGACATCCATGGGGACATCCATGGGGACATCCATGGGGACATCCATGGGGACATCCATGGGGACATCCATGGGGACATCAATGGGGACATCCATGGGGACATCCATGGGGACATCAATGGGGACATCCATGGGGACATCCATGGGGACATCCATGGGGACATCCATGGGGACATCCATGGGGACATCCATGGGGACATCCATGGGGACATCCATGGGGACATCCATGGGGACATCCATGGGGACATCAATGGGGACATCCATGGGGACATCCATGGGGACATCCATGGGGACATCCATGGGGACATCCATGGGGACATCCATGGGGACATCCATGGGGACATCCATGGGGACATCAATGGGGACATCCATGGGGACATCCATGGGGACATCAATGGGGACATCCATGGGGACATCAATGGGGACATCCATGGGGACATCCATGGGGACATCCATGGGGACATCAATGGGGACATCCATGGGGACTTCCATGGGGCCATCCATGGGGACATCCATGGGGACATCCATGGGGACATCAATGGGGACATCCATGGGGACATCCATGGGGACATCCATGGGGACATCCATGGGGACATCAATGGGGACATCCATGGGGACATCCATGGGGACATCCATGGGGACATCAATGGGGACATCCATGGGGACTTCCATGGGGCCATCCATGGGGACATCCATGGGGACATCCATGGGGACATCCATGGGGACATCCATGGGGACATCCATGGGGACATCCATGGGGACATCCATGGGGACATCAATGGGGACATCCATGGGGACATCCATGGGGACATCCATGGGGACATCCATGGGGACATCCATGGGGACATCCATGGGGACATCCATGGGGACATCAATGGGGACATCCATGGGGACATCCATGGGGCCATCCATGGGGACATCCATGGGGACATCCATGGGGACATCCATGGGGACATCAATGGGGACATCCATGGGGACTTCCATGGGGACATCAATGGGGACATCCATGGGGACATCAATGGGGACATAAATGGGGACATCCATGGGGACATCCATGGGGACATCAATGGGGACATCAATGGGGACATCCATGGGGACATCCATGGGGACATCAATGGGGACATCCGTGGGGACATCAATGGGGACATCAATGGGGACATCCATGGGGACATCAATGGGGACATCCATGGGGACATCCATGGGGACATCCATGGGGACATCCATGGGGACATCCATGGGGACATCCATGGGGACATCAATGGGGACATCCATGGGGACATCCATGGGGACATCCATGGGGACTTCCATGGGGACATCCATGGGGACATCCATGGGGACATCCATGGGGACATCCATGGGGACATCAATGGGGACATCCATGGGGACATCCATGGGGACATCAATGGGGACATCAATGGGGACATCCATGGGGACATCAATGGGGACATCAATGGGGACATCAATGGGGACATCCATGGGGACATCCATGGGGACATCAATGGGGACATCCATGCGGACATCAATGGGGACATCCATGGGGACTTCCATGGGGACATCAATGGGGACATCAATGGGGACATCCATGGGGACATCAATGGGGACATCCATGGGGAAATCCATGGGGACATCAATGGGGACATCCATGGGGACTTCCATGGGGACATCAATGGGGACATCAATGGGGACATCAATGGGGACATCCATGGGGACATCAATGGGGACATCCATGGGGACATCCATGAGGACATCCATGGGGACATCCAAGGGGACATCCATGGGGATATCCATGGGGACATCCATGGGGACATCAATGGGGACATCAATGGGGACATCAATGGGGACATCAATGGGGACATCCATGGGGACATCCATGGGGACATCCATGGGGACATCAATGGGGACATCCATGGGGACATCCATGGGGACATCCATGGGGACATCCATGGGGACATCAATGGATACATCCATGGGGACATCCATGGGGACATCCATGGGGACATCCATGGGGACATCCATGGGGACATCCATGGGGACATCCATGGGGACATCAATGGGGACATCCATGGGGACATCAATGGGGACATCAATGGGGACATCCATGGGGACATCCATGGGGACATCCATGGGGACATCCATGGGGACATCCATGGGGACATCCATGGGGACATCCATGGGGACATCCATGGGGACATCCATGGGGACATCAATGGGGACATCCATGGGGACATCCATGGGGACATCCATGGGGACATCCATGGGGACATCCATGGGGACATCCATGGGGACATCCATGGGGACATCCATGGGGACATCCATGGGGACATCAATGGGGACATCCATGGGGACATCCATGGGGACATCAATGGGGACATCAATGGGGACATCAATGGGGACATCAATGGGGATATCCATGGGGACATCCATGGGGACATCAATGGGGACATCAATGGGGACATCAATGGGGACATCCATGGGGACATCCATGGGGACATCCATGGGGACTTCCATGGGGACATCCATGGGGACATCAATGGGGACATCAATGGGGACATCCATGGGGACATCCATGGGGACATCCATGGGGACATCCATGGGGACATCCATGGGGACATCCATGGGGACATCCATGCGGACATCCATGGGGACATCAATGGGGACATCCATGGGGACATCCATGGGGACATCAATGGGGACATCAATGGGGACATCAATGGGGACATCCATGGGGACATCAATGGGGACATCCATGGGGACATCAATGGGGACATCCATGGGGACATCCATGGGGACATCCATGGGGACATCCATGGGGACATCCATGGGGACATCCATGGGGACATCCATGGGGACATCAATGGGGACTTCCATGGGGACATCAATGGGGACATCCATGGGGACATCCATGGGGACATCCATGGGGACATCCATGGGGACATCAATGGGGACATCCATGGGGACATCAATGGGGACATCCATGGGGACATCCATGGGGACATCCATGGGGACATCAATGGGGACATCCATGGGGACATCAATGGGGACATCCATGGGGACTTCCATGGGGACATCAATGGGGACATCAATGGGGACATCAATGGGGACATCAATGGGGACATCAATGGATATATCCATGGGGACATCCATGGGGACATGCATGGGGACATCAATGGGGACATCAATGGGGACATCCATGGGGACATCCATGGGGACATCCATGGGGACATCCATGGAGACACCCATGGGGACATCCATGGGGACATCCATGGGGACATCCATGGGGACATCAATGGGGACATCAATGGGGACATCCATGGGGACATCCATGGGGACATCCATGGGGACATCCATGGGGACATCAGGGGGAAATCAATGGGGACATCAATGGGGACATCAATGGGGACATCAATGGGGACATCCATGGGGACATCCATGGGGACATCAATGGGGACATCCATGGGGACATCCATGGGGACATCAATGGGGACATCAATGGGGACATCAATGGGGACATCAATGGGGACATCAATGGGGACATCCATGGGGACATCAATGGGGACATCAATGGGGACATCCATGGGGACATCCATGGGGACATCAATGGGGACATCCATGGGGACATCAATGGGGACATCCATGGGGATATCCATGGGGACATCCATGGGGACATCAATGGGCACATCAATGGGGATTTCCATGGGGACATCAATGGGGACATCCATGGGGACATCCATGGGGACATCCATGGGGACATCCATGGGGACATCAATGGGGACATCCATGGGGACATCAATGGGGACATCCATGGGGACTTCCATGGGGACATCCATGGGGACATCAATGGGGACATCCATGGGCACATCAATGGGGATTTCCATGGGGACATCAATGGGGACATCCATGGGGACATCCATGGGGACATCAATGGGGACATCCATGGGGACATCCATGGGGACATCCATGGGGACAGCAATGGGGACATCAATGGGGACATCCATGGGGACATCAATGGGGACATCCATGGGGACATCAATGGGGACATCCATGGGGACATCCATGGGGACATCAATGGGGACATCCATGGGGACATCAATGGGGACATCCATGGGGACATCCATGGGGACAGCAATGGGGACATCAATGGGGACATCCATGGGGACATCAATGGGGACTTCCATGGGGACATCCATGGGGACATCCATGGGGACATCAATGGGGACATCAATGGGGACATCAATGGGGACATCAATGGGGACATCCATGGGGACTTCCATGGGGACATCAATGGGGACATCAATGGGGACATCCATGGGGACATCAATGGGGACATCCATGGGGACATCCATGGGGACATCAATGGGGACATCCATGGGGACTTCCATGGGGACATCAATGGGGACATCAATGGGGACATCAATGGGGACATCCATGGGGACATCAATGGGGACATCCATGGGGACATCCATGGGGACATCCATGGGGACATCCATGGGGACAGCAATGGGGACATCCATGGGGACATCAATGGGGACATCCATGGGGACATCCATGGGGACATCCATGGGGACATCCATGGGGACATCAATGGGGACATCAATGGGGACATCAATGGGGACATCAATGGGGACATCCATGGGGACATCCATGGGGACATCCATGGGGACATCAATGGGGACATCCATGGGGACATCAATGGGGACATCCATGGGGACATCCATGGGGACATCCATGGGGACATCCATGGGGACATCCATGGGGACATCCATGGGGACATCAATGGGGACATCCATGGGGACATCCATGGGGACATCCATGGGGACATCCATGGGGACATCCATGGGGACATCCATGGGGACATCCATGGGGACATCCATGGGGACATCCATGGGGACATCAATGGGGACATCCATGGGGACATCCATGGGGACATCAATGGGGACATCAATGGGGACATCCATGGGGATATCAATGGGGATATCCATGGGGACATCCATGGGGACATCAATGGGGACATCAATGGGGACATCAATGGGGACATCCATGGGGACATCCATGGGGACATCCATGGGGACTTCCATGGGGACATCCATGGGGACATCAATGGGGACATCAATGGGGACATCCATGGGGACATCCATGGGGACATCCATGGGGACATCCATGGGGACATCCATGGGGACATCCATGGGGACATCCATGCGGACATCCATGGGGACATCAATGGGGACATCCATGGGGACATCCATGGGGACATCAATGGGGACATCAATGGGGACATCAATGGGGACATCCATGGGGACATCAATGGGGACATCCATGGGGACATCAATGGGGACATCCATGGGGACATCCATGGGGACATCCATGGGGACATCCATGGGGACATCCATGGGGACATCCATGGGGACATCCATGGGGACATCAATGGGGACTTCCATGGGGACATCAATGGGGACATCAATGGGGACATCAATGGGGACATCCATGGGGACATCCATGGGGACATCCATGGGGACATCAATGGGGACATCCATGGGGACATCAATGGGGACATCCATGGGGACTTCCATGGGGACATCAATGGGGACATCAATGGGGACATCAATGGGGACATCAATGGGGACATCAATGGGGATATCCATGGGGACATCCATGGGGACATGCATGGGGACATCAATGGGGACATCAATGGGGACATCCATGGGGACATCCATGGGGACATCCATGGGGACATCCATGGAGACACCCATGGGGACATCCATGGGGACATCCATGGGGACATCCATGGGGACATCAATGGGGACATCAATGGGGACATCCATGGGGACATCCATGGGGACATCCATGGGGACATCCATGGGGACATCAATGGGGACATCAATGGGGACATCAATGGGGACATCAATGGGGACATCAATGGGGACATCCATGGGGACATCCATGGGGACATCAATGGGGACATCCATGGGGACATCCATGGGGACATCAATGGGGACATCAATGGGGACATCAATGGGGACATCAATGGGGACATCAATGGGGACATCCATGGGGACATCAATGGGGACATCAATGGGGACATCAATGGGGACATCCATGGGGACATCAATGGGGACATCAATGGGGACATCCGTGGGGACATCCATGGGGACATCCATGGGGACATCAATGGGGACATCCATGGGGACATCAATGGGGACATCCATGGGGACATCCATGGGGACATCCATGGGGACATCAATGGGCACATCAATGGGGATTTCCATGGGGACATCAATGGGGACATCCATGGGGACATCCATGGGGACATCCATGGGGACATCCATGGGGACATCAATGGGGACATCCATGGGGACATCAATGGGGACATCCATGGGGACTTCCATGGGGACATCCATGGGGACATCCATGGGGACATCCATGGGGACATCAATGGGGACATCCATGGGGACTTCCATGGGGACATCCATGGGGACATCAATGGGGACATCCATGGGCACATCAATGGGGATTTCCATGGGGACATCAATGGGGACATCCATGGGGACATCCATGGGGACATCAATGGGGACATCCATGGGGACATCCATGGGGACATCCATGGGGACATCAATGGGGACATCCATGGGGACATCAATGGGGACATCCATGGGGACATCCATGGGGACAGCAATGGGGACATCAATGGGGACATCCATGGGGACATCAATGGGGACTTCCATGGGGACATCCATGGGGACATCCATGGGGACATCAATGGGGACATCAATGGGGACATCAATGGGGACATCAATGGGGACATCAATGGGGACATCCATGGGGACATCCATGGGGACATCAATGGGAACATCAATGGGGACATCAATGGGGACATCAATGGGGACATCAATGGGGACATCCATGGGGACATCCATGGGGACATCCGTGGGGACATCCGTGGGGACATCCATGGGGACATCCATGGGGACATCCATGGGGACATCCATGGACACATCAATGGGGACATCCATGGGGACATCCATGGGGACATCCATGGGGACATCCATGGGGACATCCATGGGGATATCAATGGGGACATCCATGGGGACATCAATGGGGACATCAATGGGGACATCCATGGGGACATCCATGGGGACATCCATGGGGACATCCATGGACACATCAATGGGGACATCCATGGGGACATCCATGGGGACATCCATGGGGACATCCATGGGGACATCAATGGGGACATCCATGGGGACATCCATGGGGACATCAATGGGGACATCCATGGGGACATCCATGGGGACATCCATGGGGACATCCATGGGGACATCAATGGGGACATCAATGGGGACATCCATGGGGACAGCAATGGGGATATCAATGGGGACATCCATGGGGACATCCATGGGGACATCCATGGGGACATCCATGGGGACATCCATGGGGACATCCATGGGGACATCAATGGGGACATCAATGGGGACATCAATGGGGACATCAATGGGGACATCAATGGGGACATCCATGGGGACATCCATGGGGACATCCATGGGGACTTCCATGGGGACATCCATGGGGACATCAATGGGGACATCAATGGGGACATCCATGGGGACATCCATGGGGACATCCATGGGGACATCAATGGGGACATCAATGGGGACATCAATGGGGACATCAATGGGGACATCCATGGGGACATCCATGGGGACATCCATGGGGACATCAATGGGGACATCAATGGGGACATCAATGGGGACATCAATGGGGACATCCATGGGGACATCCATGGGGACATCCATGGGGACTTCCATGGGGACATCAATGGGGACATCCATGGGGACATCCATGGGGACAGCAATGGGGACATCCATGGGGACATCCATGGGGACATCAATGGGGACATCAATGGGGACATCCATGGGGACTTCCATGGGGACATCAATGGGGACTTCCATGGGGACATCAATGGGGACATCCATGGGGACATCCATGGGGACATCCATGGGGACATCCATGGGGACATCCATGGGGACATCAATGGGGACATCCATGGGGACATCAATGGGGACATCCATGGGGACATCCATGGGGACATCCATGGGGACATCCATGGGGACATCCATGGGGACATCCATGGGGACATCAATGGGGACATCCATGGGGACATCAATGGGGACATCCATGGGGACTTCCATGGGGACATCCATGGGGACTTCCATGGGGACATCAATGGGGACATCCATGGGGACATCAATGGGGACATCCATGGGGACTTCCATGGGGACATCCATGGGGACTTCCATGGGGACATCAATGGGGACATCCATGGGGACATCAATGGGGACATCCATGGGGACATCCATGGGGACATCCATGGGGACATCCATGGGGACATCAATGGGGACATCCATGGGGACATCAATGGGGACATCAATGGGGACATCCATGGGGACTTCCATGGGGACATCAATGGGGACATCCATGGGGACTTCCATGGGGACATCAATGGGGACATCCATGGGGACATCCATGGGGACAGCAATGGGGACATCCATGGGGACATCAATGGGGACATCCATGGGGACATCAATGGGGACATCAATGGGGACATCAATGGGGGCATCCATGGGGACATCCATGGGGACATCAATGGGGACATCAATGGGGACATCGATGGGGACATCAATGGGGACATCCATGGGGACATCCATGGGGACATCAATGGGGACATCAATGGGGACATCTATGGGGACATCAATGGGGACATCAATGGGGACATCCATGGGGACATCCATGGGGACATCCATGGGGACATCCATGGGGACATCCATGGGGACATCAATGGGGACATCAATGGGGACATCAATGGGGACATCAATGGGGACATCCATGGGGACATCAACGGGGACATCCATGGGGACATCCATGGGGACATCAATGGGGACATCCATGGGGACATCAATGGGGACATCCATGGGGACATCCATGGGGACATCCATGGGGACATCCATGGGGACATCAATGGGGACATCAATGGGGACATCCATGGGGACATCAATGGGGACATCAATGGGGACATCCATGGGGACATCCATGGGGACATCCATGGGGACATCCATGGGGACATCAATGGGGACATCCATGGGGACATCCATGGGGACATCCATGGGACATCCATGGGGACATCCATGGGGACATCAATGGGGACATCCATGGGGACATCCATGGGGACATCAATGGGGACATCAATGGGGACATCCATGGGGACTTCCATGGGGAGATCAATGGGGACATCAATGGGGACATCCATGGGGACATCCATGGGGACATCAATGGGGACATCCATGGGGACATCCATGGGGACATCCATGGGGACATCAATGGGGACATCCATGGGGACATCAATGGGGACATCCATGGGGACTTCCATGGGGACATCAATGGGGACTTCCATGGGGACATCAATGGGGACATCCATGGGGACTTCCATGGGGACATCCATGGGGACTTCCATGGGGACATCAATGGGGACATCCATGGGGACATCCATGGGGACATCAATGGGGACATCAATGGGGATATCCATGGGGACATCCATGGGGACATCCATGGGGACATCCGTGGGGACATCCATGGGGACATCCATGGGGACATCCATGGGGACAACCATGGGGACATCCATGGGGACATCAATGGGGACATCCATGGGGACTTCCGGGGGGACATCCATGGGGACATCAATGGGGACATCAATGGGGACATCAATGGGGACATCCATGGGGACATCAATGGGGACATCCATGGGGACATCAATGGGGACATCCATGGGGACATCCATGGGGACATCCATGGGGACTTCCATGGGGACATCCATGGGGACATCAATGGGGACATCAATGGGGACATCAATGGGGACATCCATGGGGACTTCCATGGGGACATCCATGGGGACATCAATGGGGACATCAATGGGGACATCAATGGGGACATCCATGGGGACATCCATGGGGACATCCATGGGGACTTCCATGGGGACATCCATGGGGACATCCATGGGGACATCCATGGGGACATCAATGGGGACATCAATGGGGACATCAATGGGGACATCCATGGGGACATCCATGGGGACATCCATGGGGACATCCATGGGGACATCCATGGGGACATCCATGGGGACATCCATGGGGACTTCCATGGGGACATCCATGGGGACATCCATGGGGACATCCATGGGGACATCCATGGGGACATCAATGGGGACATCCATGGGGACATCAATGGGGACATCCATGGGGACATCAATGGGGACATCGATGGGGACATCAATGGGGACATCCATGGGGACATCAATGGGGACATCCATGGGGACATCAATGGGGACATCCATGGGGACTTCCATGGGGACATCCATGGGGACATCCATGGGGACATCCATGGGGACATCCATGGGGACATCCATGGGGACATCCATGGGGACATCCATGGGGACATCAATGGGGACATCCATGGGGACTTCCATGGGGACATCAATGGGGACATCCATGGGGACATCCATGGGGACATCCATGGGGACATCCATGGGGACATCCATGGGGACATCCATGGGGACATCCATGGGGACATCCATGGGGACATCAATGGGGACATCAATGGGGACATCAATGGGGACATCAATGGGGACATCCATGGGGACATCCATGGGGACATCAATGGGGACATCCATGGGGACATCAATGGGGACATCAATGGGGACATCAATGGGAACATCCATGGGGACATCAATGGGGACATCCATGGGGACATCAATGGGGACATCAATGGGGACATCCATGGGGACATCCATGGGGACATCAATGGCAACATCAATGGGGACATCAATGGGGACATCCATGGGGACATCCATGGGGACATCCATGGGGACATCCATGGGGACATCCATGGGGACATCCATGGGGACATCCATGGGGACATCCATGGGGACATCCATGGGGACATCCATGGGGACTTCCATGGGGACATCAATGGGGACATCCATGGGGACATCCATGGGGACATCCATGGGGACATCCATGGGGACATCCATGGGGACATCCATGGGGACATCCATGGGGACTTCCATGGGGACATCAATGGGGACTTCCATGGGGACATCAATGGGGACATCCATGGGGACTTCCATGGGGACATCCATGGGGACTTCCATGGGGACTTCCATGGGGACATCCATGGGGACATCAATGGGGACATCCATGGGGACATCAATGGGGACATCAATGGGGACTTCCATGGGGACATCCATGGGGACATCCATGGGGACATCCATGGGGACATCCATGGGGACTTCCATGGGGACATCAATGGGGACATCCATGGGGACATCCATGGGGACAGCAATGGGGACATCCATGGGGACATCAATGGGGACATCCATGGGGACATCAATGGGGACATCAATGGGGACATCAATGGGGGCATCCATGGGGACATCCATGGGGACATCAATGGGGACATCAATGGGGACATCCATGGGGACATCAATGGGGACATCCATGGGGACATCCATGGGGACATCAATGGGGACATCAATGGGGACATCTATGGGGACATCAATGGGGACATCAATGGGGACATCCATGGGGACATCCATGGGGACATCCATGGGGACATCCATGGGGACATCCATGGGGACATCAATGGGGACATCAATGGGGACATCAATGGGGACATCAATGGGGACATCCATGGGGACATCAACGGGGACATCCATGGGGACATCCATGGGGACATCAATGGGGACATCCATGGGGACATCAATGGGGACATCCATGGGGACATCCATGGGGACATCCATGGGGACATCCATGGGGACATCAATGGGGACATCAATGGGGACATCCATGGGGACATCAATGGGGACATCAATGGGGACATCCATGGGGACATCCATGGGGACATCCATGGGGACATCAATGGGGACATCCATGGGGACATCCATGGGGACATCCATGGGACATCCATGGGGACATCCATGGGGACATCAATGGGGACATCCATGGGGACGACCATGGGGACATCAATGGGGACATCAATGGGGACATCCATGGGGACTTCCATGGGGAGATCAATGGGGACATCAATGGGGACATCAATGGGGACATCCATGGGGACATCAATGGGGACATCCATGGGGACATCCATGGGGACATCCATGGGGACATCCATGGGGACATCAATGGGGACATCCATGGGGACATCCATGGGGACATCCATGGGGACATCAATGGGGACATCCATGGGGACTTCCATGGGGACATCAATGGGGACTTCCATGGGGACATCAATGGGGACATCCATGGGGACTTCCATGGGGACATCCATGGGGACTTCCATGGGGACATCAATGGGGACATCCATGGGGACATCCATGGGGACATCAATGGGGACATCAATGGGGATATCCATGGGGACATCCATGGGGACATCCATGGGGACATCCGTGGGGACATCCATGGGGACATCAATGGGGACATCCATGGGGACAACCATGGGGACATCCATGGGGACATCAATGGGGACATCCATGGGGACTTCCATGGGGACATCCATGGGGACATCAATGGGGACATCAATGGGGACATCAATGGGGACATCCATGGGGACATCAATGGGGACATCCATGGGGACATCAATGGGGACATCCATGGGGACATCCATGGGGACATCCATGGGGACTTCCATGGGGACATCCATGGGGACATCAATGGGGACATCAATGGGGACATCAATGGGGACATCCATGGGGACTTCCATGGGGACATCCATGGGGACATCAATGGGGACATCAATGGGGACATCAATGGGGACATCCATGGGGACATCCATGGGGACATCCATGGGGACTTCCATGGGGACATCCATGGGGACATCCATGGGGACATCCATGGGGACATCAATGGGGACATTAATGGGGACATCAATGGGGACATCCATGGGGACATCCATGGGGACATCCATGGGGACATCCATGGGGACATCCATGGGGACATCCATGGGGACATCCATGGGGACTTCCATGGGGACATCCATGGGGACATCCATGGGGACATCCATGGGGACATCCATGGGGACATCAATGGGGACATCCATGGGGACATCAATGGGGACATCCATGGGGACATCAATGGGGACATCGATGGGGACATCAATGGGGACATCCATGGGGACATCAATGGGGACATCCATGGGGACATCAATGGGGACATCAATGGGGACTTCCATGGGGACATCCATGGGGACATCCATGGGGACATCCATGGGGACATCCATGGGGACATCCATGGGGACATCCATGGGGACATCCATGGGGACATCAATGGGGACATCCATGGGGACTTCCATGGGGACATCAATGGGGACATCCATGGGGACATCCATGGGGACATCCATGGGGACATCCATGGGGACATCCATGGGGACATCCATGGGGACATCCATGGGGACATCCATGGGGACATCAATGGGGACATCAATGGGGACATCAATGGGGACATCAATGGGGACATCCATGGGGACATCCATGGGGACATCAATGGGGACATCCATGGGGACATCAATGGGGACATCAACGGGGACATCAATGGGGACATCCATGGGGACATCAATGGGGACATCCATGGGGACATCAATGGGGACATCAATGGGGACATCCATGGGGACATCCATGGGGACATCAATGGCAAAATCAATGGGGACATCAATGGGGACATCCATGGGGACATCCATGGGGACATCCATGGGGACATCCATGGGGACATCCATGGGGACATCCATGGGGACATCCATGGGGACATCCATGGGGACATCCATGGGGACTTCCATGGGGACATCAATGGGGACATCCATGGGGACATCCATGGGGACATCCATGGGGACATCCATGGGGACATCCATGGGGACATCCATGGGGACATCCATGGGGACATCCATGGGGACATCCATGGGGACTTCCATGGGGACATCAATGGGGACTTCCATGGGGACATCAATGGGGACATCCATGGGGACTTCCATGGGGACATCCATGGGGACTTCCATGGGGACTTCCATGGGGACATCCATGGGGACATCAATGGGGACATCCATGGGGACATCAATGGGGACATCAATGGGGACTTCCATGGGGACATCCATGGGGACATCCATGGGGACATCCATGGGGACATCCACGGGGACATCAATGGGGACATCCATGGGGACATCAATGGGGACATCCATGGGGACATCAATGGGGACATCCATGGGGACATCCATGGGGACATCCATGGGGACATCCATGGGGACTTCCATGGGGACATCAATGGGGACTTCCATGGGGACATCAATGGGGACATCAATGGGGACTTCCATGGGGACATCAATGGGGACATCCATGGGGACTTCCATGGGGACATCAATGGGGACATCCATGGGGACATCAATGGGGACATCAATGGGGACTTCCATGGGGACATCAATGGGGACATCCATGGGGACATCCATGGGGACATCAATGGGGACTTCCATGGGGACATCAATGGGGACATCCATGGGGACATCCATGGGGACTTCCATGGGGACATCAATGGGGACATCCATGGGGACATCAATGGGGACATCCATGGGGACTTCCATGGGGACTTCCATAGGGACATCCATGGGGACATCAATGGAGACATCCATGGGGACATCCATGGGGACATCCATGGGGACATCCATGGGGACATCAATGGGGACATCCATGGGGACATCCATGGGGACATCCATGGGGACATCCATGGGGACATCCATGGGGACATCCATGGGGACATCAATGGGGACATCCATGGGGACATCCATGGGGACATCCATGGGGACATCAATGGGGACATCCATGGGGACATCCATGGGGACATCCATGGGGACATCCATGGGGACATCCATGGGGACATCCATGGGGACATCCATGGGGACATCCATGGGGACTTCCATGGGGACATCAATGGGGACTTCCATGGGGACATCAATGGGGACATCCATGGGGACATCCATGGGGACATCCATGGGGACATCCATGGGGACATCCATGGGGACATCCATGGGGACATCAATGGGGACATCCATGGGGACATCCATGGGGACATCCATGGGGACTTCCATGGGGACATCAATGGGGACATCCATGGGGACATCCATGGGGACATCCATGGGGACATCCATGGGGACATCCATGGGGACATCCATGGGGACATCCATGGGGACTTCCATGGGGACATCAATGGGGACTTCCATGGGGACTTCCATGGGGACATCCATGGGGACATCCATGGGGACATCCATGGGGACATCAATGGGGACATCAATGGGGACTTCCATGGGGACATCCATGGGGACATCCATGGGGACATCCACGGGGACATCAATGGGGACATCCATGGGGACATCAATGGGGACATCCATGGGGACATCAATGGGGACATCCATGGGGACATCCATGGGGACATCCATGGGGACATCCATGGGGACTTCCATGGGGACATCAATGGGGACTTCCATGGGGACATCAATGGGGACATCAATGGGGACTTCCATGGGGACATCAATGGGGACATCCATGGGGACTTCCATGGGGACATCAATGGGGACATCCATGGGGACATCAATGGGGACATCCATGGGGACTTCCATGGGGACATCAATGGGGACATCCATGGGGACATCCATGGGGACATCAATGGGGACTTCCATGGGGACATCAATGGGGACATCCATGGGGACATCCATGGGGACTTCCATGGGGACATCAATGGGGACATCCATGGGGACATCAATGGGGACATCCATGGGGACTTCCATGGGGACTTCCATGGGGACATCCATGGGGACATCAATGGAGACATCCATGGGGACATCCATGGGGACATCCATGGGGACATCCATGGGGACATCAATGGGGACATCAATTGGGACATCAATGGGGACATCCATGGGGACATCCATGGGGACATCCATGGGGACATCCATGGGGTCATCCATGGGGACATCCATGGGGACATCCATGGGGACATCCATGGGGACATCCATGGGGACATCCATGGGGACATCCATGGGGACATCCATGGGGACATCCATGGGGACATCCATGGGGACATCAATGGGGACATCAATGGGGACATCAATGGGGACATCAATGGGGACATCCATGGGGACATCCATGGGGACATCAATGGGGACATCCATGGGGACATCAATGGGGACATCAATGGGGACATCAATGGGGACATCCATGGGGACATCAATGGGGACATCCATGGGGACATCAATGGGGACATCAATGGGGACATCCATGGGGACATCCATGGGGACATCAATGGCAACATCAATGGGGACATCAATGGGGACATCCATGGGGACATCCATGGGGACATCCATGGGGACATCCATGGGGACATCCATGGGGACATCCATGGGGACATCCATGGGGACATCCATGGGGACATCCATGGGGACTTCCATGGGGACATCAATGGGGACATCCATGGGGACATCCATGGGGACATCCATGGGGACATCCATGGGGACATCCATGGGGACATCCATGGGGACATCCATGGGGACATCAATGGGGACATCCATGGGGACATCCATGGGGACATCCATGGGGACTTCCATGGGGACATCAATGGGGACATCCATGGGGACATCCATGGGGACATCCATGGGGACATCAATGGGGACATCCATGGGGACATCCATGGGGACATCCATGGGGACATCAATGGGGACATCAATGGGGACATCCATGGGGACATCCGTGGGGACATCCATGGGGACATCCATGGGGACATCCATGGGGACATCAATGGGGACATCCATGGGGACATCAATGGGGACATCCATGGGGACATCAATGGGGACATCAATGGGGACATCCATGGGGACATCCATGGGGACATCCATGGGGACATCAATGGGGACATCAATGGGGACATCAATGGGGACATCCATGGGGACAGCCATGGGGACTTCCATGGGGACATCAATGGGGACATCCATGGGGACATCAATGGGGACATCCATGGGGACTTCCATGGGGACATCCATGGGGACTTCCATGGGGACATCAATGGGGACATCCATGGGGACATCCATGGGGACATCAATGGGGACATCAATGGGGATATCCATGGGGACATCCATGGGGACATCCATGGGGACATCCGTGGGGACATCCATGGGGACATCCATGGGGACATCCATGGGGACATCCATGGGGACATCCATGGGGACATCAATGGGGACATCCATGGGGACATCCATGGGGACATCCATGGGGACATCCATGGGGACTTCCATGGGGACATCCATGGGGACATCCATGGGGACATCCATGGGGACATCCATGGGGACATCAATGGGGACATCCATGGGGACATCCATGGGGACATCCATGGGGACATCCATGGGGACATCCATGGGGACATCCATGGGGACATCCATGGGGACATCAATGGGGACATCCATGGGGACATCCATGGGGACATCCATGGGGACTTCCATGGGGACATCCATGGGGACATCCATGGGGACATCCATGGGGACATCCATGGGGACATCAATGGGGACATCAATGGGGACATCCATGGGGACATCAATGGGGACATCCATGGGGACATCAATGGGGACATCCATGGGGACATCAATGGGGACATCCATGGGGACATCAATGGGGACATCCATGGGGACTTCCATGGGGACATCCATGGGGACATCCATGGGGACATCCATGGGGGCATCCATGGGGACTTCCATGGGGACATCAATGGGGACATCCATGGGGACATCCATGGGGACATCCATGGGGACATCCATGGGGACATCCCTGGGGACATCCATGGGGACATCCATGGGGACATCAATGGGGACATCCATGGGGACATCCATGGGGACATCCATGGGGACATCAATGGGGAGATCCATGGGGACATCCATGGGGACATCAATGGGGACATCCATGGGGACATCAATGGGGACATCAATGGGGACATCCATGGGGACATCAATGGGGACATCCATGGGGACATCAATGGGGACATCCATGGGGACATCCATGGGGACATCCATGGGGACATCCATGGGGACTTCCATGGGGACATCCATGGGGACATCCATGGGGACATCCATGGGGACATCCATGGGGACATCCATGGGGACATCCATGGGGACTTCCATGGGGACATCCATGGGGACATCCATGGGGACATCCATGGGGACATCCACGGGGACATCAATGGGGACATCCATGGGGACATCAATGGGGACATCCATGGGGACATCAATGGGGACATCCATGGGGACATCCATGGGGACATCCATGGGGACATCCATGGGGACTTCCATGGGGACATCAATGGGGACTTCCATGGGGACATCAATGGGGACATCAATGGGGACTTCCATGGGGACATCAATGGGGACATCCATGGGGACTTCCATGGGGACATCCATGGGGACATCAATGGGGACATCCATGGGGACTTCCATGGGGACATCCATGGGGACATCCATGGGGACATCAATGGAGACATCCATGGGGACATCCATGGGGACTTCCATGGGGACATCAATGGGGACATCAATGGGGACTTCCATGGGGACATCAATGGGGACATCCATGGGGACTTCCATGGGGACATCCATGGGGACATCAATGGGGACATCCATGGGGACATCCATGGGGACATCCATGGGGACATCCATGGGGACATCCATGGGGACATCCATGGGGACATCAATGGGGACATCAATGGGGACATCCATGGGGACATCCATGGGGACATCCATGGGGACATCCATGGGGACATCCATGGGGACATCAATGGGGACATCCATGGGGACATCCATGGGGACATCCATGGGGACATCCATGGGGACATCCATGGGGACATCCATGGGGACATCCATGGGGACATCCATGGGGACATCAATGGGGACATCCATGGGGACATCCATGGGGACATCCATGGGGACATCAGTGGGGACATCCATGGGGACATCCATGGGGACATCCATGGGGACATCCATGGGGACATGCATGGGGACATCAATGGGGACATCCATGGGGACATCCATGGGGACATCCATGGGGACATCAATGGGGACATCCATGGGGACTTCCATGGGGACATCCATGGGGACATCCATGGGGACATCCATGGGGACATCAATGGGGATATCCATGGGGACATCCATGGGGACATCAATGGGGACATCCATGGGGACATCCATGGGGACATCCATGGGGACATCAATGGGGACATCCATGGGGACATCCATGGGGACATCCATGGGGACATCCATGGGGACATCAATGGGGACATCAATGGGGACATCCATGGGGACATCCATGGGGACATCCATGGGGACTTCCATGGGGACATCAATGGGGACATCCATGGGGACATCCATGGGGACATCAATGGGGACATCAATGGGGACATCCATGGGGACATCCATGGGGACATCCATGGGGACATCAATGGGGACATCCATGGGGACATCCATGGGGAAATCCATGGGGACATCAATGGGGACATCAATGGGGACATCCATGGGGACATCCATGGGGACATCCATGGGGACATCCATGGGGACATCCATGGGGACATCAATGGGGACATCAATGGGGATATCCATGGGGACATCCATGGGGACATCCATGGGGACATCCGTGGGGACATCCATGGGGACATCCATGGGGACATCCATGGGGACATCCATGGGGACATCCATGGGGACATCAATGGGGACATCCATGGGGACATCCATGGGGACATCCATGGGGACATCCATGGGGACATCCATGGGGACATCCATGGGGACATCCATGGGGACATCCATGGGGACATCCATGGGGACATCAATGGGGACATCCATGGGGACATCCATGGGGACATCCATGGGGACATCCATGGGGACATCCATGGGGACATCCATGGGGACATCCATGGGGACATCAATGGGGACATCCATGGGGACATCAATGGGGACATCCATGGGGACATCCATGGGGACATCCATGGGGACATCCATGGGGACATCCATGGGGACATCCATGGGGACATCAATGGGGACATCAATGGGGACATCCATGGGGACATCAATGGGGACATCCATGGGGACATCAATGGGGACATCCATGGGGACATCAATGGGGACATCCATGGGGACATCAATGGGGACATCCATGGGGACTTCCATGGGGACATCCATGGGGACATCCATGGGGACATCCATGGGGACATCCATGGGGACATCAATGGGGACATCAATGGGGACATCCATGGGGACATCCATGGGGACATCCATGGGGACATCCATGGGGACATCCATGGGGACATCCCTGGGGACATCCATGGGGACATCCATGGGGACATCAATGGGGACATCCATGGGGACATCCATGGGGACATCCATGGGGACATCAATGGGGAGATCCATGGGGACATCCATGGGGACATCAATGGGGACATCCATGGGGACATCAATGGGGACATCAATGGGGACATCCATGGGGACATCAATGGGGACATCCATGGGGACATCAATGGGGACATCCATGGGGACATCCATGGGGACATCCATGGGGACATCCATGGGGACATCCATGGGGACATCCATGGGGACTTCCATGGGGACATCCATGGGGACATCCATGGGGACATCCATGGGGACATCCATGGGGACATCCATGGGGACATCCATGGGGACATCCATGGGGACTTCCATGGGGACATCAATGGGGACATCCATGGGGACATCCATGGGGACATCCATGGGGACATCAATGGGGACATCAATGGGGACATCAATGGGGACATCCATGGGGACATCCATGGGGACATCCATGGGGACATCCATGGGGACATCCATGGGGACATCCATGGGGACATCCATGGGGACATCCATGGGGACATCAATGGGGACATCAATGGGGACATCAATGGGGACATCCATGGGGACATCCATGGGGACATCCATGGGGACATCCATGGGGACATCAATGGGGACTTCCATGGGGACATCCATGGGGACATCCATGGGGACATCCATGGGGACATCAATGGGGACATCCATGGGGACATCCATGGGGACATCCATGGGGACATCCATGGGGACATCCATGGGGACATCCATGGGGACATCCATGGGGACATCCATGGGGACATCCATGGGGACATCAATGGGGACTTCCATGGGGACATCAATGGGGACATCCATGGGGACTTCCATGGGGACATCCATGGGGACTTCCATGGGGACATCAATGGGGACTTCCATGGGGACATCAATGGGGACATCCATGGGGACATCCATGGGGACATCAATGGGGACATCAATGGGGACATCCATGGGGACATCAATGGGGACATCAATGGGGACTTCCATGGGGACATCCATGGGGACATCCATGGGGACATCCATGGGGACATCCATGGGGACATCAATGGGGACATCCATGGGGACATCAATGGGGACATCCATGGGGACATCCATGGGGACATCCATGGGGACATCCATGGGGACATCAATGGGGACATCCATGGGGACATCCATGGGGACATCCATGGGGACATCCATGGGGACATCAATGGGGACTTCCATGGGGACATCAATGGGGACATCCATGGGGACTTCCATGGGGACATCCATGGGGACTTCCATGGGGACATCAATGGGGACTTCCATGGGGACATCAATGGGGACATCCATGGGGACATCCATGGGGACATCAATGGGGACATCAATGGGGACATCCATGGGGACATCAATGGGGACATCAATGGGGACTTCCATGGGGACATCCATGGGGACATCCATGGGGACATCCATGGGGACATCCATGGGGACATCAATGGGGACATCCATGGGGACATCCATGGGGACATCCATGGGGACATCCATGGGGACATCAATGGGGACATCCATGGGGACATCCATGGGGACATCCATGGGGACATCCATGGGGACATCAATGGGGACTTCCATGGGGACATCAATGGGGACATCCATGGGGACTTCCATGGGGACATCCGTGGGGACTTCCATGGGGACATCAATGGGGACTTCCATGGGGACATCAATGGGGACATCCATGGGGACATCCATGGGGACATCAATGGGGACATCAATGGGGACATCCATGGGGACATCAATGGGGACATCAATGGGGACTTCCATGGGGACATCCATGGGGACATCCATGGGGACATCCATGGGGACATCAATGGGGACATCCATGGGGACATCAATGGGGACATCCATGGGGACATCAATGGGGACATCCATGGGGACATCCATGGGGACATCCATGGGGACATCCATGGGGACTTCCATGGGGACATCAATGGGGACATCCATGGGGACTTCCATGGGGACATCAATGGGGACATCCATGGGGACATCGATGGGGACATCCATGGGGACTTCCATGGGGACATCAATGGGGACATCCATGGGGACATCAATGGGGACATCCATGGGGACATCCATGGGGACATCCATGGGGACATCCATGGGGACATCCATGGGGACATCCATGGGGACATCCATGGGGACATCAATGGGGACATCAATGGGGACATCCATGGGGACTTCCATGGGGACATCAATGGGGACATCCATGGCAACATCAATGGGGACTTCCATGGGGACTTCCATGGGGACATCCATGGGGACATCCATGGGGACATCAATGGGGACATCCATGGGGACATCCATGGGGACATCCATGGGGACATCCATGGGGACATCCATGGGGACATCCATGGGGACATCAATGGGGACATCAATGAGGACATCAATGGGGACATCCATGGGGACATCCATGGGGACATCCATGGGGACATCGATGGGGACATCAATGGGGACATCCATGGGGACATCCATGGGGACATCCATGGGGACATCAATGGGGACATCCATGGGGACATCCATGGGGACATCCATGGGGACATCAATGGGGACATCCATGGGGACATCCATGGGGACATCCATGGGGACATCCATGGGGACTTCCATGGGGACATCAATGGGGACTTCCATGGGGACATCCATGGGGACATCCATGGCAACATCCATGGGGACATCCGTGGGGACATCAATGGGGACATCCATGGGGACTTCCATGGGGACATCAATGGGGACATCCATGGGGACATCCGTGGGGACATCCATGGGGACATCCATGGGGACATCAATGGGGACATCAATGGGGACATCCATGGGGACATCCATGGGGACATCCATGGGGACTTCCATGGGGACATCAATGGGGACATCCATGGGGACATCCATGGGGACATCCATGGGGACATCAATGGGGACATCCATGGGGACTTCCATGGGGACATCAATGGGGACATCCATGGGGACATCCGTGGGGACATCCATGGGGACATCAATGGGGACATCCATGGGGACATCCATGGGGACATCCATGGGGACATCCATGGGGACATCCATGGGGACATCCATGGGGACTTCCATGGGGACATCAATGGGGACTTCCATGGGGACATCAATGGGGACATCCATGGGGACTTCCATGGGGACATCAATGGGGACATCCATGGGGACATCCATGGGGACATCCATGGGGACATCCATGGGGACATCCATGGGGACATCCATGGGGACATCCATGGGGACATCCATGGGGACATCCATGGGGACATCCATGGGGACATCCATGGGGACATCCATGGGGACATCCATGGGGACATCAATGGGGACATCCATGGGGACATCCATGGGGACATCCATGGGGACATCCATGGGGACATCCATGGGGACATCCATGGGGACATCCATGGGGACATCCATGGGGACATCCATGGGGACATCAATGGGGACATCAATGGGGGCATCCATGGGGACTTCCATGGGGACATCCATGGGGACATCAATGGGGACATCAATGGGGACATCCATGGGGACATCCATGGGGACATCCATGGGGACATCAATGGGGACATCCATGGGGACATCAATGGGGACATCAATGGGGACATCCATGGGGACATCAATGGGGACATCAATGGGGACATCAATGGGGACATCCATGGGGACATCCATGGGGACATCAATGGGGACATCCATGGGGACTTCCATGGGGACATCAATGGGGACATCAATGGGGACATCAGTGGGGACATCAATGGGGACATCCATGGGGACATCCATGGGGACATCCATGGGGACATCCATGGGGACATCCATGGGGACATCCATGGGGACATCAATGGGGACATCCATGGGGACATCCATGGGGACATCCATGGGGACATCCATGGGGACATCAATGGGGACATCAATGGGGACATCCATGGGGACATCCATGGGGACATCCATGGGGACATCAATGGGGACATCAATGGGGACATCCATGGGGACATCCATGGGGACATCAATGGGGACATCCATGGGGACATCCATGGGGACATCAATGGGGACATCAATGGGGACATCCATGGGGACATCCATGGGGACATCCATGGGGACATCCATGGGGACATCCATGGGGACATCCATGGGGACATCCATGGGGACATCCATGGGGACATCAATGGGGACATCCATGGGGACATCCATGGGGACATCCATGGGGACATCCATGGGGACATCCATGGGGACATCCATGGGGACATCAATGGGGACATCCATGGGGACTTCCATGGGGACATCCATGGGGACATCCATGGGGACATCCATGGGGACATCCATGGGGACATCCATGCGGACATCAATGGGGACATCCATGGGGACTTCCATGGGGACATCAATGGGGACATCAATGGGGACATCAGTGGGGACATCAATGGGGACATCCATGGGGACATCCATGGGGACATCCATGGGGACATCCATGGGGACATCCATGGGGACATCCATGGGGACATCAATGGGGACATCCATGGGGACATCCATGGGGACATCCATGGGGACATCAATGGGGACATCCATGGGGACATCCATGGGGACATCCATGGGGACATCCATGGGGACATCCATGGGGACATCCATGGGGACATCCATGGGGACATCCATGGGGACATCCATGGGGACATCCATGGGGACATCCATGGGGACATCCATGGGGACATCCATGGGGACATCAATGGGGACATCCATGGGGACATCCATGGGGACATCCATGGGGACATCCATGGGGACATCAATGGGGAGATCCATGGGGACATCCATGGGGACATCCATGGGGACATCCATGGGGACATCCATGGGGACATCCATGGGGACATCCATGGGGACATCAATGGGGAGATCCATGGGGACATCCATGGGGACATCCATGGGGACATCAATGGGGACATCAATGGGGACATCCATGGGGACATCAATGGGGACATCCATGGGGACATCAGTGGGGACATCAATGGGGACATCCATGGGGACATCCATGGGGACATCCATGGGGACATCAATGGGGACATCCATGGGGACTTCCATGGGGACATCCATGGGGACATCCATGGGGACATCAATGGGGACATCCATGGGGACATCCATGGGGACATCAATGGGGACATCCATGGGGACATCCATGGGGACATCGATGGGGACATCCATGGGGACATCAATGGGGACATCCATGGGGACATCCATGGGGACATCCATGGGGACATCAATGGGGACTTCCATGGGGACATCAATGGGGACATCCATGGGGACATCAATGGGGACATCCATGGGGACATCAATGGGGACATCAATGGGGACATCAATGGGGACATCAATGGGGACATCATTGGGGACATCAACGGGGACATCAATGGGGACATCCATGGGGACATCCATGGGGACATCAATGGGGACATCAATGGGGACATCAATGGGGACATCCATGGGGACATCCATGGGGACATCCATGGGGACATCCATGGGGACATCAATGGGGACTTCCATGGGGACATCCATGGGGACATCCATGGGGACATCCATGGGGACATCAATGGGGACATCCATGGGGACATCCATGGGGACATCCATGGGGACATCCATGGGGACATCCATGGGGACATCCATGGGGACATCCATGGGGACATCCATGGGGACATCCATGGGGACATCAATGGGGACTTCCATGGGGACATCAATGGGGACATCCATGGGGACTTCCATGGGGACATCCATGGGGACTTCCATGGGGACATCAATGGGGACTTCCATGGGGACATCAATGGGGACATCCATGGGGACATCCATGGGGACATCAATGGGGACATCAATGGGGACATCCATGGGGACATCAATGGGGACATCAATGGGGACTTCCATGGGGACATCCATGGGGACATCCATGGGGACATCCATGGGGACATCCATGGGGACATCAATGGGGACATCCATGGGGACATCAATGGGGACATCCATGGGGACATCCATGGGGACATCCATGGGGACATCCATGGGGACATCAATGGGGACATCCATGGGGACATCCATGGGGACATCCATGGGGACATCCATGGGGACATCAATGGGGACTTCCATGGGGACATCAATGGGGACATCCATGGGGACTTCCATGGGGACATCCATGGGGACTTCCATGGGGACATCAATGGGGACTTCCATGGGGACATCAATGGGGACATCCATGGGGACATCCATGGGGACATCAATGGGGACATCAATGGGGACATCCATGGGGACATCAATGGGGACATCAATGGGGACTTCCATGGGGACATCCATGGGGACATCCATGGGGACATCCATGGGGACATCCATGGGGACATCAATGGGGACATCCATGGGGACATCCATGGGGACATCCATGGGGACATCCATGGGGACATCAATGGGGACATCCATGGGGACATCCATGGGGACATCCATGGGGACATCCATGGGGACATCAATGGGGACTTCCATGGGGACATCAATGGGGACATCCATGGGGACTTCCATGGGGACATCCATGGGGACTTCCATGGGGACATCAATGGGGACTTCCATGGGGACATCAATGGGGACATCCATGGGGACATCCATGGGGACATCAATGGGGACATCAATGGGGACATCCATGGGGACATCAATGGGGACATCAATGGGGACTTCCATGGGGACATCCATGGGGACATCCATGGGGACATCCATGGGGACATCAATGGGGACATCCATGGGGACATCAATGGGGACATCCATGGGGACATCAATGGGGACATCCATGGGGACATCCATGGGGACATCCATGGGGACATCCATGGGGACTTCCATGGGGACATCAATGGGGACATCCATGGGGACTTCCATGGGGACATCAATGGGGACATCCATGGGGACATCGATGGGGACATCCATGGGGACTTCCATGGGGACATCAATGGGGACATCCATGGGGACATCAATGGGGACATCCATGGGGACATCCATGGGGACATCCATGGGGACATCCATGGGGACATCCATGGGGACATCCATGGGGACATCAATGGGGACATCAATGGGGACATCAATGGGGACATCCATGGGGACTTCCATGGGGACATCAATGGGGACATCCATGGCAACATCAATGGGGACTTCCATGGGGACTTCCATGGGGACATCCATGGGGACATCCATGGGGACATCAATGGGGACATCCATGGGGACATCCATGGGGACATCCATGGGGACATCCATGGGGACATCCATGGGGACATCCATGGGGACATCAATGGGGACATCAATGAGGACATCAATGGGGACATCCATGGGGACATCCATGGGGACATCCATGGGGACATCGATGGGGACATCAATGGGGACATCCATGGGGACATCCATGGGGACATCCATGGGGACATCAATGGGGACATCCATGGGGACATCCATGGGGACATCCATGGGGACATCAATGGGGACATCCATGGGGACATCCATGGGGACATCCATGGGGACATCCATGGGGACTTCCATGGGGACATCAATGGGGACTTCCATGGGGACATCCATGGGGACATCCATGGGGACATCCATGGGGACATCCGTGGGGACATCAATGGGGACATCCATGGGGACTTCCATGGGGACATCAATGGGGACATCCATGGGGACATCCGTGGGGACATCCATGGGGACATCCATGGGGACATCAATGGGGACATCAATGGGGACATCCATGGGGACATCCATGGGGACATCCATGGGGACTTCCATGGGGACATCAATGGGGACATCCATGGGGACATCCATGGGGACATCCATGGGGACATCAATGGGGACATCCATGGGGACTTCCATGGGGACATCAATGGGGACATCCATGGGGACATCCGTGGGGACATCCATGGGGACATCAATGGGGACATCCATGGGGACATCCATGGGGACATCCATGGGGACATCCATGGGGACATCCATGGGGACATCCATGGGGACTTCCATGGGGACATCAATGGGGACTTCCATGGGGACATCAATGGGGACATCCATGGGGACTTCCATGGGGACATCAATGGGGACATCCATGGGGACATCCATGGGGACATCCATGGGGACATCCATGGGGACATCCATGGGGACATCCATGGGGACATCCATGGGGACATCCATGGGGACATCCATGGGGACATCCATGGGGACATCCATGGGGACATCCATGGGGACATCCATGGGGACATCAATGGGGACATCCATGGGGACATCCATGGGGACATCCATGGGGACATCCATGGGGACATCCATGGGGACATCCATGGGGACATCCATGGGGACATCCATGGGGACATCCATGGGGACATCAATGGGGACATCAATGGGGGCATCCATGGGGACTTCCATGGGGACATCCATGGGGACATCAATGGGGACATCAATGGGGACATCCATGGGGACATCCATGGGGACATCCATGGGGACATCAATGGGGACATCCATGGGGACATCAATGGGGACATCAATGGGGACATCCATGGGGACATCAATGGGGACATCAATGGGGACATCAATGGGGACATCCATGGGGACATCCATGGGGACATCAATGGGGACATCCATGGGGACTTCCATGGGGACATCAATGGGGACATCAATGGGGACATCAGTGGGGACATCAATGGGGACATCCATGGGGACATCCATGGGGACATCCATGGGGACATCCATGGGGACATCCATGGGGACATCCATGGGGACATCAATGGGGACATCCATGGGGACATCCATGGGGACATCCATGGGGACATCCATGGGGACATCAATGGGGACATCAATGGGGACATCCATGGGGACATCCATGGGGACATCCATGGGGACATCAATGGGGACATCAATGGGGACATCCATGGGGACATCCATGGGGACATCAATGGGGACATCCATGGGGACATCCATGGGGACATCAATGGGGACATCAATGGGGACATCCATGGGGACATCCATGGGGACATCCATGGGGACATCCATGGGGACATCCATGGGGACATCCATGGGGACATCCATGGGGACATCCATGGGGACATCAATGGGGACATCCATGGGGACATCCATGGGGACATCCATGGGGACATCCATGGGGACATCCATGGGGACATCCATGGGGACATCAATGGGGACATCCATGGGGACTTCCATGGGGACATCCATGGGGACATCCATGGGGACATCCATGGGGACATCCATGGGGACATCCATGGGGACATCAATGGGGACATCCATGGGGACTTCCATGGGGACATCAATGGGGACATCAATGGGGACATCAGTGGGGACATCAATGGGGACATCCATGGGGACATCCATGGGGACATCCATGGGGACATCCATGGGGACATCCATGGGGACATCCATGGGGACATCAATGGGGACATCCATGGGGACATCCATGGGGACATCCATGGGGACATCAATGGGGACATCCATGGGGACATCCATGGGGACATCCATGGGGACATCCATGGGGACATCCATGGGGACATCCATGGGGACATCCATGGGGACATCCATGGGGACATCCATGGGGACATCCATGGGGACATCCATGGGGACATCCATGGGGACATCCATGGGGACATCAATGGGGACATCCATGGGGACATCCATGGGGACATCCATGGGGACATCCATGGGGACATCAATGGGGAGATCCATGGGGACATCCATGGGGACATCCATGGGGACATCCATGGGGACATCCATGGGGACATCCATGGGGACATCCATGGGGACATCAATGGGGAGATCCATGGGGACATCCATGGGGACATCCATGGGGACATCAATGGGGACATCAATGGGGACATCCATGGGGACATCAATGGGGACATCCATGGGGACATCAGTGGGGACATCAATGGGGACATCCATGGGGACATCCATGGGGACATCCATGGGGACATCAATGGGGACATCCATGGGGACTTCCATGGGGACATCCATGGGGACATCCATGGGGACATCAATGGGGACATCCATGGGGACATCCATGGGGACATCAATGGGGACATCCATGGGGACATCCATGGGGACATCGATGGGGACATCCATGGGGACATCAATGGGGACATCCATGGGGACATCCATGGGGACATCCATGGGGACATCAATGGGGACTTCCATGGGGACATCAATGGGGACATCCATGGGGACATCAATGGGGACATCCATGGGGACATCAATGGGGACATCAATGGGGACATCAATGGGGACATCAATGGGGACATCATTGGGGACATCAACGGGGACATCAATGGGGACATCCATGGGGACATCCATGGGGACATCAATGGGGATATCCATGGGGACATCAATGGGGACATCCATGGGGACATCCATGGGGACATCCATGGGGACTTCCATGGGGACATCCATGGGGACATCCATGGACACATCAATGGGGACATCAATGGGGACATCCATGGGGACATCCATGGGGACATCAATGGGGACATCCATGGGGACATCCATGGGGACATCAATGGGGACATCAATGGGGACATCAATGGGGACATCCATGGGGACATCCATGGGGACATCAATGGGGACATCCATGGGGACATGCATGGGGACATCAATGGGGACATCAATGGGGACATCCATGGGAACATCCATGGGGACATCCATGGGGACATCCATGGGGACATCCATGGGGACACTCAAACAGTAGAATCGGTACGTAGGTACTGGTCCAGGCCGGACCAGGCTGTAAGAACATGTACACGGCGACTCAAGGCGCCTCTGTATACGATTCGCATCCCTTCGGGGGAAAAACAGTCCACACTTCAGTGACGGGCTGACATACAGATGCACATATCCTGGAGGGGCGGAAAAGCAAAACAAGCGGGGTAAAGAGGCGTGTAAACACACTCTGAAAAGAGCGCCAAACCACGCCCCGGTTAGGATAAGGCATATGCAGGAGGGTGGACAGGAAAACGCCTGAGTCCAGGCCATATATAGTCTGCAGACACACGTCGACTGGTCTGGACCCCGCAAGTGCCATGGGACCAGACCACACACTCAAAAATCGCAATGCCGATGACAGCGGCATCCGTTGCGCAACGACGTATGGGCTTCAAGGCCCCAAGAGCTCAGAAAAATGAAGGTCAGTCGCCCTACCTGGTTTCCCAAGGATTCAGCAGGGGGGTAAGTGACGAATAGAAGAAGAGAGGGGCCATCCTCCTCTGGATTCAGCAGGGGGGGGTATATGGCCACTCTGATGGCAGGTCACCGAAAGATGGAAGAGAGCAAGCAAGTAAGGGACGATCCGTCGACCTCACAAGCGCTGAAAACACATCAGGGGAGAGCTCAGGGCGCTGATCAGGCACCCCTGGCTGCAATCGCCCGGGTGAGTGCTGCCAAGTCCGAGACATGGATCTTGGTCTTGTGCTTGCGGATGTACTCCATGAAGGGAGTATTGACCCGCGGCACGAACGAGGAGACGGGTTCCCAAGTGTCGTGGGACGGCCCATAGCCTCGCCAACGAACCTTGAACTCCAGACCTCCGGGTGCCGAGGCTTTCGGACGCTGAGCCAGGATCTTCTCGACAGTATAGTCGTCCTGCTCAGCATAGTCGTCGTCCGAATCAGCCTCATGTGCGGCATAGTTCAGGGACACATGTTGGCCACGGAGGTCGGGCTCCCGCACACGGAGTTGACTCTCGTGGCGCTCCCGGAACTGTCCGTGACCCACCTTGATGCGGTAGGTGCCCTCACCAATCCTGCGGACCACCTCGCCGGGTGTGAACCAGGTCTTGGTGCGGTGGGTGCCCATGGAGCGGGGTCTGATCACCCACACCGGGTCTCCCACCCTGAACGTTTGCGCTGCCGAGCTCGGGGCGGACTTCTGACGCTCAGCATGCTCCTTCTCGAGCTGCTGGCGGATGTCCCGCGCCGTTTGCTCTTGCCGCGCGAAGAATTCCTTGGCATCCATAGCCATGCCATCACCAGACAAGGGAAGTCCCCTACCCAGGGGGTCCCTGCCGAACAGAATCTGGTGAGGGGACAAACCGCCCGGAGTGGGGGTGTCATGATGGGCCTTCAGAGCAGGCCACATCTCCTCAAACCAGTTCCGCCGTGGATTGGTGATGTGGATCTTGCGCAGCTTCTCGAACAGCTGCCGTCCAGCCACTTCAGCACGGCCGTTAGACCGGCTGAGATAGGCGAAGCTCTTGGCATGACGTATCCCCATGAGGGAACACATAGCCTTGAACCAGCCACCAGTAAACTGGGGCCCTCGGTCACTGCAAATGGTGCGGGGGATGTCAAAGACGGTCAGCCAATGACGAATCATCATGACTGCCACTTCCTTGGCAAGCAACCCCTTTTTGCGTGCCGGAACAGCTATAACGTAGCCGCTGTGGCGGTCCACACAGAGAACCACACAGTCAAAGGTCTCCTTGCCAATGTGCACTTCGGGCATGGAGAAGACGTCCATGGCCACGCTCTCCATGGGCTGGTCAGGAACCGGGGTCCATTGGGGTTCCCCCTTGACGTTCCGGTTATCGGGATTGCAGGCCTGGCAGACCGAACAACCCTTCCTGACCTTCTTGATGGCGGTGTAGAGAACGATATGGTCGATCTCGAACCGACGCTGCATGTCAAGGGCTTGCTTCTTGACCCCTGGGTGCGAGATGTGGTGGTGCCAAGCTTCACACAGCTCGAGCACCCGGGACTCCGGTACTAGCAGCTTACCATTCCGGTAGAGCTTGCCATCTTCCTCGGTCAGCCCCTTCGGCCACTTCTGCCCGTCGTCAGGGTCGGTCACAGCCCTATACTCGGCCGCAAAGGCCTCAGACTTGGCGTAATCGTCGGTCCAGTCGTCCTGGAGGCAAGACTCCGGGAAGAGGTGCTTGTCGGACTCAGCTCCCTCAGGGGCGAGTACTCTGACCGCTCTGCTCACCCTCGTTGCGAGGGGGGCATCCGCGGCCATGACGACGAAGCATTTTGCACCCTCCTCCTCCATCAGGCGCTCCATTTCGATGATCCTCTTGGCTTCAGCGGTCTCAGCCTCATCGCCATGGGCAGAGATATCCTGCATGCCCTTGCTGGCGGGATAGGCTCACCTACTGAGACAGTCCGCCACGGTGTTATCCTTTCCAGGAATATACACAACCGTGAGGTCGAACTTGGCCAAGGTCTCATGCCATCTTGCCCGTCGGGAGGCGGGACCTGAGGGGGTGTCCACGTGCTCCTTGTGCCACGACTGCAGACTCTGATGGTCGGTGCAGACGGTGACGGGATGGAGGGCTATGTACCCAGCCCATTTCCTGAGAGCCATGACGATGGCATACGCCTCCTTTTCACGGGGCGTCCACGTCCGTCTCTGGCCTTCCGCCAGGACTCGGCTCCAGAAGGCCACGGGCACGTGCCTCCCGTCGTCAAGCACTTGCTCCAACACAGCGCCAATGGCGTAGTCGGAAGCGTCGGTGCACAGGACGAACCCTCGGTCGGGATCCACGAGGTGCAGACCCACTGCGGATAGCAGCGACTGCTTCATCCCCTCAAAGGCGCGGTCGGACTCAGCTGTCCAGACCAGAGCCTTCTTGGACCCCTTCTTGGTCTCCTCTCGGTTGCCCTTGAGCATGGTCGTCATGGGGGCTGCATACTCGGCATACATCTTGATATACCCCGAGTAGTAGTTGCAGAACCCCAGATACGCCCGTAGCTCAGAGACCGTCTTGGGCTTTTCCCAGTGCTCAATCGCAGCCACCTTGCCAGGTATGGGCTTTCGCTGCCCGTTCCCGACTACGTGGCCAGCGAAGACCACCTCGCTTACCGCAATGGTGGCCTTGTCACTGCTGCCCGTGAGTTTGTGCCGAACCAGAAGGTCGAGCACTCGAGTGACGTCCCTTTCATGTGCCTCCAGAAGCTCCTCGTAGCTCATACTGGGGTCCCCGGACGCGATGATCACGTCGTCCACGAAGGGGTCCGCACAGTCACGCACCGGCTCAAGCAGGTTCTCCAGCATCCGCTGAAAAGCCGCATTGCCGTTGGTAACGCCCATGGGCATCACCTTCCACTGGAGAGGTCCAAGTGGGGTGCTCATGGCTGTGCAGGCACGGGACTCCTCGGCGAGAGGCATCTGATGATAACCATGTTTCAGGTCAATCACCGTGAAGATCCTCCGCCGGTGTTGTTTTTGCAGCATGTCCTCAATGAGGGGCAGCGTATAGCTGTCGTGCTGCGTTTGGGCGTTCAGGCCGCGGTAGTCGACCACGAGCCGCCACTCACCGGCAACCTTCTTGGGGACGACGAAGCAGGGAGAGGCCCACTCGGAGTGGCACGGCTCAAGCCACCCTCTCTGGATGAAGTCACAGAGGATCTTCTCCATGGCCTCTTTCCTCTCGCCCCTCAGGGCAAACTCCCGGTGCCGATACACACGGGGGTCCTGCTTCAGTCGTATCTTGGCCTCGCCATACGGTCCACGCACCGGTGGGGGAAACACAGGCTTACCGCTGAAGAAGGTGTCACCATACTTCTGCTTCAGCCTGGCCCTTAATGCCTGGATCTGGGGGCAGTCATCAGACTCCGCCTTGGCTTTTCCGGGCACTTGGACCACGGAGCTTACTTGAGGGGTAGCTACTCCGCTCGCTTTCGGCTCAGGTGGTCTTCCCAGGTGACCCAAAGGGCCATCTCTGGTCTTGCCTCGGAACAAATCGCCGTAGGTGGGTGGGTTACCGCCAGGCGGCTCGTCTTGGCTGGACATGTGATCCAGCACCCTCTGTACGAAGGTATTCCCGTCGTAGGAACCGGAGACGATTGAGTCCACTTCCCACCAGGCTTTGTCCTGGCCTTTGCCCTCACGCTGGTTTCCCCAGTCGTGAAAGGGCTGATCCATATACCCCTGAACCAGATCCCACTCCTCTTCAGTGAGGGGCTCTTCTGATTCCGATTCTTCGATGTCAACAGGGGGAACCGCAAAGCATTGCCGCCAGGGCTCTGCTATGATGCGGTTGACACACACGAAGTCCGTGGCGTCGGCCTGATCAAGGCCCCCATCCACATAGTGGAATTCTGTTGGCCATCTCTGGGGTGGCATGGGCTGTCCCTTAGCGTCCTAATAGACACTCTCTCCAGCCGGTAGGACGACCTTGTTTAAGGTCATGTTGGTCAATGAGGCTACCCAATGTCGGGTACTCTCCTCCTCGGTGCATCCCATAGGAACAACCAGCACTGCCTTGGAGCGGTCCTTGCGAATCTTCGCTATCGCTCTTGGAATGTCCCAACGGGGGCAATGGATCCACATCAATCCCTGATGCGGACCCCAGTGCTTCTTCCACGCGGAGTCCTGTGCGCTCCAGTACTTCTCACACACCCGAAGATGGGCGGAGGTTCCTGAAGAGAATGCATCCAGGGCCAGATCCGAAGCTCCCAAGTCCGCGACAACTCGGCTCGCCACTTCCGGCCTTACGCCGTACTCCTGGTTTGCAGGACCAGTTGGCTCAGTGTCCAGCGCGGCCACTTCGAGCTGATTGCGTTCGGGGTGGATCCATTGGCATTCCACATGGTGCTCAGGTGACGAAAGCCACGAGAGTTGGTCGTCCTGGTACAGGGTCATGGAGGCCTGGGCCGGGAGGACGCCGGAGTCCGTCTCCATCATGAAGTCGTACCCAACGATCATGTCCCAGTCCATCTCGGCCTCGTAGAAGCGACCGTGCAGGAGGATTTCCTTGCCGAGGTCTGGGCGGCTCAGCTCACGATGGTTCACGAACTGCAGCCCAATGGCCGCTTCCTTCGTGCCTCCCACCATGTAATGGCCGTTCGCCACCTTCAGCCTGACAGGTTTCCGACTGTCGGTCAGACACTCTGGTGGAAGTAGGCCAGCCTTGACCAAGCTGACCTGAGCTCCCGTGTCGACCAACACGTCGAAAACCTTTTCCACTTCCCCGCATAAGGCACGGACCTTAAGATGCAACTGCCGCTCGCGACCGACACGGCGCACGGCGTGCAAACTCAGGATCTCCGGCCGTTCCAGAAGCTCAACAAGCGACTGGTGCAGGTCGTGGACAATGGGCTCAGGCTGCCCATCTGCAGCATCCAGCTGCGATCCGGGTGATCCTCCGATACTCTCGGAAAGATCCTGTAGTACATCAAACACATTCTTGGTCGCGAAGGACGGACGGGTGCAAGGGTTCGTGCCTTCACTTGCCCTCACCCCGCCTCCGCGACTGGGTGCCGGACCGGGCCTTCCGCCCGCGGCAGTCCCATTGTGCTTATCGACTCCCGAGCGGGATGGTTCGGCGCTTCCCACGTCACCATCCTGCGACCGCCCTAGCTGGGGCCCTTGGCTGCAGGGGCTCCGCTAGGGGGCGTCGGTTGTGGAAGAAGGGGTGTTCTCCTCCGCATCGACCTCGTTGACGCCCTTCTTCCTTCTTTCGCTGCGAGTAGGCTTCTTGTCCTTGTCCTTGTTCTGGTTGTTCTGGTTGTTCTCCTTGTTCTTGTTGTCCGACCTGGGGACCCAGTTCCTCTTGATCTCCTGGATCTCCTTGGCCAACTCGGTCCCCTGCGACACCAGCTTGGAGAGCTCTTCCCTGTCCACCTCCACCTTGGCTTCCCGGATACCCGCGGGCGCACGCTTCTTCGACCCGTGCGCCTTCTTGTAAGCCTCCGTGTCGGCCTTGTGGACGGGGCATGTTCGGTGGTCATGGTTGAAGCCTCGCTTCCTCCCATAACACACGAAACAGCCCTGAGGGTGAGCTCGTATGAACTCCCCAAAGGACAGCGGAGGGTCGCCAATGCGGCGAGGGTCCCTCTTCTCCTGCTTCCTCCAACCCTGCTGCAGGGGCTTCCAGTTTCCCGGCTTGCTCCCCGCGCTCAGGTTCTTGGCCACGAAGGCACAAACGGCCACCTCGGCGGGCTCATCGTCGTCGTCATCGTCGACGAGAGTCTCATCGCCGACGGCTCTCGCTGGGTCCATGGCAGCTTCCCCGCCAGGTCCCTCGCCAACGTAGTTGACGTCGCGGTCGCCGGGCCTCAACCCGCGGGTGTGGTGGAGGTTTTGGTACTCCTTGAGTACTTCCTCGCCAACCCACTCCAGGATCTCGTCGCAGCTCATCCGCGCCGGGATGGCCTGCAGACGGATGGTCTGGCCGCTTAACTCACACTCGTCAAGGCGCCACATCGCGGTCCTTTCGCGATCGCCCGAGACGGTGATGAGAAGAGCGTTCCGCAGGGAGTGCCGTTTGACATCCCGGGCCACGTTCTTCTTCGCCCAAGCCACCACGTTCGTATGATACTCTTTGGGGAGCATCATCTTGACCGTGTGGTTGGACTTGGCCCGCTTGGATTCCTCCTTGGTGACCCTCTTGATCCGTGCTTCCGGCAGCATGGAGAGCAGGCGAGCCTGCTCGTCACCCTCGTTCCAATCCTCCACGTTGCGGCGGTGGAGGGTGTACTTCCCTCGGAAGTCCCGCCAATCCCGCAGGCGGATCTCCCGTCCATCATGCTCAAGCTTGATGGACTTCCACCGCTTGGCAGCCACCTGCGGAGCGTCCACCCGCTCCTGCTCGTTGAGCCACTTCTTGGCTTCCTTGAGGGTCTTGATTTTCCCCTCCTTGGTCGCCATGAAGTATAGCTCGCCGAGCACTTCCGGCAGGCGGTACCTGAACCGTCTGAAGACATATCTCTCCGCATCCGCGGGAGGTAGGTCTTCAGTGACGGTCAGCCCCCAATCGCCCGACTTCTCCAAGAAGCGGTCGAGGTTGAGGGGGTTGCCGTCGTACATGGGGGGCTTGATGTCCTTCAAGTCTTCCCACACGGCGGCATCCGCGGCCTTAGAGACCATGAACGCCGGCCGCGAGGTCGACCGAGGTTCCCATCGGCCTCGCCCACGGACTCCCACGGCCGCCACGTCCATCTCCTCCATGGAATCCCTGTGGCTACGCCGCGGTTCCTCCATGTACGCTGAACCTAGACCTAGTTCACGCCGTACTCCTTCCATGTACGCATCCTCATCACGGCGCCGGCGGCTGCGTTCAGCGGCCTCCCGTCGTACACCACGCGGCGGGCTGATGTCGAACTCTTCCAGGTCCAGGTCCAGATCCTCGCCTTCGCCGACATCCCACTCCACGTCTCCTCTGGGGACCTCATCCCTGAGTCCACCATAACGTCCACCAGCCATTGGGATTGGCTCCAGGGCTGGTGCGGGGCGCCGGGGGCGTACCGGTGTCCGCGGTGGAGCACGGCGGTTGCGGTACTCCGCGCTGAGCCACTCATCACGCCAATCCTCACTGCCACTGCCGGGCGGCACGCGCTCGTTGCGGCGGCCCGCGCTGCGGTGAGAGGGGGCGGTGAGAGAGGGGGCACTGGCGCTGGGGCGACTCCTGGGGGCTCCGCCGGGGGCGTGGGGTCTGCCTGGACCTGGTCCGGGTCCCCAGCCGTCGTCCGACGAGCCAGACTCCAGGGGTGGGTGGTCGCTGCCGACGCTCCCACGGGCTTCCAGCGCGTCCAGCCTCTGCTGCAGGCCGCTGACGACGTTGGTCAGCGACTTGGTCTCGGCCCTGGCGATGTCCAGCTCCTTCTGCGCGCGCGCGGCGACCCTGGAGATGCGAGCCATCTCGCCCTTGCCCGTGTCTACCTCCAGCTCGAGCAACTGGACTCTCCTGCGGAGGTAGACAATCCACCGCCAGGTGGTATCCGGGTCGCCGTTCCCTGGTGGGTCGTCGGGGTCCCCAGGGGGTCCTCCAGGAGGGCCTCCGCCGGGTCCGCCCGGTCCAGGGGGTCCTCCCCCGCCCGGTGGTCCGCCTCCAGGGGGTCCACTCGGTGGGCGTCCTCCAGGGGGTCCTGATGGTCCTCCGCCAGGGGGTCCCGGTGGGTCTCCGCCGGGTCGCCTCGGTGGGTCCGAGGATGGGCGCTTCTTCATGATGCCGAAGTCCATGTCGTCATCCTCGTCCATGTCGCCCCACCTGGGCGTCTCGGTCTCGGAAGACTCCGAGCTCCGGTAGGGAGGAGGGAGATCCTCATCCTCACCTACCGGTTCCATGGGGACGTCTCCGCCTCCTCCGCCCGTCCAAGCCACCACTTGGCGATGTCGGCGGCCTCGTTCATCCCCGTCACTGGCGGTGAAGAAGGGGTCACTGTCTTGGGGGTGTCCACCCGCTGGCCTGCGTGGCCTCTCGGGGGTCTTCCCCTTACCCTTCCTCCGTCGGTGGGCGGTGGGGCCACTGCTCCCACTGCTGCCCGTGTCGACCTCGTCCAGCGTCATCCTGGAGGAGGCGTCCCCTTCGAAAAGCTTTCGAAGGGTCTCCACTCGTGATCCTCCCGGGGGAGTCTCGCGGCGGAGTTTGGCCTCTGCCTCCTCCATTGCGGCGGCGGTAGCTGCGGCAGCACGCCTTTCGGCCTCCTCCCGGGCACGAGCCGCCTCGGCTTCCCGGGTCTGCTGCAGCCGCGCCTTCTGCGCCTCCAACGCCGCCAGCTCCGCCTCCGTCTTGGCCTTCTCCTCAGCGACCTTCCGTCGCGCGGCCTCGATGGCGTCCTTCTTGGCGGCGTCCGCCTGGGCCTTGGCCGTCGCCTCGGCGTGGGCCCTTTCCTCCGCCTCCTTCTTTGCCCTCTCTTGGGCAAGCGCCTCTTCCAGCGCCCTCACCTCGGCCTCCCTGCAGGCAATGGCCTCCTGCGTCAGGCGGGCTTCCTCGTCGGCTGCCGCCAACTCACCGTTGACCTGGGCAGTCGCTGCCCCATGGGCGGCCACGGCCGTGAGTCCGGCCGCAATGGCCGCCACGGTCTGGGCGTGGATGGCCATGCCATGCGCCCACTCCGCAGCCTCCTCCTGGGCGATGCCGACGGCGCCCTCCACGGCAGCGCTGTGCTGCCTGGACCGTTGCCGGGCAACCCGAAGGTTGCAGGGCACCCCACAGACGCGCTCACAGGCGCGCGCCACGTCCCTGTCGGGAGCGACGCTGCTGCTGGAGCTGGCCTGGTCGGCCGGCATCCTCCCGCGGTGGGCCGACTCCACGTCGCTGCTGGGGCCTGCTGAGGCCTGCTGGGGCTGCAGGAGCAGCGGACGGGGCTTGGCCTTGGTCTGCCTGGCGACTCGGATGTAGTCGCCAAGGGTGGTGGAGCCGGGGTGGTGACCGCCATTGGCCCGTTGGGGACTGGGGGCTGGGGTTCCGCCCTTGGCGCCTTGGGCGGCTTCGGCGGCCAGGGACTCCTGGTACTCCCGCCACCTCCGGTCCCGCTTCTTGTCCCCGGCGGACCGCTTCTCCTTCCCCGGAGACGCGCTGCTGCTGCCCTGCAGCCTGCGCTCGCTCCCCGGTTCCGGGAAGTTCTTCTCGATCATGTCCCACATGGAGACATTGATCGAAGCGCCCGACGGGTACACGTTGGGCTCCTCGTCCTCCTCAATCCCGTCGGGACGCAGGCCTTCGCCGGGCCTGTCCGGCCGGGCCCACGTCCTCCAGCGCCTCTGCTGGAAGCGGAAGGCGAACCCTTCCGCCCGCAGCCAGTCCTCCACGGCCTGCAGGCGGTCGGGGGCGATGTCCGTGCGGAGCTCGAAGCTCCTGGGCATGCCGCCTTCGCACTGGGGGTGGCTGTGGCGGAAGTGCTGGTCCCATACCAACCCACGCAGTAGTTGCGCTGCATGGGGGTGGGGCCGCGGCCACGTCCTGCCCGCTTCTTGCCAATTCACCATGGCAGCGGGGGCGTAGTTGGTCTTGAGGTCCTTGGTGTGCACTCGTTCAACTCAACGAACTGGTGGTGGTTGTTGAGGCGGGTGCTGCAGCACTGGATTGGAAGTGCGGCTGGTGCTGGTCAGCCGGTGGTTGTGGAGGTGGTTGACGCGGCCTTGCTGGTCGGCCGATGGGACTCCGGGTCGGCCGATGGGGCTGATGCAGGAGTCCTGGTCTGTGCACCTCTTTCACGGTCGATGTGCGGTCAGGGCGATGCTCTGGACGGCGCTGCGGGCTCCGTGACGAACTCGGCGCTGTTGCTGGGCGGCGCTGCGAGCCGCTGCGCTGCGCTGCGAGCTGCGAGCTGCGAGCTGCTGCGACGCGCTGCTCGGGGTTGGTGGCCCCGAGTGGCACGCGAGGGCTGGGTAACCCCGCGGCGGTGAAACGCTTTTGACGCGTTCCCGTGGGGGGCCGGCCACGGGACGCTGCGGTGGACACGCGCAAGTGAGCAGGCAGGCAAAGCACTACGCTCACAGGGGCATCAATGCGCTCATGTCATGTGACAAAGCGTTTCAGGATCCTTGCCACTCTGCAACAAGGGAACGAAAGTATGTACAGCAACACATCAGGATATGTACACATGGGGTTAAGACTGGACTGGGGTAAGGACATCACAGGACAATAGACACTCTATCCCAACTCGTATCCCAATCCCAGGTCCGACCCTCTCAGTGGTTGGTGGGGGCGGGGGCTCAAACACAACCCATGCCCTGCTCAGTCCGGACCCTGAAACCCTGCCAATAGGGGGGGTGTCCCGCCCAGCCACAGGCGAGTACCTGGGAACCAAGGGGCTCCAAGGCCAACCGACAGTGGCTCCCTATGCTCCCTTAACGGCAGGTCCCAACTCCTCTCTGAGCCAGAGATATGGCCCCGCCATTATCACCCAGGAGTTGGTAGCTGAAAATGGGCTGTTTCAGCCCAAACTGATATTAGCTCCAAAATTCCCAAAATTGACCCCTCGTCCGGACCCGCCAGAGGTAGGGACGAGGCAACTGACCCTATGCGCTTCGCATACGAACTCCCTGAAACCCTCACCCAACCTGGTTCCCTCTGAGGTCCCGGCATCAGGGCACCACGGGTTCGTCACGTGGGGTCATGATTGCCAAAATGGCAAAATCGGCCCTCTCGGGCGACCGTCCAGGGTAGGAAATCTTGGCGATATTGACGCGCCAAGCCTTGATTCACAACCCTTGATATCCCCTTTGGTCCCATGCCCTGGGTTATCGCTTGCTGTCACGCCGGCTGCTTACTGTTCACCGATGGGATGACCACACGGACGGGGCAGAAAGCAACATGCGGTGCAAAGGTGGGGATCGTGGATCGCACCAAAAGTTGAATAACTCCGGATGAGCCGGAGGAGCAAATACGAAACTCAAGGGCATTCAACCCTTGGTCATATGCTACAATATGCGCACTTCCTTCCTGGCTAGATCCCGTGCCCCATGGAGATATGGTAATTCCAATATGGCATACAATGGCAAAAACAGCGAAATTTGGCCAAAACGGCCCGCACTCATGATTCCATATCTCCATGGCCACGGCGAGGATTCTTTCAACCAAAGATGCGATAGACACATGGGACTTAGGTCCCAATATATGCCACTTGCCATCCCTCATGGTCGCCTCTAGCTATTTTTCCCATTGGAGGGAAAGTGACACACGTATGGGGCAGAATGGCAACATACCCCAAATTGGGTGACTCACAACTCTCCCATCAAGAGGAGAGGCCACATGGGGAAACACCCCATTCGACGTGGGCTTATGTGCCCTCTCCGAATTGCCCTTACCCTTGGTCAAGTGGCGCACGCAATCTCGGGGGTGAAATCAGGGGGAGAAGGAGTTTGTGGCCATTTTGGGCAAAACGGCCAAATTTCACCCAAAAGCGGTCCCTCCAAATATCGTATCTCCGTATCGCAAGAGAAAGGAGCCTCGGGCTTTTGCATGGATGTAAACCGAAGCTTTGCTTCCCTTTTGCAACAAGGGTTGAGGTTCAAAGCACAATGAAAGCATTTTTAACACCTCAATCCTTGAAGCACACTATTTATGGGAAAAAGTGCATATATCGGCGATATTGGCATGAACATATCCTTGGGACCTTGAGGAGCAAAAATATGAGTAAACACTTTTGGAGTAGGCCCATAGTAGGTGCTTTCAAATATGCACCCTATGGTTAGATTGTCTCCGCCCACTCGTGTCATTAGTGCTTGCATATGAGCGCGTGTGCAAAGAGGCAATGTGGCACGCGTGCTCACAAGGCGAAATTATATAAAATAGAAGACAAGGTTGTAAAAATCAACCAAGCCATCCACGATGTCCTCCGTGGTCTCTACTTTACATATTGCCTTGGTTCGAGGCTCAACTCCCCATAGGCTTCGAGTACGAGCCTCGGGGGTTTGGCCATTTTGGCCTAATTTTCGACCAAAACTTGCCCTCTTTTGAAAATAGAGTTTTGGTACGCATTGAATTGCGTGGAGCCATCGTTGAGTTGGCTCGTAAAACGAAAATGGCCTCGGGCTTTTGGTCTTGTGAGCATTGTGTTCGGTCATTAACGTTCATGCTCACAAGGCCACAAAGTTAGCGTTTGCGCACGCAAACGACTTGGGTTTGCGAGACCCATAGGCTGCCTAAAACACCGCCATTGCCCGCTTCCCTAAGCAAGATGATATGCCCGCGTGAAAGGGGCATGGATGGGAGACATAGGGGGGAGACGTAGGGTTCCGTGCGAACTCTTGGTCCTTGAGAAGCATGAGTTCGCACGATCGACGGAAAGCCTTGCGCGCTGATTTTCTCGAAAACGCAACGGCGAAAAATTCTGCTGAATACACCAGATGAAAGTTCATAAAATACCCTCTAGATTCAGCCCTTAAGTTCTCTTAGAACCTCACAGGTACTCGAGAAAAGTCAATCACAAAACTCGCCACGGAGAAGCGACGAAGGCGCGCGAACAGGCGACATCAGGCGGCGATTTCACGACAATTAGAAATCGCGGTAGAAATCGGGTATTTCACCGATTTCTGACCGAAAATCGATCAAGACCATAAAATCACGGTAATTCTACATCGATTTATTGGTTAGAAATCGGATTCCAGATTTCACGGGTTAGAGAACGGGGATAGCCGGTATCAACGGCTTCCGCACAGGTATGACGGCTCGCAGGCCTCCGGGCCATGGGCCATAACGGGTGTGACTGACCACAGGCCTCCGGGCCATGGGCCATAGGTTCTGGGTACCGCTTCAATAGGGCTGCCACTGCGGTTCTGGCACCGGCAGAGAATCGTAGCTAGGCGGTGGTGTCGACCAACTTTGTGTGGCGTCGTACGCTGAAGGATCGTGCGGATAATCCTCCTCGTTGTCGGACTCGAGTGGCCAGGGTTCATCGTCGTCATTGTAGTAGTAGGAGTTGGATTGGTTCGTTCGAGTAGAAGCTTGCGTCTTTGGGGCATTCGACTGCCAGGATTGGTTGACCCAGTCGTTGGGGGCAGCGTCATCGTTGTTGTTATAGCTGGAGGTATTCGGCTCTCTGGTATTCGGTCCCCACGACGGTCCGTCCCTGGATGGCCTTGATGTCCAGGTGTTCGGCCTCGATGTCCAAGAACTGTCGACCCATCCGGGCGCTGAACAGAGGAAGGGGATCAGTCGTCGTATCCCGTGTAGCAAGCAAGATCTTCATCAGAATCGAACCAATCAGGGCTCGAGCACCGCTCTCTAAAGTATTCTGAGAAAGATGTCCTTGATTAGTGCCCTAGATATTTTGATGAAATCCTGCAGGTTTTGAAGTTGAAAACCCAAACCAAAGCAGCAAGTAGAGCAAGAACAGGATGTGGATCAAATGGATGAATAATTTTGAAATCCAGTGTAACACAGAAGGGCTGCAGATAGACAAAGCAAGTATAAACACAAAGATTCAATCACAAATGGATAAAACAAAAGATTTTATATGAAAACTGGTCTGACGCTAGCCTCCAAGATAGCATCAAGCACTTCATGTGCACTCGCTTCGGTGAAATGGTGCTGGTTAGGAATGTGGGGCATAGATGTCAGGCCAACACAGAAAATGACTTGGCCAAGCAACTGAATTCAGAAACAGTTAAAAGGTAGAACCACAATAAGTGGTAGAAACAATTGAGTATAGGGGTCTTGGGGTGGGAGACCACTAGGCTTAACCTCCAAGGCCTAAAGCATTAAATGCCTATTTTCTTTCGGTATATCCTCCATGAAGGAAGGTACCTCCGCTCAGTTGAGTGGTAGGGGTGAACTTCATGGGGGGGCTAGGGTTACAACCCTAGTTACTTTGAGAAAGTGTACTTACGGCTTCAAAAGAGAGATAAAAATACTTAAGTTAGTCTTAGCATCAACAAAAGGGTTTTAAGGGGGGCTTGGCCTGGATCAAGGCCTCCAAGAAAGACATGGCAGTGACTTTTTTTTACTCCCCCCTGGAGTACTAGTTAGCTAAGCTAGTAGGACCAAGGAAAAAGGCTCAAATATTCCCAAAATTACCTCAGAAAATGCATTAAACGTACCAAAAACATCCTCACCAGTTCATAGAAGCCTATCACACTGTAGGTACCCTCCAAAAGCAGTGTAATGTACCGTGAATGATGTCCCTTCGATGGGGCATTCCTCAAAAGTCGCCGGCGTGCGACGAAAACGTTTGGTAAAAATTTGGGGGTAGTGGGGTTTGAACCCAGGACTCCCTCCCTAGAGCACATGTGCTTGCCCACTAGGGTACAGTCGACCGCTCTGATGCGGACGGCGATTGCTGTATAAACAGCGTTTTAGTAAACGTCCCGACCAAGGACCAGGGCGGAGCAATACTCCCAATGGAGGACACAAATCTCCAGGAGCTGAAAAAAATAGAAAATGTAACAAACAGGGAGTGATTCTTGCGGTTTAGCGAAAGGGGTAGCGATTGAACAAGTCAAATCGCTAAAAAATGACGAAAGCACGCGAAAAATCGTTATTTTTACACCAAACTCAAAGTCGCAGACAAGCGCAAAGGAAGCGGACTTCAAAAACAAGGTTGCGCAAGCGTAAACGGCTTTTGAAAAAGAAGGTTTGAGCCGTAGTTTTTAAAGTTCTAAAGGAAGTTTTTGCACAGTTGCATCAAAATTTTTATAAACTTTAGAGAAAAGTATTCAAACTCAACCCACACCACAGAGCAGGTGGACAACCCACCTCTCAGGTATGCCAGTGTCATCTCACACGCATGCATTGCGTTCGTGTTCGTTGCTTCGTTAAAGCGTTAGGGTTGTCAACGCTGTGTCCGTTGGGGATTCGGGCGCTCACCTCCTTTGCTCTGCACAGGTCAAAACAGGAATGAAAGGTATGCGATGCGAATCGAGCGCGCAGCGCGCACGTAGGGTTAGAATATGCGCTCTGCTTGCGATGCATGTGCCTAATTGAGGCATTCACACGCTGTGACGCTTTCCCTGTACCCCAATTCATCCTTGTTACCTCTTCACAGGTAAGAAAAGAAAGTGTTTGTTCGTGTGTAGCCGTAGCGTTAAAGTAGGGTTGCTTAAAACGCTTAGGCTTGTTTATAACTCGCAATAGGGTTGTTTTGCGTTCGCTTCACTTCGGCATTCACACGATGCATGGTGAGTACAATAGGTAAGCCCGAGAGGAGCTCACCTCCTGGTTGAGTCAGAGTGGTCATGGTTCCGCCTCCCTTCCCTGCATGCGTGCACACGATGCATTAAAGGGTAGGCCACGCGAAATGCGCACGGTAAACCTTGTTTAGGTTACCCAGGGGCTCCTCGGTACGTTCTTTAAGAGAACCTGAGGAGTCTCTTAACGCTTGCTTGCTTGACAGGGGTGTTTGAGGACAGCGTATTATAGCTCACACTGAGAAGTGTATAATACGTGGAGTGTGGCTTGGTTCCTCAGCCGCAAACACCCCTTCATTGGCCTTTGTTGTACAGGTGGGAGAGGTTCAGGGTGATTGGTGCACGCAGCAGCTGCCTTCGGCGGCCATCCCATTTTTCTCTCCCAGCTAAACAGGGGCGCTGATCACACAATCAATTGACTGCGCCTCAGCCAGGAGTGGCGTGGGCAGTTTGACTCCATCGACATACGCGCTGCGCACGCAACAAGAGCACCCCTTCCCTCCAAGCCCTAGCAGGGAAACGTGTTGTGACGTCCCTGTTAGGCCACAGTTGCTTAGCAGCGCTGTGTTCTCCTGTCTTCTTACCGAGCAGTACTACCAGTCCATCCAACGAGACCTCCCTGAGGACCACGGGACCCTCCAGGGGTGGAAGCAGGAGAAAAGGAACGACAACAAGTGGGGCAAAGAGGAAGACCTTCTCTGGGAAGACACCTGGAAAGGCACCACGGACGCCTTCCTGGAAGCAGCAGCCGAAACCCCCCCCCGCCCGCCCGGGGACACTAGACACGGCCTCCACGCCCTCCTAGCGTTCCACAGCTGGAAACACCGCCACACCATCACCCTCCACCCCCTCGACCACAATCCACACCGATGGACACCTGAAGACGACGCCACCGCCGCCATCACCGTGCAGCAAAGCCCCGAGAACCCGGAAGAATACCACATCACCTGGAACGATCCGACACCCCACCCCCCCGCCTCCCCCACCCTCCCAGATGTCTTCGCCACCATCAGTGCAGAACTCCAGGAGGCGAAAGCCCCACAACAACTGGACGAAGAGATGCCCCAGGCACCATCACCACCAACCACACAAGACAAACCCCGCACAGAGCCCCTCACCCACCCCATCACCACAATGGAGCTCCCCCCACAACACCGCACCACCCCGGACCGAAACGGGTTTCGAGACCAGCCACGGGAATGGGCGGTCCACAACGGCACACTCCGATGGGACGAAATCACACCGGGGCTCCAGGCCATCCGCCTCCACTCGATCACCGGGCCCACCACCACCTGGGCACTACCGACGGGCCGCCACCACCTCCTCCTCACCGTCCAAGGCGATGCCACGATCACACCCACGGAGGGAGACCCCGTAACAGCAGCCCCCGCCCACCCCGTCCACATACCCCCGCAAGCATCGTCGGCACCTATGACGGTACATCCAGGCCCCACCCCATGGCAAGCCATCGTCATCACTTACCCCGTCCCCAACGACCACACACACACCTGGCAGCAACGGTGGGAGGACATCCCGGGGGGACCTCCTCCAAGAACACCTAGGGCTCACGCGCACCCACCACACCCTACACCCGATACGAGGAGTGGGCCAAGCACCACACGGCATACACACCCCGGGAGTATGGGCGTACGCCACACCCATAAACCCACAAGCAGCGGAGGACATCAAGACCGCCCTATCCATCCGGCAAGCCCAGACCGTAACCCCGCACCGCAACACCCAACGAGGCTACACCATATGGTGGGCATACCAAGACCACGACACCCTCACCCCCCAACCGGGGGCCCCCCCTCTAGACACCAACACAACCGCCCTCCTCCAAGCCGCAGCAGCGGCAGCCACACAGGTAGGGGCCCCGGAAACCTGGGGCCCACAATACCTGGTCGAAACCAAAGTGGCGCCCCACGCGAAGGCCCAAGACAAGCCCCCAACACGGAAGCCGCTCCACCCCCCACTCAATCTAGACCCGACAGAACACAGCCCCCAGGACGAATGGGCGACCCACTACATCATCCCCCACACCACCACCCGCAAGAACGACGCCGCCAAGGTCACCGTCACCCGCCACCTCCCCCACACCACACAGGTGTATGAGCTGACGGCCCCCAACGTCCTCGTCACCCGTCGCCGACACGACGAGCGATACACCATACAGGCGGAAGGGGCCGCCGCGACCACCCTGTACACATGGGCAACACGGGGGGACCTCCCACACCCCACCCTCCACCACGCCCCCTCCTGGCCCACCCCCTTCCACACAGCAGACCGCCCCAACAAGAAGCCCAAACACACAGGTATGCACACCCCCGCCCAGGAGGCCCAGCACCGACATGATGCGAGGCGCAAGGCCCGCACCCTCCACGACAACCACACCATCCCCCGCATCAGCGCCCCCCCCGCCAGAGTGTCAGATGCCACCCACAACCGCACGATCACAGGCATCACCACGGACTGCCTGAACCCAGCGGCGTCGCGGGCAGACGCCGTGTGGATCAGCGAAGGGCGCTCCCACACACGGGCGGTGGCGCGCCTCCACAACATCCAACCCCACAAACTCCAGCGCGCCGTTGGACCCTTCGCCGTACACGTCACCCCGTACGGCATCGACCACCCCCGGTGTGAGCACCATGACCCGCCCTGCTCCACCCCATGCACCTCGCCACTGCGCCAACCGCTGCCGGCCCCCACCATCACGGGCAACATGTACCTGGGCACCGTACCGGGAGACCCGGGCATATACATCCTGCCCAACAGGTCCAAGGAACACGCCATCCCCCTCCACGGTGTAGAATCCCTCGCCCTGGTACCGCCCCCACCAAAACACCAACACCAGCACATCCCGGGGGACAAACGGACACAGGTGCCAGACGGGGGAAAGAAGGCCCACCAACGCGCCCTAGCCCACATCACCGTCCACCCCGCAGCCCACCTACCAAAGGACTTCGGCACGGAGCGCCACATCGTCCTGGAGGGGCAAGCCCACCACATCATCACCGCCGCCCTGTACACCCTCGCCGCCCACGAACGCCACTGGGACCCCACAACCATCCCAGCAATGCCCCCACCACCCCAGGGCCCCAAAGATCCCGTCACCCCCTTCCACATCGATCAGCTCCTAAGCCGCAGGGCCACCCCACACCTCCACCCCTCCAGGATAGCACTAGCCATCGCATCGTGGGACACCTTGGACACGCCCCCCCAACAACCTGCCATCCACATCCTCAAAGCGGACGCCCAATGGCGGGTCCTCCACCGGGCACACGGAGTCCTCATGGCGGCCTAGGCCTATACCCCAGAAAAAGACCCGGAAGACCCCCCACGGGGCCGGCAGCGACTCCTCCAAGCCACCACCCTGACAGGCCGCGAAGGCGCCCCCTGGGAAGCCCTCCACACAGCACTCTACTGGGCTCAAGGCTCCCCCAACGGCCCAGATACACCGAACCCACGGAGGCCTGGGTCATGCAGGCCAAGGCCATGAGGAACTACCACCTTCACCACCCCTTCGACGACAGCCCGGCCGCACTGCCGTGGCCATCAGATCCCCCAGAGACCGTGCGAAAGCTCGCCGACATCATGCGCAGCCACGCGAAAGCGAAAATGCAAACACCGGCGGAACCCCCACTGAGGGATCCGGGCCAGCAAGCAACGCACCCCTTCTTCAAACCCCACGCCCCCCCAGCCCCGCTACCTCCAGTCCTGCCCAAGCGAGCGAGACGACAAAGGGGCGCACCCGCCCCCAACCAAGCCGGAAAAGCAGCGACCTCCCGACCCCCCGCATCCCACCCGACCCACCCGGCGAACCCAGACCAAGCATCCTTGTCATCCTCCCTCGCAACACTACCACCGCCCCACCCGGACCAAGCATCCTCGTCATCCTCCCTCCCATCACTACCACCGCCCCACCCGGACCAGGCATCCTCATCATCCTCCCTCCCGCCACCAGCACCGCCCCCGCCGAAGGCGTACCCTGTATTCGAAAAGGGCGCGAAGGTCCAGCAGCCCTTCCGCAACGACCACACAGGTGACTGGATCTGGTGTGAAGGCACGATCCAGTACCGCCTCAAGGAACCGGGGGGCAACGGGGGGCCACAGATCCGGGTGATCTGGCACCGCCAAAAGGAGCTAGACCAAGGCAGCAGCGCCCCGGACAAGCCAGTAGACTACGCCCTGGAGCTCACCAGCGCCCACCCCATCCGGCTCCGCACCGAAGAGAACAAGGCCCACACAGGCACCAAATACACTGGGGAGCTCCCCCCGGAGTGGAGCCAAGGCCTCCCCCCGCCGCACCTACCCAAGCGCCCACCAACCGGCAAAAAGTCCCCGAGCCCCAGCCCCCCTCCCTGACGGGGCAAGGGCTGAGGGCACAAGCCTCCACAGCCCCGGCCCGCCCCCACCGAGGCCACCGTCAACCTCCTCGACCTCAACCACCCGGCCGTCACATACTCCAAGGACGCCACAACCGCCTTCCAGGAGCTCCCGATGGCACAGGGGCCGGGGTGGGTTCCCCACCTCCTCACCTTCCAGGAACAAGGCCTACAACGCGACGACCCCCCAGAAACTACCCCCATATATACCCCGGACCAGAAAGCGTACAAATGCTACTGGCACAAGGGGACCCCCCTATACGCCCAAACCGGCATCCACGTCCACCTCGTCCACCACCTCAGCGTCCCAGGGAGGCTAGGTGTCTATGAGGTCGTCGGGGACGGATGGCAACTCAACGTCATCAACACCCACGTCCCCTTCGGCGAAGCCACGGAACCCTTCCTCCAAGCCCTGGCCGAGGCGTACCGCCACATGGCCATGCTCGCCCCCACAGTCATCATCGGCGACATGAACGCCGCCCCCACCCCGGCGGACCGAGGGGGACAGGCCGCACCCCAGGACAAAGCAGTCCGCGACACCATCGAAATGCTGGGGCTCGTGGACCTGACAGCCAACCTCGAAGGCCAACCATCCCACTTCCCCCACCAAACAGATGCCGCCCCATCCCGCATCGACGTATGCTATGGGGACCCCACCACCATCATCCGGGCAGAGGCCCGATATGGACCCCTCCCGCTGGGACCCACAGGCCATAGCCCCCTGCACATCCGACTCACCATCCCCAACCTTCCCCCCAGCCCCCCAGAGGATGCGGACCAAGGCCTACCACCCCCCCTGAAGATGCCCCCACTGCATGACAAGCATGCCTGGTCCCAATATCACAGGGCCATAGACCGCGCCCGGCGCATCCAACCAGACCCCACCGACCTACTCACGGCCATGCGCACGGCCGCCGTCGCCTGCGGCTTCCAGCAACGCCCCCACACAGACGACGACCAACCACCCACGTTCCTAGGGGACATGCTCCATGACCTCTGGCATGCGAAGCAACAACTGGCGACCCTCCTCCACACCGACACCCCCCAAACCCGCCGCCAGATACACCACTGCAGGACACAGATAGCCCACATCAGGGCAGACCTGCAGCGGTGGCACATCCACAGGCAACAGCGCATCGCCCAGGAACACGAACGGTATGCGCAACATGAACTCCCCTACAAGGCCATCCGCCACCTCAACGACGCCATGACGGACACTGGCCACCGCACCATCACCACGGTCCGGCAGGAGGACGGCTCCCTCACCAACAACCCAGCCACAGTGCTCCAAGCCACCCAAGACAGCTTCCTCCGGCAACACACCCCCACCCAAGACACACTGGACCCAGACACCGCCTCCCTCGGGTCTTCAACCACGCCCAGAGGAGGCAACTGGAAAATTGCCCCTTCACCATCCACGAAGTCCGGAAGGTCATCCACAGTCTCCGGCAACACAAAACCCGAGGCTACGACGGCCTCCCTGCGGAGGCATACTACCACCTCCCCGCCCACCTCCTCCGCATCCTCGCCCACCGCCTCTGGGACATCGTCACGGGGCAGACCCCCCTGCCACCAGACTGGGCAAACGTTGTCCGCCCCCTCTACAAAAAAGGGGACTGGGCAAACCCGGACCACTGGCGCCCCATAGTCTGTGCGGTCACGGAGGTCAAAATCGTCTGGACCATCCTCCTACGCCGCATCCGCCCCCACTTGGACCCCGACATACCAGCAAGCCTCTGGGGGGCCATCCCAGGCCGGTCCCCACACGAGGCCATCTTCCTCCAGGACACCATCGCAGACATGGACCCGGTGGACCTCATCATCGCCTCCCTCGACGTCAAAGGAGCCTTCTGAACACCCCCTGGCTCCTTCTAGAAGCGGTGTGGAAACGCCTAGGCCTCCCCTTCTACAACTTCGCCTCCGGCTACATCCGCACCCGCAAATACACGGTCCGCACTGGAGCAGGCCTCACCCCCTTCCTGGACCCAGGCAGCGGGGTCCCCCAAGGGGGAGCAGAGGGCCCCTTCCTGTACCTTCTAGTGACGCTCCCCCTGGCCCTCGCAATCGAGCAGGATTACCCGGCCTACGCACCCTACCCCCTCCTCTCCCCCCTGGTGGGCTTCGCGGACGACACCAACCTCACGGTTGCGCACACCCCACACCAACCCCATGCCCCGGACCCCGGGCCAACGGTCACCCAACAGGCCAATGACTTACTGGACGTGACCATCTCCTACCTCTCTCAAAACAACCTCATCGTCCAACCCACAAAGTCAGTGGCCATGATCAAGGGGTCTGCCACCACCCCCACCCTAGGGCCACAAGGGCCCCCCATGCAAGTCGTGACAACCACCACCCACCTGGGGGTAATCCAGGCCGCCAACCCTGAGGACGCCACCCTCCCTCCCAAGTTGCAATCACACCTCGCCCATCTCCCCAGATATGCGTCCCCGACCACCAAGGCCCTCTCCCTGTCCCACCAGAGCCTGGCGTACTACCTCACCGGGGTCTTGAACGCCTCCATAGGCTTCCAAGCACCCCACCTGACACACCCCACCACCGCCCTCCAACCGGCCACACGCGCCGTGACCAAGGCATGGGCAGCACACGGGGGCTGGCCCACCTCCATACCCACCCGCGCCATCCGAGCGGCATGGCCCCACTATGGGGACGCCATAGTAGACGAGGTGAAAGCGGCCTACACCAGACACACCGCCCTCCTCCTCCACCGCATGACCCACAACCACTCACCGGAGGTCCGCGAGGTCACCGCAATCCGCCTCCAAGCCGCACAACGGGCCCGCAACACATGCCCGCGCTGGGTACTCCACCGGACGGGCATGCCCACCAACATGAACACGCGCCTGTGGAACCACCTGCAGCTTCTCCTCCGATCCCCACACCACGCCATACTCACCAACCACACGTGCCCAGAGGAAGGGCCTCCAGCGGTCCTCTGCGGGGACCTCCACCATCACCCCAAGGGCACCATCCGCACCATAGACCTTGTCGGGGCCTCCATCACCGTAGTATACGTCACCCTCCCCCAAATGCGGGTCCTGCACCACATCGGGGCACACCACACCCCCTTTCTACAGCTTCCCGAATGGCCTCAATACCGCCTCTTCCACCAGTACCTCACGCAGACGGCACGAGCAGCGGGACACACTCTGCCGGGAAGCAAAGACATGCACACAGCCTACCGAGAATTCACAAAGCAACACCCCCGACCCATCCCAGCGACACCGCCCTACACACCCACCGGCTCGAAACACGAACCCGTCCCCCCGGTGACGGGCCCAGTCCCACCACTAACCCTACTACTGGCCCCGAATGAAGCCAAACCCAGCAGACCACCGTCATCCACCACGGGGCAAAATGGCGCATACCGAAACACCACATGACCGCCCGAGACCTACCACGGGTCCCCCATGACTCCCAGAGCATGCCACGCACATGTTGGGCCTGTGACCCCGAGGCACCAACCACACCATGGCCCGTACTACACCTCATAGCACGCCACCAACCCCACCCCACAACCCACCTACCACCACAGGCCTACGCATGGGTAGCCCCATGGTTCCACCGCACCGACACTAACCCCACGGTCGCATGAAACCCCGACCACGCGCCCAAATGGCTCTTCACCACTACACCCACATGGCCCCGCCCCGACCCGGCAGGGGTCACCATCCGTTACAGCATGTACGAGCCAGCAAGAACGGGCAAGCACGAGCACCCCTACTATCCGCTCCACCACTCTTGCCACACACCGGAGCACCGAACACAAACCCTCACATGCCACGACCTAAACCCAGACACAGCCTACATCCTCCACTACATCTACTCCTACCTCACACAAGGACAGCCGGAGCAGGGACTCATAGCCCTGTCCCCCCAAGCGAAACACATCATCTCCAAAGGAATAGGGGTGTACGCCACCCCCATCCTGCAGCCCACAACCCCAGTAGCCCACCTCGCCACGGGCCTCGCCATGTACGCCTACCTGCCCATGAACCCATGCCGCCTCCCACAACCATCACCGGCGGACCGGCTCTTCTTCACCAACGCCTCAGGCGAATCCGCCCTCACGCCCATCACCGGGGGGGCCACCCTGCAGCTAACCCACACCGGGGGACACTACCACATGGACCACCACACGGGCCACACCACCTATGGGGCCTCCTCCCACGGGGAGCTAGGGGCCATGGCCGACGCCATCACCGAGATCGCGGCCCAACTACCTGCCCACTCCCCGCACATCGTCCGGGTCTGGTTTGTGGTAGATGCCACTGTCGACACACACCTGCTCCTCCGCATAGCAAGGCAGCCACTTCACAAAGCCACCGCGACGAGCCTCGGCACCCAGGCACTGCTGCTCTGGAAAGCCCTTCGCAGCCTTCCCCCCTACGTCCAACTCCACATCGTGAAACAAGAGTCCCACAGAGACCAATAAAGAAATGGTAAGGTCGACAACAAGGCAGTACACCAGCGCACAACGCACCTCCCAGCCCTCCAGATCCCTGACCTCGGCCGCAACCACACACACCTCCAACACATACCCCCCGTACCCGAGCCCCATCAGACCCCAGACTGGGTACCAGAGGACGCCCCCTATTCCTCCCACGACAGAGCATACCACTACCCCAACCCCATCCAACATCTCGCCCGCGTGCTCGGCGACGCAGACAGCCGGGCGCACATCCAGGAGCTCCAGGACAGACGGCAAATCCCCCTCTACCACTCAGCGCTGCGCCCAGCAAACGTCCCAGCCCACCTCCGAAAACGACGCATCCAGCTCCTCAGGGAGCAACTACCATTCCTCACCAGGGTCGCCAGATGGCTCGCCCGCAAACACATCCACGTCCCCGAAGAACACACCCGTTGCCCGTGCGACCACACCACCCCGGAGGACTGGGAACACTTCAAGAAATGCCCCCTCCATACAGGCAGGGACACGCTAGTGGGCTGGTCCCTGGCGGAAACCCTACGACAACACGAAGGATGGCCAACACACAGCCACGCACACCAGGCCACCGAACACCTCTTCCGGGATCCCCTGGTCAACGACGCCACCATGAGAGGGGCGGTGACACAGGCCCTGCACCGACACCTCACCAAACACACGGAAAGCCCCATGGAGGCAGCAGCACACCTCCAGCTAGAGGCAGTCCGCAGGGCAGCGGCCCAAATGGTACACCGCAAACACCTCCTGTTAACACACGCGGAGCAACTCACCGACCCCACCGCCAGGGAACACATGCAGCGTCTCATCCATTACCATGCCGTGCATGACCCAGACGTCCACTAACCCGCTCCGTGCCCCGCACGCGCCCCCCATCTCCATCCGCAGGCCTCCAAGACACCACCACAGCGCCCCGAGGCCCATCTCTCACCCAAGAAGCCACCCGGCTCCGCCCAGCCCGGGCGAGCCCAACCAGGGCCAACCATACATCGACGTAGACGCGCAAGACCCCGGCAGCCCATCCAGCCCAGCCCCCCCGGACCCGGGGCACCCCCCCCTCACACCGGCCACCATCCGCGACCCCGACCTCCTCCGAACAACCCTCCAAGACAGGGCCCTGACCACCCCCCTGGGCTGGTACCGCCTACAAGACGACTGGACCAAGCTCACCGTCAAAGCCCTCCAGGACCTGACCACCCCAGGCAGCGGCCTCCACGAGGCCATCGTAGACCTCGTACTCTGGCGAGCCCGCAAACACACCCAGGGCCAGCACGTCTGGATCCCCCCCCATCGAGTGGGGCCAGGTCCTGACGCATGACACCGGCATCAACGTCACGCGTCAAGGGACCGTACGCCTACGACGGGCCCCAGCCGAGACATACCACCCAGCGGACCCGAACCGCCCGGAGCAGTGGGAACAGGCCACCGCACCAACCCGCGACACCGCGCTCCGCGCCGCCGGCCTCCGCACCCCAGACGACGACCTCCCCCCCCCCACCTACAGACAGTGACCACCCCCCGCCGGAGGTCTGGGTTACAGTCCTCGAGCGCGGGCATTACTACGTGATAGCCGCTACGGCTACGTCGTCCGGCCCGCAATGGCTCATCAAAGGAACAGACACCATGTTCGCCCCAGGGACCGCCCCACCAGGGGCAGTAGGGGACCCCATCACCCAGCACAGGGTCCTCAGGGGCGTCCTCCAGCCGGTGGACAAGCCCCCAGCCCGCGCCCTGGCCCAAATCACCTCAGGGAAGGCGGGCTACCACCTGGGACTGGCCATGCTCTGCCTGACCCACTGGATCCAGCGCCGCTGGCCACCCACGGGGACCGTGCCCTGGGTTTGGGCCATCCCCACCGCCCACACACAAGTCGAGGCGGGCCCGGACACACAACCAAACCCCCCCCCCCAGACCGCAGCAATCCCTCACCTGCGGGTACCACGCCATCCACAGGGTCCTCAGCCGCGCGGGTCTTAGCCCAAAGCTAGCATACCCCCTTCCCACCACTGACCAAGAGGTCCACCAGATACGCAAGCTCGTCTGCAAAATCCTTGCCGCGGCAGCAGAAGACGGCAAGCTTCTCCTCCAAACCGCCCGGCCTACAACTGGCCACGCAAGCGCGCCGCGGCGAGCGGACACATACAACGACACAACACACCCCACCGCACAATCCCCGCCCATGCCCCTCCCCTCTCGCTGCTCACCCGGAGACCCACACACGCCCACCATGGCGCGCACCCCCGGGCCCCGCGACACGGGCCTCCCCCAACCGCCTGAGCACCAGCACACGCCCGCCGCACACCCACTCACCGGACACCCCTCACCACCCCCACACTCGACAACCCACACACACCCGCTGAGAGGAGCCCCGCGCCCCGCGGCACGCCCACCCCACCCAGTGGCCCGCCCACGCCCCCCGCACACACCCCAGAAGACCCAGGCCCAGCCCCCGGCCCCTGAATGCATCCCACGCGAACTGTTCCCCCCCGCGGACGCCAACCCACACAACCTCGCACATTGCAGGACCCGGGCCCAGCCAAGCCCAGAAGGAGAAGGCCACAGCCCCGCGCCTCCCTCCCCCGCCGCTGCCGACCAGATCGGCCCGCCGGGCCGCCAGGTCACGACCGGGCCCCCCCAGCCGCCCGCCCCCAACCTACAGCCCGAGGACATGCCCTCCATCCTCCCCGCCGTGGCCGCAGCAGAAGCCACCGCCCGCAAGCCCGCCCGCATCACAGACCAACCCGCGTCCACCACCTCCTCCTCATCCTCAGCCTCGTCCACCTCCTCCACCTCATCCTCCGACCCCCCCCTCCCCGCCGCCCTCATCCTCAAGGCCACGGCAAAAGCCAAAGCCGCGGCCGCACGCACCGACCCCCCGACCCCCACACAGGCAACTCGGGCACCCCGGCAACACACCGGGAAGACCCCCGAACCGAATTCGGCGCCCTCACACCTCCGGACAGAGGTCCTCCTCAACCTGGAACCGTACCCCAACACCAAACCCGACCCCAAACCCAAGCCGGCGCCCACGCGAGCACACACAACACAACAAACGCAACGACACAAACCCAACCGACACCACCCCCAACCGGACCCTCACCCAAGCCAGGACCCCCCACCCACCACAACCCACGCCCCACTCCCACCGGCACCCACCACCACCGCAGAGGCGGCCACCCAACACGACCCCGTCCAAGCCCTCGTCCGCATCCCCTTCACCAAGCGCCCCGTCATCCATCCCCCGCAAACCACCACCACCGCCAGCCAAACCAACCCAGGGACGTGGGACCCCTCGACCACCGTCACCGTCAAACCCGGCCCCCAACCCGCCCCCCTTGCCCACCACATAGTGCAGCCCCAGGGACTGCCCACGATGCCCAACCCCCCACCCCGACAAGGGGGACCGGAAAACCCACAAGGGGTCCATGGGCCATACCCGCAACACCAACCCCACCACTACCCACACCACCACCACCAGCGGCCCCACCACCACCACTACCAACACCACCCCCACCACTACCACTGCCCACCGCCCTACCCCACCGGGCCACAACCCCCCTTGCACGAACAGCACCAGCGAATGGGATGGCAGCCACCGAGCGCTCCACCCGCATACCCCACCTACCGCCAGGGGCCACCCCCCCCGTACCAGCCACCCCCCCCGTACCAGGAACCGTATCCGTATCCCCCCGGCCACCACGTCCACGCCGAAGGGGCCCCCGGGCCCAACCCCGCCACGGACAGTCACTCGACCCATACCACCAGCCGCTGCCGCCACCACACCCCTACGTGGCGGATCCATGGACGACGGGGGACCTCCCCCCCCCCCCCCCAATACCAGGCGGCACCACGTGAAGCCCCCCAGGACCCGCCGACGCCTCCTGACTGGCCCGACTCGAGCGATCAGGCCCGGTCCCGCAAACGGCGGCGCCCCCGGCCCCCCCCCCGCACGACACACTCGCCCACGGCGCCCACACTCCCCACACCACCACCGCGCCTCAACCACCCACTCGCGCTGCTCCCGCTCCCCCAGGTGCCACCACGACCCCCCAAGACCCCGCTCCAGCCGCTCCCGCTCCCCCGGGCACCACCACGAGCGCCACCGCCGCCCCATGTCTACCTCCCCCTCCCCCCTCCGGCCATACAAGACTCCCACCCCAAGCCCCCGCCACCACCGCTCCCGCTCCCCCCGACGCCGCCAGGCACGCCACCGCCGCCCCACGTCCACCTCCCCCTGCCCCGACAGGCCCCGCCGGGCTCCCCGTTCCCCCCGCCGCCCATACCCATCCACCACCCCCAGCCCCCGCCACCACCACTCCCGCTCCCCCGGACGCCACCAAGCGCGCCACCGCCGCCCCATGTGCACCTCCCCCTCCCGTTCCCCCCTCCGCCCGTACCCGTCCTCCACCCCCAGCCCCCGCCACCGCCGCTCCCGCTCCCCAAAGCACCGCCACCCCCGCCACCACCGCAGGTCCACGTCCTCCCCCCGCCGCTCCAGGACCCCGAGCACGGACCCCTCCCTCCCCCAGGCCCCGGCCACCTCGCCTGGTGGTCTGCCCCCGCTTTGCAGGAGCTCCGCCGCTGGGTGAAGTGGGCCGGGGGAGCGGGAAGGCACGATGGGGTGCACATGGTGCATACCTTCGAGGAGGTGCGCACCCGCACCCCCGCCAACCCCAACGAGGCCGCCCCGGAGGCCAGCATGCCACAAGCGGCATGGGAGGCCCTCCTCCGCGATGCGGTCCCGGGCCTCCGCCCCCCCTACACCCCCCAAGCCCTCCGCCAGTGGCTCCAGGCCACCCACCCCCAGGCCTGGTCCGCCGGAGCCCCCTCCCCACCCCGCCCCTCCCGCCACCACCACACCAGGAAGGGGGAGGACAAGGGCAAGGGAAGGGCAGGAGACACCAAGGGGCATTCAGGCAAGAAGGCACGGAGGGGCCCCAAGTGAGGGCAGGCACTCACAGGGACAGGACGCCGGAAGAGACACCACATGGGGGCAGGAAACCACCCAAGAACCAGGAAGGGGCGGGAGCGGGGACCAAGGCACGGAGGTAAAGGGCACCACGGCAAACGCCACGACCCACACCCAGGAAGGGCATACCACGACGGGGCGACCAGCACCGCCCCACCCCCACCAAACGCCCCACGACTCCCGGGGGCGCACCCTCCAACACACACCGCAGAAGCACGCATCGGACGCCGTACAGATCACGCCAGCGCACACCCACCAGCCACCGGAAACCACACAGGGAATGGAGGGCACACCTACACGGGGAGAACGGGCCACACCCACAGAGGAAGCCGCAGGGAACGCCGCCGCACGGCGCACCACCACGCCCTCACCGCCAGGCGACTACCCCGGCCGCCACAAGGGCCACCTCACAGGCACCGGAAGAGGACGAAGGCACGGCCACAGCGACCAGGACTGGGGACCGAAACCCCCAGAGGACACGGGACCAAGGCACAGGCCCCCAGGGAGGGCAACCCCACGGACCGTCACGCGGTCGACCTACCCGACCCACCAGCCCGAGCGGCACGCCCAAGCCCCCACAGCACGGACCCGGCGAGACACCCACACCTAACCGCACCCCCCAGCCACCAGCCAGCCACACTCCGGCCCGCACTCCGCACCACGACACAGGCCAGGCTGACCTCCACTGACTCACCGCGGCACAACGCGAGACGACGGCACACCGCACCACAGCGCGCCACGGTGCAACGCGCCACAGCACGACGCGACGCGACGCGGCACAGAGCGGCACACAACGACACAACTGACCCTAACCTGAGGGACTAACCGAAGCAAGCCACCGCACACCCTGGAAGGCGCCGCACCAGCACGCCACGCACCAGCACCGCAGGCCACACACGGGGCCACAGCGCGCCTAGCAACAACGGTGGCGGACCACCCAGAAGGTTAAAACCGGCACCGCAGAGGGGAAAGGACACGAACAACCCCAGCCCCCTAACCCAGAGCCACAAGCAGCCGCCTGGCGCAGCCGCCCAGCCGGCAGAGCCAGGACCTAACCCGGCAAGAAGGGGCGCCGAGCCCACCGTGTACATAGCCCACCCGACCCATGGGGCCGGAACACGGCCAAAGAGAACGCAACTGACAACAGCAGCCCGGAGGACAACACTGAATGCGGGCCAGTGCGTGCGCCAGCCCAGGGAAGGCAGAGGGAGGAACAGGCAACCCCCCCCCCAAAAAAAAAGCAAAACAACAGAGGGGGGAGGGGGGGGGACGCGAAAACAACCCACAGCCACCAAACCGCCCGCCAAAACCACCAGAGGCGGCCGAACCCCCCCCAGAAGGCACCGAAGACAGGACCCCCGAAGAGGCACAGGGGGACCACCCAGTCAAAACCGGCAACACCAAGCCAGAAACAGCGGCCCACCAGGAAAAGGGAAACCGAAACAAGCAGACACGGACCACGAAAAAAAAGGAAAAAAAAAAAAAAGAGCCAGCAACCCAGCCCGAAAGAAAGGGGATGGGGGGACAGGGACAACAAGGCCCGGGACAGGGACACGCAGCAAGAAAGAAAAAAAAACAAAAGCGCAAAAAACACACCCCGACGACCCAGCCAAGAAGGGCTGGGCACAGCCGAGACCCGGGCCCAGCACACACGCCCACACCGCACGCCAGAACCGGATACGGCGGGGGGGCAAGCTGGGCGCCCACGCAACCACACACATCCCATAAGCAAGCCGAAACCGAACCCCAACCACGAACACCACAGACAGCCGACATTAGAGGGACAACACGGCAAACCGTGCCCAAACACACCCACCCAAGACCCCAGCCAGGACTGGCGGGGTTAACAAAACCCACACCCAACCGCGAACCGGACCCAAACGCAAACGCCGCACAACAGTAGGAAACCCAGTGCCCACAGCCCGGGCACTGAGGCAGCCCGTGCCATGCAGGTGACCCGGCCAAACGAGATCCGGAGACCGGGGGTAAGGCTGCATCCTAAGGCCTGCGCTGCTCTGGGACTCGAGGCGGAGCGTGGGACACCCAAGCGCCTCGGAACCCTAGTACCAAGAACATGCATGCATGCCTTGGGAACGGGATACGCCAGGAAGTCCGGTGAACCCCTAGGGTTCCGCCCAAAGGAGGGGACGTGCGCAAGCACGGGGGCACACCCTCCCGGCGAGACAAGCACGTCACGCTGGCGGCGAGCAGCCCTCCCGGTGTTGCCCGGGGCCTCTTTGTTGGGGGCCAACAGTCAGGTCTAGCGGGATGTAAGCCGCCTCCCCTCTTCACGCGCGGAGCCTCTTCCTGTTCGTCAGAGGGGCGACGCCAGGGTGAACCATGGGGCGCCTCTCCACGACCGAGTGCACCTACCTACCTACCTCTCCTGTCTTCTTCACAGGAGGGTCATTAGGACCCGAGACCTCATTGACAGCAACACCAAGTAGCGTGTGTAGGGGTTAGGGTCAGCAGGCCTGGCAGGAGTTGAGTGCAGGTGATGAGTGCTCACCCTGCCTTCGAAGGCCGGTGCTGGCGTTAGTGAGTGTAGTGTAGTGGTGTCTCCTGTCCCGCCTGCTTTTCCTCGTGGGCAGGGGAGTGCGTTAGCTTTTTGCCCTTAGCAAAAATGGGCGTTTTGTATGCCCTTAGCAAACTTGACCACCCCTCCCCATTAGTAGGTAGGGCTTTTGCCGTCTTCCCCCAAGGATAGGCGCCAGCACAGAAATTGGGCGCCATAGGAGTGGTAATAGTACCTGATTAGGACCTTCGGTCCGACGTCAGCGAAGCCCGGTCTCCGGGAGCCACGCCGGGGAGAGAAGTGAGACACACACAGACATACGTAGCACACATAGGGGTATGGTAAACCCTGTAAGGAAGGGTAGAACCCCATGGGTCTGGACCAGTCAGGGGTCCTAACTGTAGGCTCGCTTGTCCCCAAGGAGGGAAGACGCACCTTGCCTCATAACACCTTGCTTGTCATTCCCCCCTGGTGTAGTAAGCCACCGTTCTTTGTTGGCTCCCCAAGGTCATTACATCAGGGCAGTCCCCATGCAACACATGGTGAACAAGGCATACACTCGCTGGGTGGCTGCAATCCTGATAAGCGGCCACCTGGCCCACGCTGGAAACCATAGGCATGGGTCTGCAGGGCACAGACAGGGTCAATGCAGTGCTCAGTAAGCAGTAGACTGTGAAAAACCAATGGCCTTCGGCCAGGGAGTGGTTGTCACGGGGGGCTAACGGTCCTGTCCTGCGATTCAATGCGGGGCAACTGTGACAACTGCTCTTACACCCATACACAGGCACGTCTGCAGAAGAGTGCTCACTGCACCTGTCAGTAGACTTACACAGGGCAATTAGTTTCGCTTTTTACGCTGGGACATAGTCTCAGCACGGGTTAGGAGCTGCCCCTCGTTGTTCTCAACGAGGTAGGTGCGGAAGATGGGGTTGATACTCCCGTCTGGTTGTATGAAGGCTGACATAGGTTCCCAGGTCGCCTCAGATAACCCATAGCCATCCGACAGGGTTAGAAAATTTCCAGCCCTGTTTATACTCGTGGCCAGCAATACCTGCAACCACGTAGTAACCATCGACTGCCATCTCATCGGCAGTAATCTCTTCGAGTTCCTCTGCCTCCTCTGGACTGGCAGCGTTCTCTAGGTCTATACGCTCGACCTCACTGTCGCTGAGGCGCCACTCATCCCAAGACAAGTCGTCAGGGGAGTGATAGTGCCTCAACTGTTTAGGTGCACACAGCAGTTCACCACCTAGACGTGGACTGCACCTGACATGGATGCTGGATCCATCTATCCTGATGATACGATAGGGTCCAAAATAAGGGTCCTGTAGGCAGTTACCTGGCCAGGAGGGTAGGCGTGAATGGTGTACCAAAACAAGGTCACCAACCTTGAAGCTGGCAGGTTGCCGTAGGCGGTTCTGTCGGCTCAGTTCACGGTCACGAATGTGTCTCAGGTTAGTCCCAGCCTGGTTAGCCAGAGACTGCTTGTGTTCCAGCCAATCTCCCACAGGGCTCTTGAAGTCCTCAAGAAAGGGGGTTTTGAAGAACCAAGCAGGTCGTCCTCCATGGAACAGTTCCTGGGGGGTGAAACCCGTAGAGGAGCTCCGCTGTGAGTTCATGGTCAGCACTGCCAAGGGCACTAGGCATACCCAGTCCTTGGTACGCTCCTTTTTCATCAGGATTCTTAAGTTTTGCTCCACCACACGGTTCTGTCTCTCACAGGGAGGGTTAGACGTGTGGGTATAGGGCACACCTGTGGTTACCTCCACGTTGAGGGCATTTAGCACTAGTTTGTACCACCCGATGTCACTGCGGATGCGTACATCCTCATCAGAGTGCACCTGCTTAGGTGCTCCATAGGGTTCGAACCATTGTTCGACCAACATTTTCACAGTCTGCTCACCACGTGCCCCCTCCCGCCGACAGCACCGCCCTCCACACAGCCCGCAAACGGGCCGCGGCACACCACCAAAACCACCTGCTCCCACGCACTAACGCTGGACCCGGCACCGTCACCGAGGCCACCCACAAAAGCACCTTGAACCTACTGGCCCGCAAGCTACGCCCCAAAATGGCACTGGAGGACACACTCTGGATATACTATGGCGAAAGCCGCACGGCACGGGTGGCGGACCTCCGCGCCATCATCCCCCGCCACATCCAGCGCGCGGTAGGGCCCTTCACCGTATACGCGGTACCGCACCCCATAACAGCCCAATGCACCCACTGCAATCCCCGGTGCGCGCTACCATGCGCAGGCGCTCTGCAGCAACCCCTGCCCACCCCTACCTACAGGGGGGGCATATACCTCGGCACTATACCCGGGGACCCACACCCCTACCTCCTGCCCGCAGCGGACCGCCACCACGCCATACCGCTACACCTTGTCGAGCACCTGGCGGTGGGACCATCCCCCTTCCAGAAGCGCCCCCCCCACACCCCATCCGACGGACGCCCGCCGGATGAGCCGACGCACACCACACCTGGACCCAAACGCGCCATCGCACTCCTCACCCTAAAGGCGGAAGCCACCATCCCCCGAGACCTGGAGGGGGAAAACCACCTCATGGTGGAAGGGCTGACGGAACACGTCCTGATCGCAGCCATGTACGCCACGGCGTCCGCCTCCCGCCTCTGGGAGGACCGCCCCTCCCCACCTCTAGCCCAGGCAGCGCAGGACGCCCCCGACACGGGCCCTACCGCCGAGGACATCCACCAAATCCTCAACATGCGAGCTACCCCGAAAGACCCAGCCCCAATTCCGCCCCATCCAGCTCGTCAGCTGGGACGCCAGGGACGCCCCCCCGACCACCGCGGAGGTCCACATCCTCAAACACCGGGACACCTGGTGGACAGTAGAATGGGACGACCACCGCAAGGTCAGACGGGCAACGACACACGCCCCCGACGACGAAGTCCCGCCCCCACAACGCGGAGGGGACCGCTTGCGACTCGCCGCACGCGTCCCCTACGCCCCAGAGGCAGACTGGGAAGCGCTGCACTACGCCCTCTACTGGGCGCAGGGGGCGCCAAAGGCCCCCTCCCCCCGGAACGCACCCCAGCGTGGACACGCCACGCCACCCGCTACACGGCCCACATGCACCGCCACGGAGCAGGCATCGGGCAGCGGGTCCTCACCTGGCCCACGGACCCGCCTGACGCCCTGCAAGAGGCCGAGGAAGTGCTTGGCCCCATGACCAAGCAAGTGTTCCAGCTGAAGGACCCCGTCCCCACGACCAAGCCCGACGTCCCAGCCGCCCGCGAACACCCCGTGTTTGCACCGGGCCACGCACCCGTACAGCAGCCCTAGGGCGCACCTCCCCAACGGGGACAACCCACTGCCCGGCGCCGCCAAGGTGCGCAGAAGCGCAAGGCCCCCGCACAGGCCAAACCCGCACCCAAGCCAAGAGCCAAGTCGAAGAGCTGGACCAAAGCCGCTGCCCTGTATCCCGAATACGCCATCGGTACCAGGGTGCAGCTGCCCTTCGAGTACGCCACGGCCGCGGGCCCCTCCAAGTGGATATGGGCCGCAGGGGAGGTCAAGCACCGGTACCTCGTCACCGGGGACCACCAGGGGTTCAAGATCCACGTCAAGTGGGACCCGGCCACCCCAAACGACAAGAAGGTGGGGCGCACCATCGAACTCTGGCGAGCCCGAACCGGTCGTGAGATGGTCCCCATGCAGCTGTGCACCCCCGACACGGAGCACCTCACCGGCACCGAGTACATGGGCGAAGTCCACAATGCATGGCCCCTACCCCAGCCCCAGAAGCGGAACCGCAAGGCACCCGCAGCTCAGGGCGTCATCGACCTCCTCGACGCCTGACGGGGCCAGGGCCGGACACGGCCCGCCCCCCCAACTACCGGTCCCCAGAAACCGGCACCTGCAGAAGCCCACGCCCGCATCAACATCCTCAACGAGCCTGCGGTCACCTACGACCCCACCAAGGCCGCCACACTACAAGCCATGCCCGGGCCACACCCCCAAGGCGCAGACCTCCTGGGGTTCCTGGAGCAAGCCCTCCGTAGAGCGGACCAACCCGAACCAGCACCGATCCAGGACCCGGAGGGGAACAAATATCACGCCCACTGGCAACGGGGGGTGCCCCTCTACCACAAGACGTCGGTCACGGTGCATGCCCACCCTGACCTCGGAGTGGATGGTCGCCTCGAAGCGTACGAGTGCGTGGGGCCCGGATGGCAGCTAAACGTGCTACTCACGCACGTCCCATTCGGGGAGGAGACCAAGGACTTCTTGGACACCCTGAGACTGGCGTACCGCCGACTCTCCCTCCTGGCACCCACCATCATCATAGGCGACCTAAACGCCGCCCCCACCGACGACGACCGCACCGGCCCACCCACAGCCACCGACATAGCTGTCCGGGACGCCATGCACCAACTGGGCCTCACCGACCTCACAGCAGGACTCACCGGCACACCCTCCCATTACCCCCACCAAGCCGGCACCCACCCATCCCGCATCGACACGTGCTACCGGGACCCAACCACGGTGCGCGTCCACGAAGCAGCCTACGGGGACCTCCCGCCCACATACACGGGCCACCGACCCCTCTACATCGACCTCATCATCCCCAACCTACCCCCACCCGCGGCCACCCTACCAGACGACACCCTCCCACCCACACTGCAGTTCCCGGCCGAGGACGACCACGGCGCCTGGCACAGGTATAACAGGGCCCTACACGCCATCCTGCGCCGCCCGGATGCGCCAACACTCACCACCGCCATGCGCCGGGCGGCACAAGCATGCGGCATGGAGCGTGATACCAGCCACGCGGGAGCACCACCGGACCTCACCCTCCAACAACTCGTCTATGACATGTGGACCACGAAAGAGGAACTCGCCACCCTGCTGCGCCCCAGCACACCGGAAGCACGAGACCGGGACGCCCACCTCCGTGCGCTCCTCAGCACCCGCCGCCACCAACTCCAGGAATGGCACGCCCACCGCATAGGGGCCGCAGCCCAGGAACGCGAAAGATACGGCAGAAACAACACGCCGTACAAGTCCCTGCGGTACGTCAGCCGCATCCTGGAGGACACGGGGCGGGATACCATCCACGCGGTGCGCACCCCCGAGGGGGGCCTCACCAATGACCCCGACGCCGTCCTCCAGGCGGTCCTGGACAGCTTCCAGGCACAACACGGGGACGCCCTCCCCGAGCTCGACCCCCACACCAGAAACACCATCCGCGAGCATGTGCCCGGGGTCTTCAACCGGGAACAGCGTCGCGCCATCGAACACGACCCCTTCAGCATCTCAGAACTGCAACGCGCCCTAGACCGCCTGAAGAAGGGGGTCGTGCCCGGCGTCGACGGTTTACCGGCCGAAGCGTACCAACGCCTCACCCTGCCCGTCAAACGACGCCTGGCAGCCCGCCTGTGGGACATCGTCACGGGCGCCACGCCCATCCCCCCTGAGTGGGCCAACCTGGTCCACCCCCTCTACAAGAAGGGGGACTGGGCGCAGCCGGGGAACTGGCGGCCCATAGTCTGCGCCACCACCGAGGTCAAGCTGGTGTGGACGCTCATCCTAGGCCGCATCGCGCCAGGGTCTTCGCCCACGTGCCCGCCAGCATGTGGGGAGCCATGGCCGGCAGGTCCCCCCACGAGGCCATCTTCCTCCACGACACCGCCCTGGACATGAACCCCTACGAGATGATTATCGCCTCCCTCGATGTCCAAGGCGCGTTCCCCCACGCCCCACACCGGCTCCTCACGGAGGTATGGGATGCCATGGGCCTCCCATTCCTATCCTTCATGACCGGGTACATCCAGACCCGACTCTACGCCGTCATCACAGCCGCAGGCCTCACCCCCTGGACCGGCACAGACAGCGGGGTCCCCCAGGGAGGCGCCGAAGGCCCCTTCCTCTACCTCCCCGTCACCCTACCACTGGCATTCGAGCTAGCACGGGTATACCCGGGGTACGCCCCATACCCGCTACGGTCCCCCCTCATCAACTTCGCGGACGACAACCTCCTAACTACGGCCACCCGCCACCGCGACCCTGAGAACGCAGGGCTACCAACGACCACCGAGCAAGCGTCCGCCATTCTCCAACTCACCACAACCTACCTGGACGCCCACCAGCTCCTAGTGCACCCCCGCAAATCGGTCGGGCTGGCCGACGCCAGGACCCCCACCCCCCACATCCGGAAAGGCGAACCCCTACACCTGGAAGACACCACAGTCCACCTGGGAGTCACACAGGCCACGCGGCACCACCACATCACACTCCCAAGCAAGCTGGAAGAGCGCCTCGCCCGGCTACCCCAAATTGCCAGAGGGGACCTCCTGTCTACGCAGGGCCTGGCGTACTTCATGGAAGCGGTGCTCAACGCGGCCATCGGGTACCAAGCCCTGCACCTCCCGCGCCCCCAAGACGCCCTACGCCACACTCGACAGCAAGTGACGAAGGCATGGGCGCAACACGGAGGCTGGCCCACGTCTTTCCCCAAGGAGGCCATGATGGCCCACTGGCGCTACTACGGAGACAATACAGGCGCCCTGGTCGACATGGCCTATGCCAAACACGCAGCGCACCTCCTACACAGGGTGACACACTACCACCAACCTGAAGTTCGCGAGGCGGCAGCCGTACGCATAAAAGAAGCGCAAATGGCCCGCAACACCTGCCCCCGGTGGATACTGGCGCAACACGGCGTCTCCACCTCGGCATCTGGGCCCAGCTACAACTCCTCCTGACTCCATCCTGACAAACCACCACTGCGATCAGCAGGGGCCACTCGTGGCCACGCACACCGACATCCACCGACACCCGGCAGGCGAGGTGGACACCCTGCGCCTCGTGGGGGCCACCATCACCATAGTGTATATCACCCCAACACAGATGAGGATCATGGCCCAGTGCGACGCCAACCACGCCCCGTTCCTTTCCGACCCACAATGGCCAGCACGCCACGTCTTCCAAGCGTACCTCCGCGCATGTGCTACGAAGGCAGGGCGCGACATGCCGGGGCCCAAGGACATCGACACGGCGTACAAAGCGTTCCAGCGCCAGCACCCCCGGCCCCGCCCGAGCGAGCACGGGACCCCCAACGACGGCGGCACGACGCAGGAGGAGCCCACCCCGTCAGCCGAAGGCTGGACACCACCCACCATCCTGCTACTAGCACCAAACGGCCACAAACATGCTACCCGCACTGTCCAGCGACACCATGCCCCCTGGTCCATCCCCAAACACAATGCACCGGAGACCGATGTACCACCAGTCAGACACAGTGACCAGGGCATACCTCGCACGTGCTGGCACTGCGGCCCAGCAGCCCTCGACACTCCGTGGCCCCTGCTACACCTCATCTCCACCCACTACCACACCCCCACCGCCGCCGCCACCGCCGACCAGCAGGCATGGCTCTCCCCCTGGTTTCACACGGTACCCCCAGACCACCCGGCGCACGTAGCCTGGACCCGAACACCCACGGCGACATGGACGTTCACCAACGAGCGGGCAGACCCGGACAGCGTAGCCATAGAGTACGACCGCTGCGACCCACACCGCGCAGGACCTCAGGAGGCACCCATGCGCCCCCTACAGCACAAATGCCCCACCCTCCGCGGCGACAAAGACGATAAGGAGCGGCGACAGACCATCACGTGCCAGAAATTCCACCCCAATACGGGATACCTCTTCCACCTGATGTACGCGTATATCACCTAGGGGCGCCCAGACAGGGGCCTCCTCCGCCTCACCCCACGAGCCCAGGCCATCATCACCTAGGGGATAGGCGTCTATGCAGCGCCGCTACTGCAACCCACGCAAATCACCGCCAGAACCGCCCAAGGGAACCCCGTCTACGTCTATCACCCCACAGCAATTGCCCGCCTACCCATACCCAGCGACACCGACATCATCTACTCCACTGACGCATCCGGCACCCAGCAGCGCACCCCCACAGTCGGTTGTGCCTCCGTGCGCATCACCCGGCGGGCGGACGGCCTCCACGTGGAACACCACACCGGGGCCACCATCTTTGGGGCGTCCTCCCACGGCGAACTGCGCACCATGGCAGACGCCGTCACCGCCACACCGCCACCCACAACGATCCGGCCCCGCAACATCTGGGCAGTCGTGGACGCCACGGTCGACATCAACCTCACCAGGCGCCTTGCGGACCTGCCCCTCCACAAGGCACTCGAGTCCGGACTCACCACACAAGCGTTGGGACTATGGATGGCCTTCAGGGGCATGCACCCCCAGGACGCCCTACACATCGTCAAACAGGAGTCACACCGCTACGCATACGGCAATGGACGCGCAGACACGCAGGCCAAACACCAGAACACCAGCCACACCCCAGGGCTCGAACACGTGCGACTGGACACCCCACACCACAGCCACCTGCAGCACCTGCCCCCGATACCCCCGGCCACACAGCCCCCCCAATGGATGCCCGAGGACACGCCGTACACAGATCGAGACAAGCAGTACCACTACCCCACACCCATCCAGCAACTGGCCACCACACTGGGCCACCCAGCGAACACCGAACTCCTCCGACGCCTCGAAGACTCCGTCCACACCCCCCTCTACTACTCCGCCTTGCGCCCGGATAGCCTCCCAGCACACCTACAAAAACCCCGACTCCAACTCGCCCTCGAACAGCTTCCCCTCCTCACCCGATTCCACCGATGGTATGCGCGCCGCTCGATCCACGTCCCCGCAAGATACACCAAATGCATCTGTGGCCACGCGGAAGAAGAAACCTGGGATCACTTCAAGGTGTGCCCCCTGTACAGAGGACTGGACACCCTCACAGACTGGAACCAAACCCACACCATCGCATAACACGCCGGATGGCTGACGCAGTCCCCGGCGACCCAGCAACTCACCACCGTCCTCAAGGAGACGGAGGTACTCGAGGCAGTCCGCAGGGGACTCGTCCCCAATGCCGTCTACACCTTGCTACGCACCCACGCGGAGGACCCCCAGGCCACGGCGGCGCACATGCAGCGGACGGCCGTTGCCAAGACAGCGGTGCAGCTCACATACCGCACCCACAAATACCTACAGCATGCAGCAACCCTGCCCCAAACAGACCAAGCCCACCTCCTCAAACTCCTGTTCTACCAACCATGAGAACCTACCCCGTGACATACCAACACGGAACCCCCACCACGCCTACGCACCATCCACCGAGCACAACACTGGCGCGGCACACACGGGCACCACAGGCACCGCACACACGCCCACCGGCATGCGCGCGCCACCAACCCCCATCCCCCCACGCCACCGTCCGTCCACAGGTACCACCAACCGCCAGCCACCGCATGTCCCCTCTGCGTACGCCAGCGGCTACCACAGACGGCCCTGCCCTGCAACCCAGACCACTGGGTCTGCCTGGGAGCCGCGCACTGCCTCACCCACTGCCGCCACTGCGGGGACCTCAACCCCCACCACCGCGAGCGGCCCGAGGCCCCAGCCGCACCCCCCCTCGCCAGCCACCCCAGCTTCTTCGGGCCACTCATGGACACCCTCCGGGACCACCTGGGAGGGTACTACGTGGCGGACGCGGCGGACCACGCGTGGACCATAGCCGTGGCCACGGGCAGCACACCCCTGCCCCCCCACAGCCCACCCTTACGCCACAGCGGGGGCGGCTTGAACGTGGCGGCCCGCCACATCCTCCTCGCCCTATACCTCCACCACCGTGACCTACACCTCCCAGACCCACAACTCCCGGCCCCCCAAGCAGCAGCCCTGACGCCAGAAACGTGGGCGGACACGGCACCAGAGGAGATAGCAGCCTACCTCCGAATCACTTGCCGCCAGTTCAACACCGCCCTCGGCCGACGCAAAGGAACACCTTACCCACTCAGCGCACTCCTCTACCCGGCACATCACCCCCACCCCGCACAACTGAAGCCCCCGGAGGGCTGGGCGTCCTTTCGGGACGCCCAGCTGGCCGCCCCCGACGGGGCCACCGCCACACGGATGGGCCTCACGGACCAGCGCACCTACGTCAGAGGCCTCGAGACGCGCCTCCGGCAGGCACACCGCTGGCACGCCCGCTCCCCGTCGCCCCCACGGGGACAGGGGGGTTCACCCGCCCCCGACACCCACCAGGCCAAGAAGACCAAGACAGGTCGGGGGGCCCGCCAGCGCGCCCACCAGCAGGGCGCGACGCCCCGACCAGGGCCCGGGTCCAGCCACACCGCACCACCCCACGCCCAGACCCCCGGGGCGCACCAACAGCACCGCCCCCGCCGCCCACCACCACCACCGTACCGCAGCACCCAAACCCTGCAGCCCAGTCAGCCACCACCGCCCGCACACGTCCACACCATGCCAGGACCACCATACGCGCAGAGCCAGGGGACATGGCACCACCAACACCACCACCACGCCCCCGTCCCTCCCAACCCCTACCCCCTGATGCCCCCATGCTACAGCGACCCCCACCAGCTACATCCCCACCACGGCCCAGCACAAACAGGCCCCACGAACCACCCACCCCACATGGCACACATCACCGCACCACACCATCACGTATTCCACCACCACCAGCCCCTACCACCACGCCCACCAACGCCGGGGTACCACACACAACCAGCACACCCTCAACACCACCACCACGCGGTCCAGCACCACCCGCCGCCCCCACTACACGGACCCACGACACACGAGCCACGGTACACCCCCATGGACCCGCGGGGAGCCGCGCACGCACACCAGCAACACCAGGGCCTAGTAGGAGCGCCCCACCACCACCAGCAGCCCCCCCACCCACACCCCATACCAGCGAGCACCATCCACCAGCAGCCACCCATTACATACGGACCACAGCCCCACCCGGACGCCCATGTGGCCGCCTCCCACCCACACCTCGGCACCACAACCAGTCAAGAACCGCACGGACAGCACGGCGCACACACGCAACACCCACACGACCCACAGGGACGCCCAGACCCCCAGCCAGCACAACACCCACCCCCGCCCCCCCCACCACCAACAGTGCCACCCCCAAACCACCCCCCCCCCGCCCCCCCCCCCCCCCCCCCCCCCCCGAGACCAGGCCACGGACGCAACACGCGGCAGCAAGCACCAACCAATTGGCGTCGATGCCCCTGCCGACACACGCCACCGCGAATCCCCCCTCCCGCGACCGCCACAAGAAACCCCATCACCGGACCCCACACGCGACAACGACGACCACCCCCCCCAACCCACACCACCCCCCCCATCACACCCCGCACCACCAGCCGCCGCACCGGCCGAACCCTGGGCCCTACACAACCCCGCAGCGGTACGGCAGCACCTCCGGGGACTCGGGGACCAGGACGTGCTGTGCCTCCGCACCTCCGGCACCACCCAGCGCATCCGGGCGACCACCCTGTTCCAGGCGGCCACCCTGGGGGAAGGTGTCCGAGACTTCCTCTTCGACGCCTTCCTCCACGTCGCCCGACACGACCGCCCCCCACGCGCCACCCCAGACGGCGAGAGCCCGCCCCCCGCGGGGAGCCGGATCTCGGTGCCCCCCATCGACTAGGGACGACACCTAGTCGGACACCCCGTGCCGGAGCGGGACAGCACCCAGGGCCGCACCCGCTACCGCGAGCCCAACATGGCCCACCCCCCACCCAGCGCCACCCCCGACAACACCAAAGAGTGGGAGCGGGAAACATGGGTAGCCCGGATGGCCTCCCTGAGCAACTTGCGGCACCACGTCCCGGGGGACATCCCCACCCCTCACGACCGGCAGCCAGCCCCCTCCACGTACATGACTCTCATGTACAATCTGCACTACACCCTCTCCACCACCCACTACCACGCATCAACTGACCACTGGGTGGTGCACGGCACCGACTCCCTCCTCCCCGCCGACTACGCCCCCCCCCCCACACAACCCAGGCCTCGACACGTACGCCAGGGGGGACGAGCCGGACGACCCCCACATCTGGGGCACGTGGGAACGCAAATCCCTGGACACGCTGCTCTCCATCCGCAGCGGCAGCCAGGGCCTTGGTAGGGCGATGTATTGCCTCGCCAAGTGGACCCAACAGACCTGGAGGATCCCCACGGACTGGTGGCTGTGGGTGGTCACGCTGCGCCCCCAGCAGAGGGAAGCCCCCCCAAACCGCAGGGGACCCACCCCCCCACGCCCCACCACCCTACAGCTCTGCCCATACATGGTGGCAGCCCGCCTCATGGCGCTGCTGTGGCCGGACCCAGACACCCCCACCCAAAAATACCCCCACCTCACAGAGGAGGACATGCCCGGCATGCAGCGATGCTTCTTCCGCACCCTCGACTACCTCCAGCAAACACACCCGCACGTCCTGGAGCAGATATGGCCACCCCCCGGGTAACCCACGTGCCCGCGCAGCCGAGACAACGCCGCCACACCAGCACCAGCACGCACGGGTCACCAGGGAAAACGCGCGCACACGCCCGGTGCCCGAACCCGCACCCTCGTTCTCGCTACTTGCAGGACCCAGCATCCTACGCCCGCCCCCGAAGCCTAGGGCCCTCCGCCGTCTCCCACAGCCCTCTCCTCCGCCTCCGACTCCACAACCTCCACCACCACGACCACCTCATCCACCACCACCACCACGTCCTCATCCAGCACTCCACCCCCCAGGCCGCGGGGGACACCTCCCAAACGGGCCCCCAAACCCGCCCCCACCGCGAGCAACCCCGCCGCCGCCAAGGCCCACGCCCCGACGAGGCCCGCACCCGCGACCCAGCCGAAACCCAAGACCGCCGCCAAACAGCCACCCAAACCCATCAGCGCGCCACGACCGCAACCCGCAGCCAAGCCCAAACCCAAGCCCAAACCCAAGCCGGAACGGGGCGCCACGACGGCAGCGCGAGCCCGACCCCCCGAGGACGTCCTCTATGACATTCGGCCCCAGCCGTCCCAGACCCGGAGGCAGCAGCACCCAGCACGGCGCCCCCCCACCGTCACCGACGCCGCCGCCACCACCTTCATAGCGGAGCGCGCCGCGGCCGAAGCACGACGCACCTCGTCCCGCCACCTCTCAAAGCCCGCACCCCAGGCCCACGGACCGCCCCCGACCAGGCCAGAACGACGCCAGGGTCCACCAGCAGCGTCCCCGCCCCCCTACCAACCCTCGATGACAGCCCACATACAGCGCATGCCCCGCTACCGCCGCCGCCGCGAGTCCCCGCCCAACCCCGAGGCGGAGACCGTGCGCGCACACCCGCGGGTCCACATCCGCGCGCGCCCCCACTCCCCGCGCACCCCCACGGAACAGGACTACGAGGAATCCCCTAGGCCCGCCACCGCCACCGGTCCCCACGACCCCGTCACACCCACCCACGCCCACTCCTCCGCCCAAGACCGCGGCCCCGCCCAGGGACAGTGGTGGCAGCGCTGGACCCACACGCAGCTCTGGGAGCTGCGAAAGTGGGCCCGGGGAGAGCCCTCCCTCGAGGGCCTGGTCCACCGGCCCCGCAAGGGGTCGGTGGAGAACTGCCGCCTCCGGCCGGCGGGGGGGTGGATGCCGCAGGCCGCATGGGAAGCCATGCTGGCCGATGCGCTCCACCCCCTGGGAGTCCACCCCCGCAACCTCCCCGCGCCCCAGGACCACCCGTATGTCCTCAGGCGCCTGCGGGAGACCCTCCAGGAGACACAGCGAGACGGCATCCGCCTGTGGGACATCACCCAAAGCCCAGCCCCGCACACACACACACCCTCACCACCCCACAAGCGTCGGCGCACCGACACCGGCGGCACCCACGGCACCCCAGGAGCCCTGCGCACCACACAACACGACGCGCCTGACCCCCCGGCCAGCGGCGCCGCCACCTAACCCCGTTACCCAGCAAACCACCACCACGGGGCGCCACGGCAGGCCCCGCCCAGAAGTCACCAAACGAACCGGACGCCGAAGGACGCCAACGCACACAACAACGGGCACCACTACGCCCAAAGGCACCGAACCCAGGCCCGCTACCGTCGCAACCGCCTAACCGAGCCAAAACCCAAACACAAATCAAACCCGAGCCACACCCCGAAACCGCTAACCCTTGACTCCTAACCAGGCCCGCCGAGGGAACAACGTAACCACAGCCCACATCCACAGCCCACACAGCCGCCTAACCAGCCAGCTCCAGAAGCAAAGAGACACCTAACCAAACCCACCCTGGCCCATGCCCGTGTACATCAGGACGCGCGAGCCGCACACCTGGGGCACGACCGCCGCCACAGCACCGACGACACACGCCAGAGGACACAACACTATTGCCCCGCAACTCAAGCCACAAGGGTGAGGCGGTCGTACCGTAGACTAGCGGGAGCAATACCCCTTGTGGTGAGAGATACTCCACACGGCTGGGCAGCCCCCAGAGCTGCCGCCCAAAGGAGGGGGCATGTGGCCCTACCCATGGACACATGTGGGGACACCCTCCCACCTGGGACACATGGACCGGGTGGCCGCGACAATGCCTTCCCAAGCACATGCGGGAGCGGCTCAAGAGGCACCTGACATAGGGCAGTGGGAGGGACAGGACGTCCCCTTGGTAAGACCTTCTTCCTGCAATGTCAAAGGAGGCATCCCGAGCTCCCGAAGATACCTACCTACCTACCTCTATCCACTCTTGCCGGATTGCCCTAATGGTTGTGCCGCATGAAGTGCTGCCCCTTTGTTGGTAAGCACATATTCAATACCAGCACCTGAAGTTTTGCAAAGCCCTTGGGGGCGAAGGTCATGAAGCAACGGATACAGGGCGGGAAGAAAATTGCTCTGCGGGGGGGGGGGGGGGGATGACACGGAAGCCCATTTTCCCAACCCCCCGCCCCTCCTTGGCCGCCGTGACGGGAGGGGGGGGTTCAGGGCGGGGGTGCCCGACCTGCCGTGCCGGGGGGGGGGGGGTCAACCCAACATCTATGGCTCAAAATGATACCCACGTCGCGCTGATCATTTTGACTACTCAAATGTGGGGGGGGGGAATTATTGGTGGAAAAAACTTTTTCGGGCCAAAATTTGTGTTCCTGCGCCTTTGGCGCCAACATCCGTTCTTACACAAAACAAAGGGCCCGACACGGAACTTCTTTTCTCCAACCCCCCCCCTCCTTCGGCGGGCGTCCATGGGGGAATGTTTGCCCGGCGCGCGCCCGGCGCGCTACTTCTAGACTATGTTCCCCCCGAAGAGCCCCCAAGCACACCCCTTGGAAACACCCTTAGAATTAGGTGACCCAAACTGCCCCAGCTCAAGAAAGTTGCAAACTGGGGTACACAGTACCACTCTCGCTCCTTTAAGGGCGATCTTGGTCAACACCTTAGCAAGTTGGGAGAATGGGGGGTTAGGATAGCACAACCGCATCGATCTCCAGTAGAAGCGATAGGCGTTATTGAGGTATCGCGAACAGTAGAGCTGCATCATAACATTGGTCCCACAAGTGTGGGTGTCAATACATTCAGTACAATAGCGCTCCTTACACTCATCACCAACTGCGACGGTGGAGCGATCTAGCAACACAACACACACACTTCTGCCTCATCCTCTGCCTCATCTTGCGTGCCACAACCGAGCAAACAGCTGCTCAATGCGTGCGTGCCCTATACCACCCGTGCACGTCATTGTAACATTGTTGGCGGGATGTCAAAGTGCCATTCTTTCTTCCAATGAATGGCACAATGACATGAATCCGGCCCTTATAAGCACCATCATGGCCCCCAACTTCGAAATCAAAGAAATCACCTCGGGTACAAGAAGGTCCATACCCATCCCAAATCAAAACATGTGCTGATGTCCCGGGGGCCAAGGGGCAAATCCATATAATGTTGCCCAACATATCAACGGCAACAGTCCACGGGTAGGGCACGGGTCACAAAAGATGCCCGGCGCGCGCCCGGCGCGCTAACGTTCCCCCCATGTCACCCCCCCCCCGCAGAGCAATTTTCAGGTCGCCCAGAGCTCGCAAGAAGCCCCGTGTCACAGGCATATGGTCATCGCCACACCTCTCTCTGTGCATTGTTTGACTTGCTGCACCGCAGCGCAAACCAAACCAGTGCCGAATGGGCTATCAAATGCTATCGAATGTTTCCTGGGCTGTCTGGGGCCCTTTGTGGGGAGGGGGGGGGGGTTGGGGGGGCGTAGCCAGAAGAAGAGCAGGAGGCAAGATGTAGATGACACAGATGATGACCGGAGGCAGGCACAGAGGAAAAGCAGAAGATGGCACAAAGCGGCTGAAGCAGTGGCGTCTGAGAGACAGCGGAGGAGGATGGCGGGAGGCCGCACCTCCTCATTCACTAAGTGCGGGTGCTGCTGCCACCAAGTGTACACATCCCCATCCGGTAGCCCCTCTTGGTACCGCCGGCACACAACGGTGAAGTTCGAAACCCCCAGTGCCTCGGCCCGGCGCTTCAGGTACTGGCAGTATTTGTGACTTGCTTCCACCGCCGTCAGAGACCGGGCCACACTAGCAAAACACATGGCCCCGTCGCCGGTGCGGGTCCCGATTTCCACCACGTCCTTTTTCTGGAACTAGGGCAGCAGCTGGGTATGCACAGCTGTTGGGGAGCGGATGGGGGACACATCAGCGGGGTCTGGCACAGCCGCCTTGCAGCTTGCGTGAAGTCCAGCCCCGCACCAGACCAACAATGCAATGCATAAGGAACACAATTGACATGCCGTCCACCCCATCCCACGCCTCTGCAGGCCTGGCTGCTTAGTGCAGCAGGCTGCCGAGAAACACGGCGCAAGGGAGTGCCAAACGGAAAGCCATATGGACACTGTTGGATCAAAGGGGCAGGGCAGAGCACAATATAAGGCGAGCCTGGCCTAAGGCGAGCCCGGGGTCTGGCCTCCATGCTTGCCAGCACCAAATAGCGTTTGGTTGCCAAAAGCAAGAAAAACGGGGAAAACGGGGGGAAAGGAGGGTAACGAGGAAAAAGCGGGGGGGGGGGGGCACCGTTGGGGGAATGAGGGGAAATGGTGGGATGTGATGTTGAGCTTTGAAATGGTCTTAGAGATGTCTGAGGACTAGGCCGGTTTTGCGACTCTGAAGAACTGCAGAGGGACATACAGATTGGCTTGATGGACATGAAAATTGGTTACATTTGACATGTGTATCTGAGAACAGAGGACACCAGGACACATGCAAGCAGCAGTGCACCACACACACAAAGAGCCTTAGCAAGTTGTACGACTCCTCAAATCCGCCCCCCCCCCGGGTTTGTGCCATTTCCTGCACTTTTTGTTCCTTTTGCAAGAAAGCCTTGTTGTTTCGCGTACGCCAAACAGCGTTTAGTTACCCTTGGTTGCCAAGGTGTCGTCGACCATCGACCACTGTAGGGTGCACAGGTTCTGCAAAAATTGCCTCCCTCCACCTTACGTGGGAGCCACAGACTCAGGGAGGTACCAACTATGCCCCCCCCCCCCCCCTAGAAATCAATCCTGGGTTTCCTAAACACACTCAACTGGGATGGTGAAGAGTGGTTGGCTGGGTGGCCGGGTGGGCCAGCTCATTCTGACCTGCTCTCCGCAGCAGCCGTGATTTGGTTGGCACCAAAGTGTAGCCGCATTTTTTTGGCCTAAATTGACCTGCACTGAATGCACAGAAGGGCACTGCACAACATTTTTCACCCTGGAGGTGTTTGGAAAACGGACACGGAGGGACAGAAGGAGAAACACGATCTTGTTTTGATGCGACATCTATCCCATCGCCCCTCTCCATAGGTTGTGCTGGCATGTGTGTTGTATCACTGCTACACGCGGGCAAAGGATCTACTCCATTGACTTCAACACGCGGGATGAATTGCTTCGGTGGCACTTAACAGCAATGATCAACTTCTCGCTACTCACAAACATCCCCCACGCTGCTATCGCGGCCCACCATTTCTGTTTTGCAAAGGCAAATGGGGCAGGTACAGAAAAGCCCTAGAGCAAAAACGAGCAGCAGAGGAATTCGGCAGCTGTCGCAATCGGGGTTGTTGTGCCCCCATGAACACACTTGAAGACTAGACCAATGAACGGGCTCAATCAGAAAAGCATCCATCTCACCTGTAACAAAAAACACATCTCAAGGAGTGCCTCCACGCACCAATCCAAGAGCACTTGCAGTGACCAATCCACGTCCAATGTGTCCAAGAGCGGCAAGGCAAAAAGGAAGGGCCACACGCCCCCAAAAAAACGCAATCAAACAATGGACAAAAGAGAAGGAGCGCATGAAGAGATGGCGGCAAGCAAAACGCCAAGTGCTAATGCATCGCACCTTTTTTTCAGGGTATTTTGATTCTTCACGGGTGATTTCATGAGAGGGTGATTCAATCGCCCCCTTTCTTTGCCATTTGCAATTCATTGTTGGTCTCCGGCTACCACTAAATCCATTCGGGACAACATTGGGAAGATTCTCAAGGAATGCATTGAATTTGGATGAGTCCTTTGCTGGAGCACCTATTTTCATATCCTTACCCTTGGTACACGCTAGAACACCCAATATCGTTCTAGGCAAGAACTTCTAGTCTAGACTGTTCAGAACAATACTAGAACAAAAAACGGAGACCACAAAGATGCCATTCCATTGATTGCATTGCCGTGCATGCTTGTTGGTGCCCATGGTCGTGGTTGCTCACATACTTCATGATACCCAGATTCACTGATGTTTCCACTCATGAAACACACTGCCACCACCCCCTTTGCAGCATCCTCAACCAGTGAGGATCCCTCCCTATTGTTTGAAGCGCTCCACAAGTTGGGCTAGTAGCCTCCGCAATGATTGGGTTGGCCGCTACTTGGCCATGTGGGCTCTATCTTTTTTTTTTGACTGACTCCAAAAGTTCAAAGAGTAATCAAGACTTGGCCATATGGGCTCTATCGTGCCCACTAGCACGGCGCAATTCAAAATCGCCGCTAAAGACCTCGAGGCTGGCACCGCCTCCCCGGATACGGGGGAGGCAGTCTCAGCCACAGTTGAGGCATGCGCTGCCTCGTTGCTCCCCCCCACCGCCATGTGTGAGCTAGTGCTCAACTTGCGCGCTACCAAGTCTTCATGGAGGACCCTCTTGGAGCTGCACACACTGCGCAAGTGAATGCCGCCGCACCGCTCCCGGTGGCTCCTACGCCCGTCCTTTTTGCACTGAGTGGGCCTTCCAAGCTCGGTGGAAGGAGTGGATCGACCCCATAGAATTGGACATCAGCTATGTGTATAAGGTCTGATGTCTGATGTCTGATAAGGGATGTTGTGTGTGCGGTCTGTCCACGAAGATGTCTGATATTCTTATGTACTGGAGGTGGGTCTAGGGGTCCAAAGCCCCCCCCCCCCCCCCCCCCGCCATTGTCCACACCAAATTCTTCACAGGAAACCCCCCCCCACCCATCCCCCCCCCCCACTATCGGGTGCTTTCCAGCCTCCCTCCCCCCCCCCAAGGAGAAAAGGCGCCACAGAAAACACAGACCCCCCTATTTGGAAAGCAATTGCACACCTGTTGTTGACAGTAGTGTATGTGACAACTTCAATTTGATTCTGATTTTGGTTGTTTGAGCAGACAATTTGTTTGTGTACTTTGGGAAAGGGGAAAGGGGAAAGGGGAAAGGGGAAAGGGGAAAGGGGAAAGGGGAAAGGGGAAAGGGGAAAGGGGAAAATGTGGGACCAGGAAAGGTGGGAAAATTGAACAACCACCACACAAAAAAGCCAAATGGGAAACATCTCAAGGGATTGCATCATGACCATTGCAACCAGCATCAGTTAAATTCAGATCCACAAATAAAATGGTCGTGGTAATGCCACAGAACATCAAATCAAATGTGCAAACAGGGAAAATGGGAAAAATCTTCGAAGACAGCACACAACAACAAAAGGGCACATGCAAATACGTGGGCATCCTCTCATTCATCGATGAGTCCATCCATGTCATCCACTGGCTGCGAGCAACTGGGCTGGGAGCTGCTTGGTGGTGCTGCAGAACGGGTGACACGGTCCGTGTCCGGCACAAAGGCATCCCATTCTTCCAATAATGGCAACGCATGCTGCGTAGCAAGGTCCCGCAGTTCCTGCCGATCGCTGTTACCTGCCACCTTCACACCAAGCACATCCAGACAGTTCAACAGCGCCCCCTTTGACCAATCACGCAGCCTGCCATTCTGCGTGGCCATCACCAATTTCGCCTGCATCCTGGCCACACCACGCCTCTTATTTGGCTTCCGTGGTGTGGCCAATTCGTCTGCACTATTGTTCTCCCCCTCATCACAGACATCATCTACAACATTCACCACCACGTTCCCACAAGGACGTGGACTTGCGCAAAAGCATGCATGGCACACCAGACATGTATTGCACCAGATGCGAACCTCCTTCTTGCATGTGGCACACTCCATACCTCTGCGAAAAGTGATGAAGTCATGGTTGCCAGCATGCGAGTCAGGGGTCCCATCAGGTGCAACAATGCTGACCACATCTGCCTGGTGCCGTTCTGTACCCTTTCCTGAGGGTGCCGTTGAGCTCAGTGGTGTACCCGGCCCTCCAAAGAAGGGCAGGCTGTCACCATCATCAGCCACTGCTTCATTACCTTGCAGACATTGAAGCATTGCAGCCTCCACAGATTCTCTGTCCCCTACCTTCTTTGAAACCCTTTGTCTTGGGCGCAGATCGAAGCGTGCATGGGCAGCCAGGTGGCGTGCCACTGCAACGCCTTGTCCCTTTGCCCATTGCTGTAAAGGGGGCAAGTTGGAATGCAATGCCATGCACATGCTCAGGACATGTGTCTCCACAGTGTCATGCATACTACTGCAGAACCTCCCACGCAAAGAGATGGCACGCTCTACTGCAGCTTCAGCGGGCAATATGTTCGCAATAATGCGAGAACGCGCCACACATTCCCCCACTGCGCATGTGCCCTTTCAGGTGCCAGTGCCTCCCACATCTTGGACATTTGCACAGTTGCAAAGTGCTGCACCATGTGCTCCTTAAGGCCTTCCCACTCTACCAAGGCACGGTCACAGTTCACATTGGCTGCACCCAACTCTTCTTGGTGTGAAGTCATGAACTGACGCAACTGCTCCACCCCATATGCAGCACGCTCATTGACCGGGAGGGCAACGAAACGGCCATGGTCCAACAAGACTGCGCACTCCAACACCCCCCTGGGGTCAATGGTTGCCTGCCCCTCCTTGATGCCTGCAAGCAACACATCGGTCACTGCACGCGCCTGAACGCCTGGAAAAGGAGGGGTTGTTGCACACTTCCGCCCACCTGAATCAAACTGGACCAACTGCACACCACGCCACGCACCAGTTACAGTCTGCTCCTTGAATTGCAACCACCCTGGACCCTCCTCGCGAGCCACCCTCTGCAACCGGGCTTCTAGCATACCCGTTGCAGTGGCTAAGTGTGCACCAGTGGGCGCACGTAGTTGTGCCACACTGTTAAAACACCGCATGCCATGCAGGATGTCCCCGTAGACCACCCCCCATGCAAGCAAACTGGCATCATGGCAGTCCTCCCACACATCCTCCTCCTTGGTAGAATGCTGCACCTTGGAATCCAAGTGTCGTGCCACCCAAGGGACATTGGCCAAAAAAGCAGTGTTGCGCCGTGCATGCGCCTGTGACCACCTGATGCGATGACTTGTGGGGATGAGCTGCAAGCCACTACGTTTATCCTGCACATGCCTTTGCACACACTTTTGCAACTCCTTCCACTGCCGTGCCCCATTGTACAAGCCTCGTTGCCGATTGACGGCCGCCAAGTAATCAACATGGGTTGGGCCAGCAGCCTCCAATGCAAGACCCAACTTGCGCTGCAACACATGGCACGGCTCACCCAAGGGTGTCATCAACACTAACCACTTCCCAATCAAGGCGAACACATTGCTCTCAATGTGTGAGACATCAACAACCTGCCGCGCACTGGCAGCCCGCACACCAAGGTTAGAAGCCCCGTCCACTGCAAAGGTCACTACCCTCTTTGCCCACCAATCACGGTCAGGAATGCAGGACATCAGGACGCATTCTAGCTGCGTTGCAACCTCATGCGCATCACCACAGGCCACATCCACCACACCAAGGAACACCTCACACATGCCCCCAGGGCCAGTCCCCGGGAAAATAAGCAGAATGGCATACTCATTGATGCGATGCCTCTGCCTATCCGAGCCGTCAAGCAACACTGCAATGAACGTTGCCAGGAATAGGGCATGCGTTACCTCATCCTGCATGGCGTCATGCATTGCGGCAATAGCCTTCTCAACTATCCACCGCCGTGATGCATGGTGCCCAGGGGCGGATGTCAGAGAACAGTGCAGAAGGATGCGCTCACTTATAGCACGGATGGAAGTGCACATGCGTAACCCTATATACACCTCAACCAACCGTGACAGAATGGCTGCCTCAGCATCCGACAGTGCCACACCAATGTCCATGGCTTCCCCCCTGACGAACACAACGGTCGCTCCCACCACCACAGCTGTGGCACCAGCAGTGGGGCACAATGCGCGATACCGCTCTGCACAATGCAGCTTGAAACTGTCCTCAGCCAATCGGTGGTGGTGCCCTGGCCTATGCAGATTCTTTCGGTTTGATGTTGTGCCACGTGATAACCCCAAGTGGCTTTCCAACACCTCCTTCCGCCACGTTTTTGGGCCGGAGGTCTTCATGCGCATCCCTACAGCATATGTTCCCAATACCAGGGCTTCACTTTTCTTAGGGGGACGCGCCACCCCAGGAATGCCACACACGTTTGCCCACGCACAACACACACACTCAACACCCCCACTTGTCGTGAACTGATACTGCCGATGAGCGGCTACAAACATTTGTAGTGTCTTTGGACCACTGTCCAGCTGCATGGGAGTGGCCCGCATCAACACGCACAATGCGTCCTTCCCCGATGCGGCCAATGCAACAGACCTCAACCTGTCTTGCTCGACTGATTGTGCCACTGAGGATTGTGACATGCCATGCTCTGCATGCCGCGCATCCCACTCTTTTGCATGCCGTGCTCTCAGTTGCATCTGGTGTGCTTCAACACGCACTCTCAGATGCCTTGCCACTCGCACCTTGCGCTTCTGCAGCAACTATGCCACTGCCTCAACAAATTCTGAGGACGTCTGTAGCGGCGCCGAGGCAGCCACACACATCTCATTAGGCATGCTCTGGGCATGCGTACTCATGTCCCCTACCCTTGAAGCACTCTGTGTTGCAGTTGGGGAAGGGGGGGGTGCGCCTTGTGCCAGCGCCATGGCTGGCACAGAGGCGTCCATAGGCACGCTCTGGGCATGCATAGGCCTGTTCCTGATGTACCCCACCCTTGATGCACCCTGTGTTGAAGGAGGGGTGGGGGGGGGCGCACCTGGTGCCAGCGCCATGGCTGGCACCGAGGTGTCAGTAGGTACGCTCCGGGCATCCCGTGTCTGACCAGGGGCCGGCGGTCCTGTCCGTTGGGAGGCACGCTGCGACATGTCTGGTAAAACCAAATCTGTCTGTTTCCGCTTGTATAGCAAAAACGTCGCCTTTCGCGGGTCGGGGGGGGGATTCATGGCCTTCACCGTGGTGTCGTTACACAACCACCACCTGTCGTTGAAAACGACATGCACCACAAAGTGACCCTCCTCCCTCGTCGCTCCAATGTGCAACACCATGGCATGCAAGGACCATTGCCACCCCAGGCAATCGAGAAACTCATGGTCCACAACCAACTTGTACTCCTGCTGGTTGTGGACATGTAACCCCACGACCTCGTTGTACACCACCGATGTATACATTGGTGCCTCCCTCAGGTCACCCCCACACGGACACGGGGGGGGGTTGTCAGGTAACCCAACCGGTCTCCCCTTCATTCCCTCCTTCACACGCTGGCGCACACTCTGTCCCTGGTTCGTCAAATGCAATATCTGCGCTGGCATGGCTGTCTCCCCCCCCTCCCGCAGAACCTTCACCCCACAGGCACCACAGTATTGCCAGAACTGCTCGTACGACAAACAACATGACAGAGCAACCACCCCAGCGGCCGTGAGCTTGGGCACCATGTACTTCCAACACTCGGGCATCTCCGCCTGCCGCATCCATTGGAATTTTGGTGCAGGGGCTTTGCACTTGCATCGCCCGCTGCATCGGCACACCGTCTCACACATGGCATCCTCCATTGCCAGCCTCTCAGCAATGTCCTGTGGATTGTATGCACCACCTCCTCCATGTGCCACAACACCCTGCCACAATGGTCCCCAGACACCCTCCTCGTCCAGGCATCCTGCGTGTCCTGCGTGTCCTGCATGTCCACCCGACGCCACCAACAGACACTGCAGCGTGGTACCCAACCAACACCAGTTGTACCCATGTGGATTCTCCATTCCCCATGGTCGCCGCGGTGCTCCACCAAGTGGCCCACTATGCACCTGCATGTAAGCGGAAAGCGGTCTCATCGAGGAATGCACGGTCCCGCGGCGGGAGTGTCCACCAGTCACCACGGGAGTACAACACCACCAACCTCCTCTCCCCGTGCCAAGAACAAGTGCCATGCCATGCACCCGTACGCACGAGAACCGGTTGCTGGCATACATCGTACGTGGCGCCAACCCGTGTAACACCATCCAAGCATTCCATACTACATCTCCGTCCACCCCGACCATTACATACACCACCTACCTCCACCCATATGTGTCCCCGTGTGTGCTGGCCGGTGGAAAACACTGCCGACCAAGGGGACGCGTCATGCACATGCTGATGCGGTTTTGTGAGCACATTGCAAGACAATTGCATGGTGGTCCATGTGAACCAATCAGGCAACATCTGCCTTGCCATCTTGTTCACCAGGGTCACTAGTGGCTTGTAGTTGTGTGTCCGTTGCACTAGACGAGTGCGGCGGCAGTCTGTTGCATTGATGTGGCCCTTCATACCACCAACCCCTAGTTGCAAATGCCACGCTCTAACCCCCCCAACCGGCCCACGCTTGTATGCCAAGATGCCCATCATCCCGTGCAACGTGCAAAAGGGGGCTACCTGCAGCAAATGGTCAAAGACTGCACCCCGGAAATGACCACCTCCTTTGACACCATCTCGTTCCGCCTCGGCAATAACCACCACCGTCGCCCGGTGGCACTGCTCCTCCATATCCCCACAGTCACGGTAGTGCAGCGGATGCTCCCGTCCAGGCACCCAAACAGTAGCGGATGTCAACGCGCTGTCAATCCCAAACCCTGACGTCACAATGTTGTACCTGTCTGATCGCAGCAACACCACACTACCGTTCACGTGCTTCGCCAAGGCAGCAAAGTGGTCAGCCATTCCCCCTTGGGGCCGGCCACGCCATGTGTCCTTCTCAAGATCCCGGTTCACAGATAGTGAAGACTCTTGAATTGAAAGCCCACACATGTCGCGAAACACGGCGATGGCCCTTGCCCGCAGCGATGCGCCGTCCAACGGGGTGTTGCTGGTGATAGCATGCAGGCTTTGGTCCACGGCATAGTAGAAACATGCCCCGGCAACGTATTGGTCGGGAAGAATGCGAAGCTTCAAGGACCTTGCCGTTGGTAGGACTCTGCCAACCTCGGCCTTGCTGGGCTTTTTGTCCACGTGGTCCAATGACATAGCATCTGGATCTATCGGCGTTGTCTTTGTGCCTTGCTCTTTCTTGCCACGTTTCACGGCAGCCCCATTACTTGTTGGGGGAACCCCTGGGCGCTTCTTGCTCCGTGGGCTCTGTCCCACAGAACTGGGGTGTGCAACCGGGGTGGTCGCTGACTCTGCACTAGACTGACTGCAAGCCCTCACTGTCGCCAATGAACTAGGGTGTTCAACCGGGGTGTACCCTGAATCCGCACTAGATTGACTGCAGGCCTTCCATGTCGCCACAGTGCCTGTGCTAGAAGGACTGCAGTCCACAGCAGCTGGCTCCTTGGGTTTCTGTGCAAGTGGTACAGGAGACTCCTCCAAGGAACTCGCCACCCCTCCATCACTAGCCGCCGGTGTCAGACACACAGGGTGGGGGGCCGGGGAGTGTGACTCACCGGCGGGGCAGACCTGGGACCAGGGGTCCGGTGTTCCACGTTCAACACATGCCGCGTTCGCACCACCTGGGGGGGGGGGGGGGCAGGTGGACTTAACACCTCACCAGTCTCCACCCTAGGTGCACCTGCCGGGGGACCACGCCCTTGTGCCAGGGAGGACGAAGTGGGAGTCACAGACTCATCGCCTGAGGGGTCTCTTGCCATGCGCACCGCCGCTCCACCCTCCTGCGCTACGGCAGAGGACGTGGAGTCACTTGGGTCACCTCGGGGGTGCCCTTCTTGACTTAAAGGTTGGGTGCATGGTCGCTGTACACCGGCCGCCTCCATCTCCTCCATGCGCACCGCCGCTCCAACCCCCTGCGCTACGGCAGAGGACGTGGAGTCACTTGGGTCACCTCGGGGGTGCCCTCCTGGACTTAATCGTTGGGTGTATGCTGGCTGTACACCGGCCGCCTCCATCTCCTCCACTAGTACCTGCAGCATCTCAAGCCCTGCATCATCCCTCCATGCGTTGTCCATAACCCGTACGGCCGCATGCAGACGACCGGGATGACTGTCTGGCACCTCTGGGCTAAAGGGGCTGCAACGCAGCAAGAGCTCGTTGCAGTCTTGCATAGGCACCCGCATGCTGTTCGCGAAGTGGCGGCGCAGCGTGTATGCTGCCACCAGGCTGTCCTCAGTCAATGGTTCTCGGCGCTGCTCTTGCAGCCCTTGGCATGCAATCGTGAGGCAGCGGGCTGCCCCATGGGCGGCTTGCAGAAACGCCCGGTCAAAGCGCTCTTGCCGTGTCTGGGTGACAGTGACACACGCACGTGGGACCGCAGCCTCAGGCATCAACGAGTTGCGCCGACCGCTAGCGCGCGCCTTGGGGCTTGGCAACAGGTCGCTCACCAGTGGTTTGGGCCCACTTGTCGCTTGGGGCCACAGATATGGGCCAGGTGTCACATGGCGAATAGCCTTGTCATAGAAGTAACCCATGGTAGGGGTGGGATACGCCACGTCCCCAGTCCAGAACGGCCACTCGTCGACCAGAGGTAGGGCACGCACCAGTTCACACCAAACGTCCCTTTGCTCTGTTGTCTTCACACTTGACGGCTACCCGGCAATAGCACCGGCCTTACGACTGCCTGGCCGGCCAGTGTTCCGTTTCGCAAGTCGTTCCCACAGGTCTGTGACAACATCCCGATAGTGCACGAGGCTCCCCCCATCATGCATGGTGGGCTTGGCAAACCCATGCTCGGTGTACATGAACCGGCACAATGCCCTGCAACCATGCACATTCACCACATCAAGGTCACACGAGGCCATGCGGTCCCTCAACCGTCGCCATAGGCGCCCGGCCACCTCCGGTGTGGCCTCCCACCCCAATTGTCCTGTGGCCAGCATTAGGCCATACTTCATTCTTGCTGGCTCCAGCAAGTGCTCCGGTGGCCATTCAGCAGGCTGGTCCATTGCTTGGCTCGTGCAGGACGACTGTTAGTGGTTTGGGTGACCTTCGAGGCTTGCAGGGTCCACAACCGTGACCACTATGGGGCTCCCACAACTCGGGGGGGCAATCAAGGGCAGGTCCTTGGTACTCAAAGTGCCAGCCGGGCTGGTCCTCGGGCTCAGCGGCTGGTCCAGGAGACGCCGTTGCTGGTGGGTTTGTTGTCGAGAGCGCTAGGGCTATGACAACAAACGAAGTGCTGCTGCTCAGAGGCACGCAGTGGCTACGTCAAGGCTTAGTCGCGAAGCGCAATGGCTTGGACTGAAACCGAAAGCTGAGGCTCAAAGGCGCACAGTAGGCGATCAAGGTTCAGTCGCGAAGCGCAATGGCTCGGACCGAGCCAGGTAGCTGTGGCTCAAAGGCGCACAGTAGGCGAACTGGCAGAACGCGAACTCGCACAGGGGAAGGTGTAATGAGGCAAAAACAAACTACAAGGAGAGAAAGTACAGATCAGACCACAGAACCTGGACGCGGCGTACCCCCGAAATGTTTTGGAGGTGAGATATTGGACCCCTTCCGTCAAATATTTGGGGGTGTAGACCCTCCAAATATTTGACGGAACCCCTTCCGTCAAATATTTGGGGGGTGTAGACCCTCCAAATATTTGACGGAACCCCTTCCGTCAAATATTTGGGGGCTGTAGACCCTCCAAATATTTGACGGAACCCCTTCCGTCAAATATTTGGGGGCTGTAGACCCACCAAATATTTGACGGAACCCCTTCCGTCAAATACTTGGTGGGTGTAGACCCACCAAATATTTGACGGAACCCCTTCCGTCAAATATTTGGGGGCTGTACACCCACCAAATATTTGACGGAACCCCTTCCGTCAAATACTTGGTGGGTGTAGACCCACCAAATATTTGACGGAACCCCTTCCATCAAATATTTGGGGGCTGTACGCCCACCAAATATTTGACGGAACCCCTTCCGTCAAATATTTGGGGGGTGTAGACCCACCAAATATTTGACGGAACCCCTTCCGTCAAATATTTGGGGGGTGTAGACCCACCAAATATTTGACGGAACCCCTTCCGTCAAATACTTGGTGGGTGTACAGCCCCCAAATATTTGACGGAAGGGGTTCCGTCAAATATTTGGTGGGTCTACACCCACCAAGTATTTGACGTCACCCCTTCCGTCAAATACTTGGTGGGTGTAGACCCACCAAATATTTGACGGAACCCCTTCCGTCAAATATTTGGGGGCTGTACACCCAACAAGTATTTGACGGAACCCCTTCCGTCAAATACTTGGTGGGTGTAGACCCACCAAATATTTGACGGAAGGGGTTCCGTCAAATATTTGGTGGGTCTACACCCACCAAGTATTTGACGTCACCCCTTCCGTCAAATACTTGGTGGGTGTAAACCCACCAAATATTTGACGGAACCCCTTCCGTCAAATATTTGGGGGCTGTACACCCACCAAATATTTGACGGAACCCCTGTACACCCACCAAATATTTGACGGAACCCCTTCCGTCAAATATTTGGGGGGTGTAGACCCACCAAATATTTGACGGAACCCCTTCCGTCAAATATTTGGGGGCTGTACACCCACCAAATATTTGACGGAACCCCTTCCATCAAATACTTGGTGGGTGTAGACCCACCAAATATTTGACGGAACCCCTTCCGTCAAATATTTGGGGGCTGAACACCCACCAAATATTTGACGGAACCCCTGTACACCCACCAAATATTTGACGGAACCCCTTCCGTCAAATATTTGGGGGCTGTACACCCACCAAATATTTGACGGAACCCCTTCCGTAAAAATACTTGGTGGGTGTAGACCCACCAAATATTTGACGGAACCCCTTCCATCAAATATTTGGGGGCTGTACACCCACCAAATATTTGACGGAACCCCTTCCGTCAAATATTTGGGGGCTGTACACCCACCAAATATTTGACGGAACCCCTTCCGTCAAATATTTGGGGGCTGTACACCCACCAAATATTTGACGGAACCCCTTCCGTCAAATATTTGGGGGCTGTACACCCACCAAATATTTGACGGAACCCCTTCCGTCAAATACTTGGTGGGTGTAGACCCACCAAATATTTGACGGAACCCCTTCCGTCAAATATTTGGGGGCTGTAGGACCACCAAATATTTGACGGAACCCCTGTACACCCACCAAATATTTGACGGAACCCCTTCCGTCAAATATTTGGGGGGTGTAGACCCACCAAATATTTGACGGAACCCCTTCCGTCAAATATTTGGGGGCTGTACACCCACCAAATATTTGACGGAACCCCTTCCGTCAAATACTTGGTGGGTGTACAGCCCCCAAATATTTGACGGAAGGGGTTCCGTCAAATATTTGGTGGGTCTACACCCACCAAGTATTTGACGTCACCCCTTCCGTCAAATACTTGGTGGGTGTAGACCCACCAAATATTTGACGGAACCCCTTCCGTCAAATATTTGGGGGCTGTACACCCAACAAGTATTTGACGGAACCCCTTCCGTCAAATACTTGGTGGGTGTAGACCCACCAAATATTTGACGGAACCCCTTCCGTCAAATATTTGGGGGCTGTACACCCACCAAATATTTGACGGAACCCCTGTACACCCGCCAAATATTTGACGGAACCCCTTCCGTCAAATATTTGGGGGGTGTAGACCCACCAAATATTTGACGGAACCCCTTCCGTCAAATATTTGGGGGCTGTACACCCACCAAATATTTGACGGAACCCCTTCCGTCAAATACTTGGTGGGTGTAGACCCACCAAATATTTGACGGAACCCCTTCCGTCAAATATTTGGGGGCTGAACACCCACCAAATATTTGACGGAACCCCTGTACACCCACCAAATCTTTGACGGAACCCCTTCCGTCAAATATTTGGGGGCTGTACACCCACCAAATATTTGACGGAACCCCTTCCGTCAAATATTTGGGGGCTGTACACCCTCCAAATATTTGACGGAACCCCTTCCGTCAAATATTTGGGGGCTGTACACCCACCAAATATTTGACGGAACCCCTTCCGTCAAATATTTGGGGGCTGTACACCCACCAAATATTTGACGGAACCCCTTCCGTAAAAATACTTGGTGGGTGTAGACCCACCAAATATTTGACGGAACCCCTTCCATCAAATATTTGGGGGCTGTACACCCACCAAATATTTGACGGAACCCCTTCCGTCAAATATTTGGGGGCTGTACACCCACCAAATATTTGACGGAACCCCTTCCGTCAAATATTTGGGGGCTGTACACCCACCAAATATTTGACGGAACCCCTTCCGTCAAATATTTGGGGGCTGTACACCCACCAAATATTTGACGGAACCCCTTCCGTCAAATACTTGGTGGGTGTAGACCCACCAAATATTTGACGGAACCCCTTCCGTCAAATATTTGGGGGCTGAACACCCACCAAATATTTGACGGAACCCCTGTACACCCACCAAATATTTGACGGAACCCCTTCCGTCAAATATTTGGGGGCTGTACACCCACCAAATATTTGACGGAACCCCTTCCGTCAAATATTTGGGGGCTGTACACCCTCCAAATATTTGACGGAACCCCTTCCGTCAAATATTTGGGGGCTGTACACCCACCAAATATTTGACGGAACCCCTTCCATCAAATACTTGGTGGGTGTAGACCCACCAAATATTTGACGGAACCCCTTCCGTCAAATATTTGGGGGCTGAACACCCACCAAATATTTGACGGAACCCCTGTACACCCACCAAATATTTGACGGAACCCCTTCCGTCAAATATTTGGGGGCTGTACACCCACCAAATATTTGACGGAACCCCTTCCGTAAAAATACTTGGTGGGTGTAGACCCACCAAATATTTGACGGAACCCCTTCCATCAAATATTTGGGGGCTGTACACCCACCAAATATTTGACGGAACCCCTTCCGTCAAATATTTGGGGGCTGTACACCCACCAAATATTTGACGGAACCCCTTCCGTCAAATATTTGGGGGCTGTACACCCACCAAATATTTGACGGAACCCCTTCCGTCAAATATTTGGGGGCTGTACACCCACCAAATATTTGACGGAACCCCTTCCGTCAAATACTTGGTGGGTGTAGACCCACCAAATATTTGACGGAACCCCTTCCGTCAAATATTTGGGGGCTGTAGGACCACCAAATATTTGACGGAACCCCTGTACACCCACCAAATATTTGACGGAACCCCTTCCGTCAAATATTTGGGGGGTGTAGACCCACCAAATATTTGACGGAACCCCTTCCGTCAAATATTTGGGGGCTGTACACCCACCAAATATTTGACGGAACCCCTTCCGTCAAATACTTTGTGGGTGTACAGCCCCCAAATATTTGACGGAAGGGGTTCCGTCAAATATTTGGTGGGTCTACACCCACCAAGTATTTGACGTCACCCCTTCCGTCAAATACTTGGTGGGTGTAGACCCACCAAATATTTGACGGAACCCCTTCCGTCAAATATTTGGGGGCTGTACACCCAACAAGTATTTGACGGAACCCCTTCCGTCAAATACTTGGTGGGTGTAGACCCACCAAATATTTGACGGAACCCCTTCCGTCAAATATTTGGGGGCTGTACACCCACCAAATATTTGACGGAACCCCTGTACACCCGCCAAATATTTGACGGAACCCCTTCCGTCAAATATTTGGGGGGTGTAGACCCACCAAATATTTGACGGAACCCCTTCCGTCAAATATTTGGGGGCTGTACACCCACCAAATATTTGACGGAACCCCTTCCGTCAAATACTTGGTGGGTGTAGACCCACCAAATATTTGACGGAACCCCTTCCGTCAAATATTTGGGGGCTGAACACCCACCAAATATTTGACGGAACCCCTGTACACCCACCAAATATTTGACGGAACCCCTTCCGTCAAATATTTGGGGGCTGTACACCCACCAAATATTTGACGGAACCCCTTCCGTCAAATATTTGGGGGCTGTACACCCTCCAAATATTTGACGGAACCCCTTCCGTCAAATATTTGGGGGCTGTACACCCACCAAATATTTGACGGAACCCCTTCCGTCAAATATTTGGGGGCTGTACACCCACCAAATATTTGACGGAACCCCTTCCGTAAAAATACTTGGTGGGTGTAGACCCACCAAATATTTGACGGAACCCCTTCCATCAAATATTTGGGGGCTGTACACCCACCAAATATTTGACGGAACCCCTTCCGTCAAATATTTGGGGGCTGTACACCCACCAAATATTTGACGGAACCCCTTCCGTCAAATATTTGGGGGCTGTACACCCACCAAATATTTGACGGAACCCCTTCCGTCAAATATTTGGGGGCTGTACACCCACCAAATATTTGACGGAACCCCTTCCGTCAAATACTTGGTGGGTGTAGACCCACCAAATATTTGACGGAACCCCTTCCGTCAAATATTTGGGGGCTGAACACCCACCAAATATTTGACGGAACCCCTGTACACCCACCAAATATTTGACGGAACCCCTTCCGTCAAATATTTGGGGGCTGTACACCCACCAAATATTTGACGGAACCCCTTCCGTCAAATATTTGGGGGCTGTACACCCTCCAAATATTTGACGGAACCCCTTCCGTCAAATATTTGGGGGCTGTACACCCACCAAATATTTGACGGAACCCCTTCCGTCAAATATTTGGGGGCTGTACACCCACCAAATATTTGACGGAACCCCTTCCGTCAAATACTTGGTGGGTGTAGACCCACCAAATATTTGACGGAACCCCTTCCATCAAATATTTGGGGGCAGTACACCCACCAAATATTTGACGGAACCCCTTCCGTCAAATATTTGGGGGCTGTACACCCACCAAATATTTGACGGAACCCCTTCCGTCAAATATTTGGGGGCTGTACACCCACCAAATATTTGACGGAACCCCTTCCGTCAAATATTTGGGGGCTGTACACCCACCAAATATTTGACGGAACCCCTTCCGTCAAATACTTGGTGGGTGTAGACCCACCAAATATTTGACGGAACCCCTTCCATCAAATATTTGGGGGCTGTACACCCACCAAATATTTGACGGAACCCCTTCCGTCAAATATTTGGGGGCTGTACACCCTCCAAATATTTGACGGAACCCCTTCCGTCAAATATTTGGGGGCTGTACACCCTGTGCCGGGCACCTGTGTCGGGGACAACCTTACACCAATAGGTGTCAGCGAGATTGGTGCGTGGCTTATTGGCACAGCTGATCCAAACACGCTGTCCTGAGATGCCATCTCCATGCACCCTCGCCTCGAAGTCCGGCTTGTTTTTATCCCAGTGGTGGTTGCTGCAGATCCAGCCACGCACCATGTCACCATCGGACAGCTCATAGTTGCCCCAGACCTCCATTTGGGAGGCCCATTGTGGCGGTGGGGGAGCATTCCCATCCCCATCGCCATCACCGTGGGGCCTCCATTCCTCAAAGGCCAGGCGCCGCTTGGTGCCGTTCTTGTCTGCCCACACCTCAGCGGCCGCCATCTCATGGACGGTGTACACCTCTGATGCTTTGGTCACGAACTTGTTGCGGTCAAGCCAGCGTTGCGTAAACCCTTCGACAAGGTTGTCATCGGGCCCGTAGTCCATGTTGTTCAACGTGGCCGTAGTGGGCAACAGTGTTGGCTGCTGTGGCTGAGCAGCGCATGGTGGTTGTGAAGAGGGTTGAGCTCCTTGTGGCGCACCCGAGTCGACCGGCGCCATGGCCGGGACAGGGGCGGATTGCTGCAGCTCGGGGGCACGCATTGCTGGTGTAGAGGGTTGGGTACCCTGTGGCGCGCCCGAGTCAGCCGGCGCCATGGCCGGGACAGGGGCGGATTGCTGCGGCTCGGGGGCACGCATTGCTGGTGCGGAGGGTTGGGCACCCTGTGGCGCGCCCGAGTCCACCGGCGCCATGGCCGGGACAGGGGCGGATTGCTGCGGCTCAGGGGCGCGCAATGATGGTGCAGAGGGTTGGGCACCCTGTGGCGCGCCCGAGTCCACCGGCGCCATGGCCGGGACAGGGGCGGATTGCTGCGGCTCACGGGCGCGCAATGATGGTGGTTGTGCCGAGGGTGGCGGTGGAATCATGACGAAATCCACACCCCCGGGTGGCGGCTGGGGCGGTGCCTGTGGGGGGGGCAGAGGGTCGCGCGCCCCTGTCAGCCGGCGCCAGGGCCGGGACAGGGGCGGAGTGCAGCGCCTCTGGGGCGCGCGGTTCAGGTGCCATTGCCTTTGGGGGGGCAGAGTGCGGCGCGCCCCTGTCAGCCGGCGCCAGGGCCGGGACAGGGGCAGACTGTGGCGCCTCTGGGGCGCCCGGTTGAGTTGCCGGTGCCTTTTGGGGGGCTCAGTGCGGCGCGCCCCTGTCAGCCGGCGCGCGGGCCGGGACAGGGGCGGAGGCGCGCGCCTCTGGGGCGTGCGATGGTGATGGTGATGGTGATGGTGGTGGTGCCGTTGCCTTCGGCTTCGGCTTTGCACCATACTTGGTCTTGGTGAGCCATTTTGGAGCCATTTGGAAGAGTGCCCTACGAGTAAGAGACGCTCGGCGCACACTGCCCGAAGAGCTGGAAATTCGAACGTCTCGCCGAAGTCTGGGGTCGCTGCATGGGGGGCTTGCGCAGGGAGCAATGACCCAAATTGCGGGGGGGCGGACTGAGACGCACGCCGCAGGAGCAATGAACCGTAGTGCGGGGTGGGGCATGGCCGCTTTGGGGCGGGAGCCAGTGGGAGGAGGGAGGTACGGCGGTGCCTGCTATATTGGGTCAGCGTCACCTGATCACTTGGTGGAGGGGGCAGCGGCCGACGCGGCACAGGTGGCGGGGCTGGCTTGGGGATACGGGGGGGTTTTGGGGTGGCACACGGGATTTCAAGTACCACTGCTGCATGCTCCTCGTACCTGCTGAGGAAATGCGAACGACTAATTCGCATGCCCTCGTGCCACAGCCGCAGGGGGTTTTTCTTGGGCTGCTGCACAGCAAACCGGTACATCGCTCGGCGGTTCGGCACCCCGTCTACAAAGTACTGGACCCCACCCCCGTGATTCTCCCGGATGAGCTGCAGTGTTTTGGCACTGTAGGGCCCGTGTACAGTGGGCTTTGGGGGGGTGGGCGGGTCCTTGGGTACATACTTGGGGGGTTGCGGGGGGGATGGCGGTGGCACGGCAGTGCACATCAAGGCCTCCTCCACGGCTTCCAGGGCTACCAGGTATGGGGTTGGGGGGGCAGAGTGCGGCGCGCCCCTGTCAGCCGGCGCCAGGGCCGGGACAGGGGCAGACTGTGGCGCCTCTGGGGCGCCCGGTTGAGTTAATGTGGTTGGGGTTGGGTTAATGTGGGGTCTGCGTGGAGGACTTACGGGCATTGGAGAGGTTGTTGGTGCACGGCAGCGTGAAGGGGGAGAGGGAGGCGGTGTTGGCAATGGAGGCTGGGGGGAGGCCAGTTCGCTGAGACACTTCTCAGCATCAGAGTCCCACGGTGGTGATGGGGGTTGGTCTCCAAACCGCAAGAGCTCCGGCAGATCCCCCCAACCGCATTCCGGGAACGAAGGGCTGGAGGGGGCGGAAGAGGCCACACTAAGGGGGCTAGACGACATGGCAAAGTGCAGCCCGCAGTATCTGGGTCAGAGACGCAACGGTCTAGACCCTAGACGCGCTTCCTCGCCTCAAGGGTCAAGGGTCGATAACAAAAGAGTGCCCTATGTGTAGAAGAGGCTCAGCGCACACTTGTCTCCTAGGCAATACACGCATTTCCCTTTGTGTCGAGAGAGACATGCACAGCAAGGAACAGATAAGCGTTGAAAGGAAGTTGGTACCAGGAGCATGTGACATGGGACCCCTTCTCAGTAGCGGGCAGCATGTTCATCATTGAAGGGGTCTATGGTCATAGGCGCCATGGCCTAGACCACGGACGTACTAAACACCTCAAGGGTGTTGTGCATGATCCACCAAATAAAGTAAAATCAAGTGCGATAAAACCAAAACATACCATGAAATCACAACCACATTAAATCAATGGACCACCAGTACCCACATAGCAGAGCCCCTTCTCAGTTTTTTTTTTGGCTGACAGTGGGAATTCTGCATCACCCAACTCAAATGCAGTCCGTCACATTGGACAGTACTGCGCCCAGCAAGGCAGAATGAAAAAGAAACCTTGGGGCCGGAATCTGCGCAATGACCCAGACAAGCTGTCAAGGTAGGGGCTGGCGTATGTTGTGCAGCACAAGGGTGCAGTAGGGCTGATTGCAGTGGTCTTTGGCAAGTTTGGCAAACATGCAGATCCGTTGGAGTATGGGGAGATGCCTGGCTCCATCCAACAAAATAGGGCCTATAACAGTAGGCCCTGGACAGATTGTTCCCACATGGCTGACACATCATCGAAGGGGATGCATACGTACATGGCACAATGCATGCTCCATCTAATAAAATAAAATCCATCAAGTCCATCAAATCAAACAGAACCAAGACACAAAAGTATTAGCAACGCACACCTCTGTGAATGGTAACCAGAACAGCCAAAGCAGAGCCCCTTCTCATAACATTGTTTTCGGTGGAAGCGTCAGCCTCCGGGCGCCATACGACTATGGGGATGTTTGAAAAATGTCTTGGGGCACGCAGTTGCACGGCAGAGGGTTGGCCGGGACAGGGGCTGCGCCTCGAGGGCTCTTTAGGGATGCTGCTGGTGCGAAGCCGAATCCCTTCCCCCCCGGATGTGGAGTTGGATGGTACTGATTTCCCCATGCTTAGGCAAATGCTGTTTCATGCCCCACTTTCTCAACAGCTCTGCCGACCAAAACAGGGCCTAAGAAAAAAGGTCCCTGTGGGGGTCTGTGCCTCTGCTGTGGGGGAAGCACAGACCCGATGTCGGCAAAGCATCCCCCTGCGTTTGCGCCCTTAGAAACAAAAAATCATCGAAGGGGATGCGTAACCTCGTTTGTCAAATAGCAAACATGGAAGCAAATACCAGGAAATCAGAACCCCTTCTCAGTTGTCGTCAGCACATTCCTCATCGAAGGAGTCTGTGGTCGTAGGCGCCAGGGCCTAGACCATGGACATACCAAACACCTCGATGGGTGTTTTTCAGGAACAAACAGCACACGTTCAAATACACCTTCAAAAGAAATGCAATGCGACACGTGGCACCAAAGTTGCAAATGTTCACGACTTACACCATAACACACCTCCGAGAATTGTAGTCTGTGGGTAATCTGTAGTCTGTGATTTTTTCCATGTTTTTCCACTACACACAGAACCAACAGAACATCGAACATCACAGACACACACCATGTGATGCTGACACTGAAAGAGGCAAGGCAGGCTTTTCCACACCATTGCGCATGGGGTTGCGTGGGGGGTGTTTTCCCTACACTATGGATTTCTCTGCATGGTTTTCCAAACTTCCTCAAGAAACACCACGGCAAGACGGAGGACGACAAGACAGAGCACAGGGGTTTTAATGGTCGTCACCAGATCCTGCAATGAACAACAAAGCATGAGCAGGGCATAGTGCAGCACATTGCAATGAGCCTTCGGGGCTGGGACAGAGGGGCTGTTTAAAACAAAGAAGTCAAATTCGAAATCACTGCAGAGCCCCTTCTCAGATGTATGTTGCTTGGTTTTCAAAATGGTTGCTGGCCATTGGAGGACATGGTGCACATTCTGGTGGACATGGTACACTGACTGCTAGGGGCAGTCCCATTCCTCGGCCGCAAATCCGCAAAGCTCCGTCCGCACAAAACAGGTCCTAAGAAACAGGTCCCTGCGGGGGTCGACACTGAAGACCCAGGCGTGACGGAGCAGCACATGTAAATTGTCATGCATCGTCATTGAAGGGGCTCACAGTCAGCAAATTGTAATTGGTTGCAGGAGCAAACGTGCCAGAACCCCTTCTCAGTTGTGATCAACGCGTTCATCATTGAAGGAGTCTCTGGTCTAAGGCGCAAAGGCCTAGACCACAAACAATCAAAAACACCTCAAGGGCGTTGTACACAAACAAATTGTCTGCTCAAACAACCAAAATCAGAATCAAATTGAAGTTGTCACATACATTGTCAACAACAGGTGTGCAATTGGTTTCCAAACGGGGGGGTTTGTTTTTTCCGTGGCACCTTTTTTCCTTGGGGGCGGGGGGGGTTGAAAGCACCCGATAGTGGGGGGGGGGGGGTGGGGGGGGTCACGGGGGGGGGGTTTCCTGCGAAGAGTTTGGTGTGGACAAGGCCGGGGGGGGGGGGTTGATGTAGTGCATAATCAAGGGGCTGGGGGAGGGGGGTTCATGGTCTGGTAATGATGGTCCATAAAAAGCTGATGTCTGATGTCTGATAGCCGACTAGGTCGCTATACACATAGCTGTTGGACATCCCTATTGCCACGGTGTTGCCAAAGGCCACGGAGATCTCATGGCCCTTTGCCTCCTAGGTCAAGTACATTCTCTCCCGCCTAGGATTGGTGAGCTCCTTTGCCATGACGTTCATCGTCTGGGGGGATGCCTACCCTGTGGCTGGGACCAAGCTTTGAATCACCATAGATAACAGTTTTGTGCGAGACCGTAACCACTATGCTGTATAAGCCCATGAGTTTGGAGAGTACTATGAACATATGACAGCGCTCTGAGGCTCAAGTGCCCAGCATGTGTACAGGTGTTGCTACCATACCCACAGATTTTGCAAAGGTGATGCCCATCCAAAATGGATGCTTGTAGAGATTGGTCAACGTGTGTCCGGCTGTCATGAAAATGCAAATGTGCTTTGCCGTGGGCACACGGTGCCCTAGCCATCAAGTTGCATGAGTTTTTGTGTCAAGGGCGAGTGAGTATGGAGGGGGGCCTTTTGTCGGGCCGGTTCCCCCCCACGGGGGGGACGGTCACAAAGTGACGGTTCCCCCCCTGGGGGGGGGGGGACCACAAATCTGTACCATAGTATCACAGTGCAAATCAGCTTCGGCGCCTCGTAAAAACTTTCTTTGGCGCCTAGTGTTTCCTATGCTTTCTGTGCCAAGGTGACGGTTCCCCCCCCTTGGGGGGGGGGGGGATTTCAATGGGGGGGGGGGACCACGGTGTGATGATTAGCTGTGATGTAGTGGAGTTTCCCACAGGGGGCACATCAGTTGGGGCGCCTGTTGGTGAGGGGAGTCATCCGTATGAGCAATGTAAGGACCCTTGAGTGGTATTTCCCACGGTTTGTTGTGTGGGGAGTCGCCGGTCATCTACATAGTGCACGGAATGTTAGGGCTGGAGGGTCACATGCGTTTCAGTTGGGCAGCTGGAGAGTCCACGGACAAGCGCCGGCGATGTTTATGGTGTTGTTGCTAGGCCGCTCCACGGTGAGGTGCCTCAAGTCGTGGGCGTGTTCCCGGAGCTAGCTTCCCACTTGGGCAGTGACTATCTAAAGGGTCTCGTCGCACCATCGTTTCATAGCGCGATGAATGCTTGTGTGGTGCACCAGTAGGACATTACACATGACCGACATGAGCCATCCGTCAGGATTGCCAAGCTGTGCGGATATTCTCAACATTCACTTTCGATACTTCCGAAAAGATATCTCGAGGTGGTCAATGCCTGCCCCCGCAATGGTGGCCGTTCTGGGTGAGCGCGTGTCTCAGGTCCATTTGCACTATCTTGATATGTGCGGGGAACTAGGAACACAATTGACGTAATGTGCCCAGGGACGCGGCTAGCATGCGCTGCCATGCCCGGTGTAACTGTTGCAAAATTAATTGCACACTGTGGGTGAACCAGAAGTTGGTGCCAGCGATGGTGCTTTGGAGAATCCGATGTCCGTTGTGGACCAAAACGGTCCACAAACGTGCCATCCATGCGGTCTTCACCCACGTTGATATCTGTCGGAGAGCATAAGCTGTAGGGAGGTGTTTGCCCGGTTCAAGCGCCAGTGTGCAACAAAATACAGCCGTCCAATCGCTGCAACCTAGGTTGGAGGCACTCCTTGAGATGTGTTTCTTCGTTTTCTTCTTTCATGACATTGAGCAAATCCTCCTTCCACCGCTGCTTGCACCATTGTTTGCGTTCGTGGGAGAGGCATCTTGCCGACCGGTTTTTGAGTTGTTCCGCAACAGTATGTTCACCTTGTCCTCCAACCTTTTTTTTATTTATGGGCGCCCATCCACACCATTTTCACAATGTGTGAATGCTTTTTGAATTTCTTCGCACACAATCGATCTTTAAATGTTCGTGGCGCGAGTGGCCCATTTAGTAATTCCCATTTGGACCAAGTTTTTGAAACTTGTTTAGCTTCAACGATTGCGGTGAGTGATGTGTCCTTCTTGTTCTTTTCACCAATGTTCTGGTAAGATTAGACAGCAGCACAACATTGTCTGCACCCGCTTGAGGCTCTCATCTATGGCCTCGCTATCATCGTGATGCCATTCTGCAACCAAAGCCCTCCAAGGACTCTTTGATACTGTTGTTCAACAACGCAAAGTCAGGCATTTTTGGCATTCGTAGCCATCTTTGCAATGGATTTCAACTTCTTCTTAATAGTGGCATCATGAACACGTTTTTGAACTTCTAAATCAATTTCCTCACACACACCTTGCCTCCCGTTCTAGAAAGTAGTAATATGTTCTTGGAAACATTTGTCTATTCCCGTACTATGTTGCATGACTCGAAAACCCTGTGGCATGGGACATCCCATTAGACACAGTTGTACCATAGGGAAGAGGAAGAAATTCAACAGACAAATTGATCAATTCCAAGAGTAAGGCATGAAAAATGATGCACTGAAGACAGGTTTTTCGAAAACCGTGTTTGTTTTTGTTTCTTTGGGTTGGCATGGCAAGCTGGCAAAGCCCACTCACCAGAAGGCCTGGACCACCTGGAGTTTTTTTGAAAACCATGTTTGTGTCAAAAAACAACAAACACCTTCAGCCAGAGGACAACACCATTGCCACAAGAAAACACCATTTCCCAGATGCACAAGAAGAGGACAAACCATTAACACGGATGCAAAGTCTTCTGCACGGTTCATTGCACCCAATACTTCGGGGTCTTAGACAGAAAATCACATTGGCACCTGTCTGAGCTGGTAATATGCATCTTAGGCTCTTTCGAAATGAACAGTGCCATTGACGACACAAAATGTGCAAACGCCACTTGCCTTTCAAAAAAGAGTAATTGAAACCAATCAACAGAAAAGCAGAATACCGAGATACTGCAGCAGTGTACAATATATGGGGAGATGAGTCCATGGTGTAGGTCAACAAAAAGCATGTGCGACTACCCTGCCCCCCCTTGTCCACCCTATCACCCCAGGGACGACGGTTCCCCTGCACCCTGGGGGAAATTGTTGCCAAGTGACCCCCACCCCCACCGCCCCATGCGCGGGGGGATGGACACCGCTGCAGACCAAACACCTATCGGCGCATAGTATGCACAATTCATGGGTGGTCACTTGCTTGCCCCAGGCTCTGGGACACAGGCTGACATGCATAGATGCTGATGGGGTGGTGCACATGATGTAAATAAGCGAAAGTCACAATGCATTGCATCCATTCAGCAGTTTGCAGTCTGCGTCTATTGCTGAACACGAACAGTGTAAAACTTGGTGGGAGGTGGGGTTGGTCAGGTGGCACGCACGGCTGTCAAGCGCTTTACGGCAGCGCGGTCATGCACAACTTCAGTGGCGCCACGTTGGTACGCCATGCTTCTGTACTGGTCACCGTGGGGGAGAAGGGCCTTGCACAACAGCCGGCATAGGCTCCTTTGTGGAACGGACATAGCGCACAACTGCGAACGTTTTCAGAGGTCCGAGGAGTGCAATGGGTCAGAACAAAGGCAGTGGACATGAGGTCTGACAACGACATCTCACCGATCCCATGCAATATGACACAGATGCCCTTTTTTTATGGAACCAGAGGGGGTGGGAGAGGGGCGGACAAAGGGGGTGGGAGAGGGGCTGGACAGAAGGGCCACAATGGGTCAGGTTTGCTTCACCGCAATTAGCTCCAACCGCGCCTGCCCCACGGTCTTCATTGCTCTCAGTTCAGTGTATCAGATCATTGTTCTCTGTGATCGCTGTCCGAGTGTTCAATGGCTGGGGTTGAGGGCCAAGGTTCCTTCCTGGACAGAAGGGGGGGGGGGGGTACAAAGATCTCAGGTCAGCTGGTGCATGAACCCTCAGGGCTTGGAAGGCACCTTCCCTCAATAAGGGGCACCAGACGCCATCTTTGACATAGAGATGAGGGGCCGGTGCACCGTGTTCCCTGAAGGCAAACCGAATGGCCCAGGAACAGACGGTGGCCCATGGTCTCCACGAGGTCAGTGCACATGTCATGTCATGGAGCGCTAGAGCCTTCGTCCGCTGGTCCGCCCAGTGGGCATCCATCGGCAGAACGTCCAGCCGGCACACACACACGCACTCCGATGGAATGGGCCCCAGGTGAGGGGGGGCCGAGAGCACCATGCATGGCGCGAAGGAGAGAGGCGCCCGGACCAAGCTAGGCCCACCACGGGCAGGCGAGCGGACGCTCAGAAACACCAGTCCCGCCGACAGGCCCCAGATTTCTGGGAACTGGAGGGTCTCACCTTAGACGGTCGACGCGCGCACTCGAGGCACACTTGGTGAGGCAGTGGTGCGTCTGCCCCTCACAGGCTGCACCACTGACCCCGGGGGGCGCCCAGGGTGGGTGGCGGCGTCGTCGGCCGGCCTGACTTGGAGGTCAGTGCACACTGTGGGACAACACCGTGCAGTGCCGGCCCACTCCACATCGCTTGGTGGGAGGATGCCAGAAGAGGAAAGCAGCACGGCTGTGGTTGGTGTTGGGCAACGAACAGGGGTACCGGTTTAGAAGGAAGTGCCGCATGAAGAACAATACCTTGCAGAGTCATATGTGGTGAACAAAGGACTAACAACACATGTGGGACAGCAGGTGCTTTCCAGCATGTACACACAGAGAGAGCATGCCAAAACAAAACAGCACATGGAAGCGGATCACCATTTGGAAGGAAAAAAATGTTGCTAGGGGCTCAAAATACGTCTGGTCAATGAATGCTTTCAGGTGTTAAGCGGTTAGACATGAACATTGCAAATCTTGTTTTTTATTGTGAACTAATGTCAGCTGAATGCTCGAAAAACAAGATTCGGCAACAAAATACAAATTCTGCCGTGACCATCACATGCGGTTGGACTGCAACAAACAGCCCATCATCTTGATATGCCCCGTACGAGCCTGTGTGCTCAATAAGCATGCCAGAGAAGTGTTTGCATGAAGTGCGGCAACACACAAATTTATCTGAGTGTGAGATAGCAGCCGTCCGCAACCGCCGGCGGCGGCATCAGTGGCCCTCTCGAGGCTGTGGAGGAGGACGACCCGTGCCATGCTCCCGTCATCAAAGACGACGCGCGACGGATTCAGAGCGGCGACCGGTCCCCAACGCGGCGGCCAGGGCTGCGCGACCCCGGCCCGAGCGGATTGGTTCCTTGTCAGCCAAGCCCCAGCCCCAGCCACGGCCAGCAAAGCCAGGCCCAGCCCCAAGTGCCCGTCCGATGGCGGAATACGGCATGCAGAGTTGAGCGCCATGTACTTGTTTTAGGGGACCTGCGGTTAAGACACCAATATGTTTGGTGTAACCTTGCAGGGAATGCTCCGTTGCCGGGCCGCAGGCGAGGGCAGTTCACTTCTTCCGCTACGGAGGCTCTGCACGGGGAGAGCGCGGCTGCTGTGATGCGGTGCTGCCCAACAAGAAACCATGAGAAACAACCTTGAAAAAGCAATCCTGGGGAAGTGTTGGAGTGTGCGGAGGCAGTGTGAAATGACCAGTGGACAGAGGGGCCCACACAGCCCCAATGCACCCGTTTTGCAATCGCCTCTGAACACAACTTCTTGCCTTTGCAAATGCAGAGGGTTTTCAGTGCATTTGTGGCAAACGGGGCAGTTGTGCACAACGCTCCCTCCCGATCGATGGAAACCCGCAGGCCAGCGTTTCAACACAGGTCACTGCTCGGGTGCTGAATGACATGCCCCAAGATGATGGCCGAACAGCGTGC